>CANTAL010000293.1:0-253213 GCA_947650365.1 Chamaelirium japonicum
TTAGAATGGATCGTGCGAATGAATTAGAATGGATCGTACGAATGAATTAGAATGGATCGTACGAACGAATTAAAATGGATCGTATGGATTGTATGAATGAATTACAAAGGATCGTACGAATGAATTAGAATGGATCGTACGAATGAATTATAATAGCTCATACGAATGAATTAGAATGAATCGTACGAATGAATTAGAATGGTTATATTCGTGTGAATGAAATAGAATAGATCGTACGAATGAATTAGAATGGATCGTACAAATAAATTAGAATGGATCGTACGAATGAATTAGAATGGATCGTACGAATGAATTAGAATGGATCCACCGAATGAGTTAGAATGGATCATACGAATGAATTAGAATGGATCGTACGAATGAATAAGAATGGATTGTGCGAATGAATTAGAATGGACTGTATGAATGAATAAGATTGGATCGTACGAATGAATTAGAATGGATCGTGTGAATGAATTAGAATGAATCGTACGAATGCATTAGAATGGATCGTACGAATGAATTAGAATGAATCGTACGATCCATTCTAATTCATTCGTCCGATCTATTCAAATTCACTCGCACGAATGTATCCGTTCTAATTCATTCGTACAATCCATTCATATTCATTCACACGATCCATTCTAATTCATTTGTATGATCCATTCTAATTCATTCCTTTGATCTATTTTAATTCATTCGTTCGAATGTATCCATTCTAATTCATTCGTTCGATCCATTCTAATTCATTCGTACGATCCATTCAAATTCATTCGCATGATCCATTCTAATTCATTCGTACGATCTATTCTAATCCATTCGTACGATCCATTCTAATTCATTCTCACAAATGTCACCTTTCTAATTCATTTGTACGATCCATTCTAATTCATTCGTACGATCCATTCTAATTCATTCGCACAAATGTATCCATTCTAATTCATTCGTACGATCCATTCGAATTCATTCGCACGATCCATTCTAATTCATTCGTACGATCCATTCTAATTTATTCGCACGATCTATTCTAATTCATTCGTACGATCCATTCTAATTCATTCGCACAAATGTATCCATTCTAATGCATTCGTACAATCCATTCTAATTCATTCATACGATCCATTCTAATTCATTCTCACTAATGTAACCTTTCTAATTCATTTGTACGATCCATTCTAATTCATTCATACGATCCATTCTAATCCATTCGTACGATCCATTCTAATCCATTCGTACGATCCATTCTAATTCATTCGCACGAATATAACCATTCTAATTCATTCGTACGATCCATTCTAATTCATTCCTACGATCCATTATAATTCATTCGCACGAATGTATCCATTCTAATTCATTTGCACGATCCATTCTAATTCATTCCTATGATCCATTCTAATTCATTTCTACGATCCATTCTAATTCATTCGCTCGAAGCTATCCATACTAATTCATTCGTACGATCCATTCTAATCCATTCGTACGATCCATTCTAATTCATTTGTACAATGCGTTCTAATCCATTCGTACGATCCATTCTAATTCATTCGTACGATCCATTCTAATTCATTCTTACATTCCATTCTAATTCATTCGCACAAATGTATCCATTCTAATTCATTCGCACAATCCATTCTAACTCATTCGTACGATCCATTCTAATTCATTCGTATGATCCATTCTAACTCATTTGCACGAATGTATCATACGAATGAATTAGAATGGATCATGCGAATGAATTAAAATTGATCGTTCAAATGAATTAGAATGGATCATGCGAATGAATTAGAATGGATCGTACGAACGAATTAGAATGGATCGTACGAACGAATTAGAATGAATCTTATGAACGAATTAGAATGGATCGTACGAATGAATTAGAATGGATACATTCGAGCGAATGAATTAGAATGGATCGTACGAATGAATTAGAATGGATCATAGGAATGAATTAGAATGGATCGTGCAGATGAATTAGAATGGATATATTCGTGCGAATGAATTAGAATGGATCGTAGGAATGAATTAGAATGGATCGTACGAATGAATTAGAATGGTTACATTCGTGCGAATGAATTTGAATGGATCGTACGAATGGATTAGAATGGATCGTACGAATGGATTAGAATTGATCGTACGAATGAATTAGAATGGATCATACAAATGAATTAGAAAGGTTACATTCGTGAGAATGAATTAGAATGGATCGTACGAATGAATTAGAATGGATCATGCGAATGAATTTGAATGGATCGTACGAATGAATTAGAATGGATCGAACGAATTAATTAGAATGGATACATTCGAGCGAATGAATTGGAATAGATCGTAGGAATGAATTAGAATGGATCATACGAATGAATTAGAATGGCTCGTGCGAATGAATTAGAATGGATCGTACGAATGAATTAGAATGGATACATTCGTGCGAATGAATTATAATGGATTGGACGAATGAATTAGAATGGATTGTACGAATGAATTAGAATGGATCGTACGAATGAATTAGAATGGATCATGCGAATGAATTAGAATAGATCGTATGAATGAATTAGAATGGATCGTACGAATAAATTAGAATAGATCGTGCGAATGAATTAGAATGGATCGTACGAATGAATTAGAATGGATCCACCGAATGAGTTATAATGGATCATACGAATGAATTAGAATGGATCGTACGAATGAATTAGAATGGATTGTGCGAATGAATTAGAATGGATCGTATGAATGAATAAGAATGGATCGTACGAATGAATTAGAATGGATCGTACGAATGAATTAAAATGGATCATATGAATGAATTAGAATGGTTACATTCGTGCAAATGAATTAGAATGGATCGTACGAATGGATTAGAATGGATCACACGAATGGATTAGAACGCATTGTACGAATGAATTAGAATAGATACATTTGTGCGAATGAATTAGATTGCATCGTACGAATGAATTTGAATGGATTGTATGAATGAATTAGAATGGATAGTACGAATGAATTAGAATGGATCATGCGAATGAATTTGAATAGATCGTAAGAATGAATTAGAATGGATCGTACGAATAAATTAGAATGGATCATGCGAATGAATTAGAATGGATCGTATGAATGAATTAGAATGGATCCACCGAATGAATTAGAATGGATCCACCGAATGAGTTATAATGGATCGTGCGAATGAATTAGATTGCATCGTACGAATGAATTTGAATGGATTGTACGAATGAATTAGAATGGATCGTACGAATGAATTAGAATGGATCATGCGAATGAATTAGAATAGATCGTACGAATGAATTAGAATTGATCGTACGAATAAATTAGAATTAATCATACGAATTAATTAGAATGGATCGTACGAATGAATTAGAATGGATACATTTGTACGAATAAATTAGAATGGATTGTACAAATGAATTAGAATGGATTGTATGAATAAATTAGAACAGATCGTACGAATGAATTAGAATCGATCGTGCGAATGAATTATAATTGATACATTCTTGCGAATGAATTTGAATGGATCGTACGAATGGATCATACGAATGAATTAGAATAGATCGTATATTCGAGCAAATAAATTAGAATGGATCGTATAAATAAATTAGAGTGGATCGTACGAATGAGTTACAATGGATCGTGCGAATGAATTAGAATGGATCATACGAATGAATTTGAATGGATCCACCGAATGAGTTAGAATGGATCATACGAATGAATTAGAATGGATCGTACGAATGAATTAGAATGGATTGTGCGAATGAATTAGAATGGATCGTATGAATGAATAGGAATGGATCGTACGAATGAATTAGAATGGATCGTGCGAATGAATTAGAATGAATCGTACGAATGCATTAGAATGGATACATTCGTGCGAATGAATTAGAATGGATCGTATGAATGAATTAGAATGGATCGTGCGAATGAAACAGAATGAATCGTCCGAATGAATTAGAATGGATCGTACGAATGAATTAGAATGGATACATTTGTACGAATAAATTAGAATGGATTGTACGAATGAATTAGAATGGATACATTCTTGCGAATAAATTAGAATGGATCATATATTCTTGCAAATAAATTAGAATGGATCATACGAATGAATTAGAATGGATCGTGCGAATAAATTAGAATGAATCGTACGAATGCATTAAAATGGATCGTACGAATGAATTAGAATGAATCGTTCGTATGAATTAGAATGGATCGTACGAATGAATTAGAATGGATCGTGCGAATGAATTAGAATCGATACATTCATGCGAATGAATTAGAATAGATCGAACGAATGAATTAGAATGGATCATAGGAATGAATTAGAATGGATCGTACGAATGAATTAGAATGGTTATATTCGTGCGAATGAATTAGAACGGATCGTACGAATGGATTAGAATGGATCGTACAAATGAATTAGAAAGGTTATATTTGTGAGAATGAATTAGAATGGATCGTACGAATGGATTAGAATAGATCGTATGAATGGATTAGAATGGATCGTATGAATGAATTAGAATGAATCGTACGAATGAAATAGAATAGCTCATACGAATGAATTAGAATGAATCGTACGAATGAATTAGAATGGTTACATTCGTGCGAATGAATTAGAATAGATCCTACGAATGAATTAGAATAGATCGTACGAATGAATTAGAATAGATACATTTGTGCGAATGAATTAGAATACATCGTGTGAATGAATTAGAATGAATCGTACGAATGCATTAGAATGGATACATTCGTGCGAATGAATTAGAATGGATCGTACGAATGAATTAGAATGGATCATGCGAATGAATTAGAATGAATCGTACGAATGAATTAGATTGGATCGTACGAATGAATTAGAATGGATACATTTGTACGAATAAATTAGAATGGATTGTACGAATGAATTAGAATAGATTGTATGAATAAATTAGAATGGATCGTACGAATGAATTAGAATTGATCGTGCGAATGAATTAGAATGGATACATTCTTGCGAATGAATTTGAATGGATCGTACGAATGGATCGTACGAATGAATTAGAATGGTTACATTCGTGCAAATGAATTAGAATGGAACATACAAATAAATTAGAATGGATACATTCGTGCGAATGAATTAGAATGGATCGTACAAATGAATTAGAATGGATCGTAGGAATGAATTAGAATGGATCATGCGAATGAATTAGAATTGATTGTACGAATGAATTAGAATGGATATTTTTGTGCGAATGAATTAGAATGGATTGTGCGAATGAATTAGAATGGATCGTACGAATGAATTATAATGGATATATTTATGCGAATGAATTAGAATGGATCGAACGAATGAATTAGAATGGATACATTTGTGCGAATGAATTAGAATAGATCATACGAATGAATTAGAATGGATCGTACGAATGAATTAGAATGGATACATTTATGCGAATGAATTAGAATGGATCGTATATTCGTGGAAATAAAATAGAATGGATCGTACGAATGAATTAGACTGGATCCACCGAATGAGTTAGAATGGATCATACGAATGAATTAGAATGGATCGTACGAATGAATTAGAATGGATTGTGCGAATGAATTAGAATGGATCGTATGAATGAATAAGAATGGATCGTGCGAATGAATTAGAATGGATCGTACGAATGAATTAGAATAGATCGTGCGAATGAATTAGAAACATTCGTGCAAATGAATTAGAATGAATTAGATTGCATCGTACGATCCATTCTAATCCATTCGTACGATCCATTCTTATTCATTCATACTATCCATTCTAATTCATTCGCACAATCCATTCTAATTCATTCGTACGATCCATTCTAATTCATTCGTGTGATCCATTCTAACTCATTCGGTGTATCCATTCTAATTCATTCGTACGATCCATTCTAATTCATTCGCTCGAATGTATCCGTTCTAATTCATTCGTACGATCCATTCTAATTCGTTCATACGATCCATTCTAATTCGTTCGTACGATCCATTCTAATTCGTTCATACGATCCATTCTAATTCATTCGCACGATCCATTCTAATTCATTCGCACAATCCATTCTAATTCATTCGCATGATCCATTCTAATTCATTCGTATGATACATTCATGCGAATGAATTAGAATGGATCGTACGAATGAATTAGAATGGATCATACGATTGAATTTGAATGGATCGTACGAATGAATTAGAATGGATACATTTGTGCGAATTAATTAGAATGGATCGTACGAATGAATTAGAATGGATCGTATGAATGAATTAGAATGGATCGTACGAATGAATTAGAATGGATAGTGCGAATGAATTAGAATGGATCGTACGAATGAATTAGAATGGATACATTCGTGCGAATGAATTAGAATGGATCGTACGAATGAATTAGAATAGATCGTACAAATGAATTAGAATGGATCGTGTGAATGAATTAGAATTGATCATACAAATGAATTAGAATGGATCGTACGAATGAATTAGAATGGATCGTGCGAATGAATTAGAATGGATCGTACGAATGAATTAGAATGGATATATTTGAATGAATAAATTAGAATGGATCATACGAATGAATTAGAATAGATCATACGAATGAATTAGAATGGATCGTGCGAATGAATTAGAATCGATCGTACGAATGAATTAGAATGGATCGTACGAATGAATTAGATCGTACGAATGAATTAAAATGGATACATTCATACGACTGAATTAGAATGGATTGTACGAATGAATGAGAATGGATCGTACGAATGAATTAGAATGGATCGTACGAATAAATTAGAATGGATCGTACGAATGAATTAGAGTGGATATATTTGAACGAATAAATTAGAATGGATCATACGAATGAATTAGAATGGATCGTACGATTGAATTATATTGGATCGTGCGAATGAATTAGAATCGATCGTACGAATGAATTAGAATGGATCGTACGAATGAATTAGATCGTATGAATGAATTAGAATGGATCGTACGAATGAATTAAAATGGATACATTCATACGACTTAATTAGAATAGATCGTGCGAATTAATTAGAATGGATCATACAAATGAATTAGAATGGATCGTAATAAATTAGAATGGATACATTCGTGCGAATGAATTAGAATGGATCAGACGAATGAATTAGAATGGATCGTACGAACGAATTAGAATGGATCGTACGAACGAATTAGAATGGATCGTATAAACGAATTAGAATGGATCGTACGAATGAATTAGAATGGATACATTCGAGCGAATGAATTAGAATGGATCGTACGAATGAATTAGAATGGATCAGAGGAATGAATTAGAAGGGATCGTGGAAATGAATTAAAATGGATACATTCGTGCGAATGAATTAGAATGGATCGTAGGAATGAATTAGAATGGTTACATTCGTACGAATGAAATAGAATGGATCGTACGAATGGATTAGAATGGATCGTACGAATGGATTAGAATGGATCATACGAATGAATTAGAATGGATCGTACAAATGAATTAGAAATGTTACATTTGTGAGAATGAATTAGAATGGATCGTACGAATGGATTAGAATGGATCGTACGAATGGATTAGAATGGATCGTACGAATGAATTAGAATGGATCATACAAATGAATTAGAAAGGTTACATTCATGAGAATGAATTAAAATGGATCATACGAATGAATTAGAATAGATCGTAGGAACGAATTAGAATGGATCGTATGAACGAATTAGAATGGATCGTATGAATGAATTAGAATGGATCGTACGAATGAATTAGAATGGATACATTCGAGCGAATGAATTAGAATTCTAATTCATTCGTACGATCCATTCTAATTCATTCGTATGATCCATTCTAACTCATTCGGTGGATCCAATCTAATTCATTCATACGATCCATTCTAATTCATTCGCACGATCCATTCTAACTCATTCGTACGATCCATTCTAATTCATTTGTATGATCCATTCTAATTTATTTGCACGAATATACGATCCATTCTAATTCATTCGCACAAATGTATCCATTCTAATTCATTCGTACGATCCATTCTAATTCATTCGTATGATCTATTCTAATTCATTCGCACAAATGTAACCATTCTAATTCATTTGTACGATTCATTCTAATTAATTCGTATGAGCTATTCTAATTCATTCGTACGATCCATTCTAATCCATTCGTACGATCCATTCTAATTCATTCGTACGATCCATTCTAATTCATTCTCATAAATGTAACCTTTCTAATTTATTTGTACGATCCATTCTAATTTATTCGTACGATCCATTCTAATCCATTCGTACGATCCATTCTAATCCATTCGTACGATCCATTCTAATTCATTCGCACGAATGTAACCATTCTAATTAATTCGTACGATCTATTCTAATTCATTCCTACGATCCATTCTAATTCATTCGCACGAATGTATCCATTCTAATTCATTTGCACGATCCATTCTAATTCATTCCTATGATCCATTCTAATTCATTCGTACGATCCATTCTAATTCATTCGCTCGAATGTATCCATTCTAATTCATTCGTACGATCCATTCTAATACGTTCATACAATCCATTCTAATTCGTTCGTACGATCCATTCTAATTTATTCGTACGATTCATTCTAATTCATTCGCACGATCCATTCTAATTCATTCGTACGATCCATTCTTATTCATTCATACGATCCATTCTAATTCATTTGTACGAATGAATTAGAATGGATCCTACGAATGGATTAGAATGGATCGTGCGAATGAATTAGAATGGATCGTACGAACGAATTAGAATGGATCGTATGAACGAATTAGAATGGATCGTACGAATGAATTAGAATGGATACA
Source organism: Chamaelirium japonicum (assembly GCA_947650365.1). Lineage (NCBI taxonomy): Eukaryota > Viridiplantae > Streptophyta > Magnoliopsida > Liliales > Melanthiaceae > Chamaelirium > Chamaelirium japonicum. The sequence goes on from CANTAL010000293.1 coordinate 8,820, forward strand.
TTCGAGCGAATGAATTAGAATGGATCGTACGAATGAATTAGAATGGATCATAGGAATGAATTAGAATGGATCGTACGAATGGATTAGAACGCATTGTATGAATGAATTAGAATGGATCGTACAAATGAATTAGAATGGATACATTCGTGCGAATGAATTAGAATGGATTGTACGAATGAATTAGAATGGATCATGAGAATGAATTAGAATGGATAGTGCGAATGAATTAGAATAGATCGTACGAATGAATTAGAATGGATACATTCGTGTGAATGAATTAGAATGGATCGTACGAATGAATTAGAATGGATCGTACGAATAAATTAGAATGGATCGTGCGTATGAATTAGAATGGATTGTACGAATGAATTAGAATGGATACATTCGTGTGAATGAATTAGAATGGATCGGACGAATGAATTAGAATGGATCGTACGATTCATTCTAATTCATTCGTACGATCCACTCTAATGCTTTCGTACGATTCATTCTAATTCATTCGCACGATCCATTCTAATTCATTCGTACGATCCATTCTTATTCATTCATACGATCCATTCTAATTCATTCGCACAATCCATTCTAATTCATTCGTACGGTCCATTCTAATTGATTCGTATGATCCATTCTAACTCATTCGGTGGATCCATTCTAATTCATTCGTACGATCCATTCTAATTCATTCGCACGATCCATTCTAATTCATTCGTACGATCCATTCTAATTCATTCGTACGATCTATTCTAATTCATTCGCATGATCCATTCTAATTCATTCGTACGATCCATTCTAATTCATTCGTACAATCCATTCAAATTCATTCGTACGATGCAATCTAATTCATTCGCACAAATGTATCTATTCAAATTCATTCGTACAATGCGTTCTAATCCATTCGTACGATCCATTCTAATCCATTCGTACGATCCATTCTAATTCATTCGCACGAATGTAACCATTCTAATTCATTCATATGATCCATTCTAATCCATTCATACGATCCATTCTAATTCATTCCTACGATCCATTCTAATTCATTCGCACGAATGTATCCATTCTAATTCATTTGCACGATCCATTCTAATTCATTCCTATGATCCATTCTAATTCATTCGTACGATCCATTCTAATTCATTCGCTCGAATGTATCCATTCTAATTCATTCGTACGATCCATTCTAATTCGTTCCTACGATCCATTCTAATTCGTTCGTACGATCCAGTCTAATTCGTTCGTACAATCCATTCTAATTCATTCGTACGATCCATTCTAATTCATTCGCACGATCCACTCTAATTCATTCGTATGATCCATTCTAATTCATTCCTACGATCTATTCTAATTCATTCGCATGATCCATTCTAATTCATTCGTTCGATCCATTATAATTCATTCATACAATCCATTCAAATTCATTCGCATGATCCATTCTAATTCATTCGTACGATCCATTCTAATTCATTCGTACAATCCATTCTCATTCATTCGCACGATCCATTCTAATTCATTCGTATGATCCATTCTAATTCATTCCTACGATCTATTCTAATTCATTCGCTTGAATGTATCCATTCTAATTCATTCGTACAATCTATTCTAATTCTTTCGTACGATCCATTCTAATTCATTCATATGATCCATTCTAATTCATTCCTACGATCTATTCTAATTCATTCGCTCGAATGTATCCATTCTAATTCATTCGTACGATCCATTCTAATTCATTCGTATGATCCATTCTAACTCATTCGGTGGATCCATTCTAATTCATTCGTACGATCTATTCTAATTTGTTCGTACGATCCATTCTAATTCATTCGTATGATCCATTCTAATTCATTCGCACGAATGTATCCATTCTAATTCATTCGTATTCATTCACACTATCCATTCTAATTCATTCGCACGATCCATTCTAATACATTCGTACGATCCATTCTAATTCATTCGCACGAATGTATCCATTCTAATTCATTTTTACGATCTATTCTAATTCATTCGTACAGTGCATTCTAATCCATTCGTACGATCCATTCTAATTCATTCCTATGATCAATTCTAATTCATTCGTACGATCCATTCTAATTCATTCGCTCGAATGTATTCATTCTAATTCATTCGTACGATCCATTCTAATTCGTTCATACGATCCATTCTAATTCGTTCGTACGATCCATTCTAATTCATTCGCACGATCCATGCTAATCCATTCGTACGATCCATTCTAATTTATTTTTATAAATGAATTAGATTGGATCGTATGAATGAATAAGAATGGATCGTACGAATGAATTAGAATGGATCGTGCGAATGAATTAGAATGAATCGTACGAATGCATTAGAATGGATACATTCATGCGAATGAATTAGAATGGATCGTACGAATGAATTAGAATGGATCGTACGAACGAATTAGAACGGATCATACGAACGAATTAGAATGGATCGTATGAACGAATTAGAATGGATCGTATGAATGAATTAGAATGGATCGTACAAATGAATAAGAAAGGTTACATTTGTGAGAATAAATTAGAATGGATCGTACGAAGGAATTCGAATGGATCGTACGAATGGATTAGAATGGATCGTATGAATGAATTAGAATGGATCGTACGAATGAATTAGAATAGCTCATACGAATGAATTAGAATGAATCGTACGAATGAATTAGAATGGTTACATTCGTGCGAATGAATTAGAATAGATCATATGAATGAATTAGAATGGATCATACGAATGAATTAGAATGGATACATTTGTGCGAATGAATTAGAATGGATCGTATATTCGTGCAAATAAATTAGAATGGATCGTACAAATAAATTAGAATGGATCGTACGAATGAGTTTGAATAGATCGTGCGAATGAATTAGAATAGATCGTACGAATGAATTAGAATGGATCCACCGAATGAGTTAGAATAGATCATACGAATGAATTAGAATGGATCGTACGAATGAATTAGAATGGATTGTGCGAATGAATTAGAATGGATCGTATGAATGAATAAGAATGGATCGTACGAATGAATTAGAATGGATCATACGAATGAATTAGAATGGATCGTACGAGTGAATTAGAATGGATCATATGAATGAATAAGAATGGTTACATTCATGCAAATGAATTAGAATGGATCGTACGAATGGATTAGAATGGATCGTACGAATGGATTAGAACGCATTGTACGAATGAATTAGAATAGATACATTGGTGCGAATGAATTAGATTGTATCGAACAAATGAATTTGAATAGATTGTACGAATGAATTAGAATGGATCGTACGAATGAATTAGAATGGATCATGCGAATGAATTAGAATACATCGTACGAATGAATTAGAATGGATCGTACGAATAAATTATAATGGATCGTGCGAATGAATTAGAATGGATTGTACGAATGAATTAGAATGGATCCACCGAATGAATTAGAATGGATCCACCGAATGAGTTAGAATGGATCGTGCGAATGAATTAGATTGCATCGTACGAATGAATTTGAATGGATTGTACGAATGAATTCGAATGGATCGTACGAATGAATTAGAATGGATCATGCGAATGAATTAGAATAGATCGTATGAATGAATTAGAATGGATCGTACGAATAAATTAGAATGAATCGTATGAATGAATTAGAATGGATCGTACGAATGGATTAGAATGGATACATTTGTACGAATAAATTAGAATGGATTGTACGAATGAATTAAAATGGTTTGTATGAATAAATTAGAACGGATCGTACGAATGAATTAGAATTGATCGTGCGAATGAATTAGAATGGATACATTCTTGCGAATGAATTTGAATGGATCGTACGAATGGATCTTACGAATGAATTAGAATGGATCATACAAATGAATTAGAATGGATCGTACGAATGAGTTAGAATAGATCGTGCGAATGAATTAGATTGGATCGTAGGAATGAATTAGAATGGATCCACCGAATGAGTTAGAATGGATCAAATGAATGAATTAGAATGGATCGTATGAATGAATTAGAATGGATTGTACGAATGAATTAGAATGGATCGTATGAATGAATAAGAATGGATCGTACGAATGAATTAGAATGGATCATGCGAATGAATTAGAATGAATCGTACGAATGCATTAGAATGGATACATTCGTGCGAATGAATTAGAATGGATCGTACGAATGAATTAGAATGGATCGTGCGAATGAATTAGAATGAATCGTACGAATGAATTAGAATGGATCGTACGAATGAATTAGAATGGATACATTTGTACGAATAAATTAGAATGGATTGTACGAATGAATTAGAATGGACACATTCTTGCGAATAAATTAGAATGGATCGTATATTCGTGGAAATAAATTAGAATGGATCATACGAATGAATTAGAATGGATCGTGCGAATGAATTAGAATGAATTGTATGAATGCATTAGAATGGATCGTACGAATGAATTCGAATGGATCGTACGAATGAATTAGAATGGATCGTACGAATGAATTAGAATGGATCGTGCGAATGAGTTAGAATGGATACATTCGTGCGAATGAAGTTGAATGGATCGTACGAATGAATTAGAATGGATCATAGGAATGAATTAGAATGGATCGTACAAATGAATTAGAATGGAAACATTCGTGCGAATGAATTAGAATGGATCGTACGAATGGATTAGAATGGATCGTACGAATGGATTAGAATGGATCATACGAATGAATTAGAATGGATCGTACAAATGAATTAGAAAGGTTACATTTGTGAGAATGAGTTAGAATGGATCGCACAAATGAATTAGAAAGGTTACATTTGTGAGAATGAGTTAGAATGGATCGTACGAATGAATTAGAATGGATTAGAATGGATCGTACGAATGAATTAGAATGGATCGTATGAATGAATTAGAATAGCTCATACAAATGAATTAGAATGAATCGTACGAATGAATTAGAATGGTTACATTCGTGTGAATGAATTAGAATAGATCATACGAATGAATTAGAATGGATCGTACGAATGAATTAAAATGGATACATTTGTGCGAATAAATTAGAATGGATCGTATATTCATGCAAATATACTAGAATGGATCGTACAAATAAATTAGAATGGATCGTACGAATGAGTTAGAATGGATCGTGCGAATGAATTAGAATGGATCGTACGAATAAATTAGAATGGATCCACCGAATGAGTTAGAATGGATCATACGAATGAATTAGAATGGATCGTGCGAATGAATTAGAATGAATCGTACGAATGCATTAGAATGGATACATTCGTGCGAATGGATTAGAATGGATCGTGCGAATGAATTAGAATGAATCGTAAGAATGAATTAGAATGGATCGTATGAATCAATTAGAATGGATACATTTGTGCGAATAAATTAGAATGGATTGTACGAATGACTTAGAATGGATTGTATGAATAAATAAGAACGGAGCGTACGAATGAATTAGAATTGATCATGCGAATGAATTAGAATGGATACATTCTTGTGAATGAATTTGAATGGATCGTACGCATGAATTAGAATGGATCGTACGCATGAATTAGAATGGATCATGCGAATGAATTAGAATGGATTGTACGAATGAATTAGAATGGATACATTTGTGCGATTGAATTAGAATGGATCGTGCGAATGAATTAGAATGGATCGTACGAATGAATTAGAATGGATATATTTATGCGAATGAATTAGAATGGATCGAACGAAAGAATTAGAATTGATACATTTGTGCGAATGATTTAGAATAGATCCTACGAATGAATTTGAATGGATCATACGAATGAATTAGAATGGATACATTTGTGCGAATGAATTAGAATGGATCGTAGATTTGTGCAAATTAATTAGAATGGATCGTACGAATGAATTAGAATGGATCCACCGAATGAGTTAGAATGGATCATACGAATGAATTAGAATGGATCGTACGAATAAATTAGAATGGATTGTGCGAATGAATTAGAATGGATCGTATGAATGAATAAGAATGGATCGTGCGAATAAATTAGAATGGATCGTACGAATGAATTAGAATGGATCGTGCGAATGAATTTGAAACATTCGTGCGAATGAATTAGAATGAATTAGATTGCATCGTACGATCAATTCTAATCCATTCATATGATCCATTCTTATTCATTCATTCGATCCATTCTAATTCATTCGTACGATCCATTCTAATTCATTCGTATGATCCATTCTAACTCATTCGGTGGATCCATTCTAATTCATTCGTATGATCCATTCTAATTCATTCGCTCGAATGTATCCATTCTAATTCATTCGTACGATCCATTCTAATTCGTTCGTACGATCCATTCTAATTCGTTCGTACGATCCATTCTAATTCGTTCGCACGATCCATTCTAATTCATTCGCACGATCCATTCTAATTCATTCGCATGATCCATTCTAATTCATTCGTATGATACATTCGTGCGAATGAATTAGAATAGATCGTACGAATGAATTAGAATGGATCATACGATTGAATTTGAATGGATCGTACGAATGAATTAGAATGGATACATTTATACGAATTAATTAGAATGGGTCGTACGAATGAATTAGAATGGATCGTACGAATGAATTAGAATGGATCGTACGAATGAATTAGAATGGATAGTGCAAATGAATTAGAATGGATCTTACGAATGAATTAGAATGGATATATTCGTGCGAATGAATTAGAATAGATCGTACGAATGAATTAGAATAGATTGTACAAATGAATTAGAATGGATCGTGCGAATGAATTAGAATTGATCATACGAATGAATTAGAATGGATCGTATGAATGATTTAGAATGGATCGTGTGAATGAATTAGAATGGATCATACGAATGAATTAGAATGGATATATTTGAAGGAATAAATTAGAATGGATCATATGAATGAATTAGAATGGATCGTACGAATGAATTAGAATGGATCGTGCGAATGAATTAGAATCGATCGTACGAATGAATTAGAATGGATCGTACGAATGAAATAGATCGTACGAATGAATTAGAATGGATCGTATGAATGAATTAAAATGGATACATTCATACGACTGAATTTGAATGGATTGTACGAATGAATAAGAATGGATCGTACGAATGAATTAGAATGGATCGTATGAATGAATTAGAATGGATCGCGCGAATGAATTAGAATGGATCATACGAATGAATTAGAATGGATATATTTGAACGAATAAATTATAATGGATCATACGAATGAATTAGAATGGATCGTACGAATGAATTAGAATGGATCATGCGAATGAATTAGAATCGATCGTACGAATGAATTAGAATGGATCGTACGAATGAATTAGATCGTACGAATGAATTAGAATGGATCGTACGAATGAATTATAATGGATACATTCATACGACTGAATTAGAATGGATCTTGAGAATTAATTAAAATGGATCGTACGAATGAATTAGAATGGATCATATGAATGAATTAGAATGGGTACATTCGTGCGAATGAATTAGAATGGATCGGACGAATGAATTAGAATGGATCGTACGAACAAATTAGAATGGATCGTACGAACGAATTAGAATGGATCATACGAACTAATTAGAATGGATCGTACGAATGGATTGGAATGGATCGTACGAATGAATTAGTAAGGTTATATTCGTGAGAATAAATTAGAATGGATCGTACAAATGAATTAGAATGGATCATGCGAATGAATTTGAATGGATCGTACGAATGAATTCGAACGGATCGAACGAATGAATTAGAATGGATACATTCGAGCGAATGAATTAGAATAGATCGTAGGAATGAATTAGAATGGATCGTACGAATGAATTAGAATGGATCGTATGAACGAATTAGAATGGATCGTACAAATGAATTAGAATGGATACATTCGAGCGAATGAATTAGAATTCTAATTCATTCGTACGATCCATTCTAATTCATTCGTTTGAACCATTCTAACTCATTCGGTGGATCCATTCTAATTCACTCGTACGATCCATTCTAATTCATTCGCATGATCCATTCTAACTCATTCGTACGATCCATTCTAATTCATTTGTACGATCCATTCTAATTTATTTGCACGAATATACGATCCATTCTAATTCATTCGCACAAATTTATCCATTCTAATTCATTCGTATGATCCATTCTAATTCATTAGTATGATCTATTCTAATTCATTCGCACGAAAGTAACCATTCTAATTCATTCGTACGATCCATTCTAATTCATTCCTACGATCCATTCTAATTCATTCGCACGAATGTATCCATTCTAATTCATTTGCACGATCCATTCTAATTCATTCATACGATTCATTCTAATTCATTCGCTCGAATGTATCCATTCTAATTCATTCATACGATCCATTCTAATTCGTTCATACGATCCATTCTAATTCGTTCGTACGATCCATTCTAATTCGTTCGTACGATCCATTCTAATTCATTCGTACAATCCATTCTAATTCATTCGCACGAATGGATCCATTTTAATGCATTAGTACGATTCATTCTAATTCATTCGCACGATCCATTCAAATTCATTTGTACGATCCATTCTAATTCATTCGCTCGAATGTATCCATTCTAATTCATTCATACGATCCATTCTAATTCATTTGTACGAATGAATTACAATGGATCGTATGAATGGATTAGAATGGATCGTGCGAATGAATTAGAATGGATCGTAGGAAAAAATTAGAATGGATCGTATGTACGAATTAGAATGGATCGTACGAATGAATTAGAATGGATACATTTGAGCGAATGAATTAGAATGGGTCGTACAAATGAATTAGAATGGATCATAGGAATGAATTAGAATGGATCGTACGAATGGATTAGAACACATTGTATGAATGAATTAGAATGGATCGTACAAATGAATTAGAATGGATACATTCGTGCGAATGAATTAGAATGGATCGTACGAATGAATTAGAATGGATCGTGCGAATGAATTAGAATGGATAGTGCGAATGAATTAGAATGGATCGTACGAATGAATTAGAATGGATACATTCGTGCGAATGAATTAGAATGGATCGTACGAATAAATTAGAATGGATCGTACGAATAAATTAGAATGGATCGTATGAATGAATTAGAATGGATCCATCGAATTAGTTAGAATGGATCATACGAATATATTAGAATGGATCATACGAATGAATTAGAATGGATACATTTGAGCGAATGAATTAGAATAGATCGTAGGAATGAATTAGAATGGATCATACGAATAAATTAGAATGGATTGTGCGAATGAATTAGAATGGATTGTACGAATGAATTAGAATGGATAGATTCGAGCGAATGAATTAGAATAGATCATAGGAATGAATTAGAATAGATCATACGAATGAATTAGAATGGATCGTGCGAATGAATTAGAATGGATTGTACGAATGAATTAGAATGGATACATTCGTGCGAATGAATTAGAATAGATTGGACAAATGAATTAGAATGGATCGTACGATTCATTCTAATTCATTCGTACGATCCATTCTAATGCATTCGTACGATTCATTCTAATTCATTCGCACGATCCATTCTAATTCATTCGTACAGTCCATTCTTATTCATTCATACGATCCATTCTAATTCATTCGCACAATCTATTCTAATTCATTCGTACGATCCATTCTAATTCATTCGTATGATCCATTCTAACTCATTCGGTGGATCCATTCTAATTCATTCGTACGATCCATTCTAATTTATTCGCACGATCCATTCTAATTTATTCGTACGATCCATTCTAATTCATTCATACGATCTATTCTAATTCATTCGCATGATCCATTCTAATTCATTTATACGATCCATTCTAACTCATTCGTACAATCCATTCAAATTCATTCGTACGATGCAATCTAATTCATTTGCACAAATGTATCTATTCTAATTCATTCGTACAATGCGTTCTAATCCATTCGTACGATCCATTCTAATCCATTCGTACTATCCATTCTAATTAATTCGCACGAATGTAACCATTCTAATTCATTCATATGATCCATTCTAATCCATTCATACGATCCATTCTAATTCATTCCTACGATCCATTCTAATTCATTCGCACGAATGTATCCATTCTAATTCAATTGCACGATCAATTCTAATTCATTCCTATGATCCATTCTAATTCATTCGTACGATCCATTCTAATTCGTTCGTACGATCCATTTTAATTCGTTCGTACGATCCATTCTAATTCGTTCGTACGATCCATTCTAATTCGTTCGCACGATCCATTCTAATTCATTCGCACGATCCATTCTAATTCATTCGCACGATCCATTCTAATTCATTCGTATGATCCATTCTAATTCATTCGCATGATCCATTCTAATTCATTTGTTCGATCCATTCTAATTCATTCATACAATCCATTCAAATTCATTCGCATGATCCATTCTAATTCATTCGTACGATCCATTCTAATTCATTCATACGAATGTATCCATTCTAATTCATTCGTACAATCCATTCTAATTCATTCGCACGAGCCATTCTAATTCATTCGTATGATCCATTCTAATTCATTCCTACAATCTATTCTAATTCATTCGCTCCAATGTATCCATTCTAATTCATTCGTACAATCCATTCTAATTCATTCGCACGATCCATTCAAATTCATTCGTATGATCCATTCTAATTCATTCCTACGATCTATTCTAATTCATTCGCTCGAATGTATCCATTCTAATTCATTCGTACGATCCTTTCTAATTCATTTGTATGATCTATTCTAACTCATTCGGTGGATCCATTCTAATTCATTCGTACGATCCATTCTAATTTATTCGTACGATCCATTCTAATTCATTCGAACGATCCATTCTAATTCATTCGCACGAATGTATCCATTCTAATTCATTCGTACGATCCATTCTAATTCATTCGCACTATCCATTTTAATTCATTCGCACGATCCATTCTAATTCATTTGTACGATCCATTCTAATTCATTCGCACGAATGTATACATTCTAATCCATCTGTACGATCCATTCTAATTCATTCGTACAATGCGTTCTAATCCATTCGTACGATCCATTCTAATTCATTCCTATGATCCATTCTAATTCATTCGTACGATCCATTCTAATTCATTCGCTCGAATGTATCCATTCTAATTCTTTCATATGATCCATTCTAATTCGTTCATACGATCCATTCTAATTCGTTCGTACAATCCATTCTAATTCATTCGCACGATCCATTCTAATCCATTCGTACGATCCATTCTAATTCATTCGTACAAATGAATTAGAATGGATCGTATGAATGAATAAGAATGGATTGTACGAATGAATTAGAATGGATCGTGCGAAGGAATTAGAATGAATCGTACGAATGCATTAGAATGGATACATTCGTGCGAATGAATTAGAATGGATCGTACGAAAGAATTAGAATGGATCGTACGAACGAATTAGAATGGATCCTTCGAACGAATTAGAATGTATCGTATGAACGAATTAGAATTGATCGTACGAATGAATTAGAATGGATACATTCGAGCGAATGAATTAGAATGGATCGTACGAATGAATTAGAATGGATCATAGGAATGAATTAGAATGGATCGTGCAAATGAATTGAATGGATACATTCGTGCGAATGAATTAGAATGGATCGTAGGAATGAATTAGAATGGATCGTACGAATGAATTAGAATGGTTACATTCGTGCGAATGAATTAGAATGGATCGTACGAATGGATTAGAATGGATCGTACGAATGGATTAGAATGGATCGTACGAATGAATTAGAATTGATCGTACAAATGAATTAGAAAGGTTATATTTGTGAAAATGAATTCGAATGGATCGTACGAATGAATTAGAATAGCTCATACGAATTAATTAGAATGAATCGTACGAATGAATTAGAATGATTACATTCCTGCGAATGAATTAGAATAGATCATACGAATGAATTAGAATGGATCGTACGAATGAATTAGAATGGATACATTTGTGCGAATGAATTAGAATGGATCGTATATTCATGCAAATAAATTAGAATGGATCGTACAAATGAATTAGAATGGATCGTATGAATGAGTTAGAATGGATCGTGCGAATGAATTAGAATGGATCGTACGAATGAATTAGAATGGATCCACCGAATGAGTTAGAATGGAACATACGAATGAATTAGAATGGATCGTACGAATGAATTAGAATGGATCGTACGAATGAATTAGAATGGATTGTACGAATGAATTAAAATAGATCGTATGAATGAATTAGAATGGATCGTACGAATGAATTAAAATAGCTCATACGAATGAATTAGAATGAATCGTACGAATGAATTAGAATGGTTACATTCGTGCGAATGAATTAGAATAGATCATACGAATGAATTAGAATGGATCGTACGAATAAATTAGAATGGATCGTGCGAATGAATTACAATGGATCGTACGAATGAATTAGAATGGATCCACCGAATGAGTTAGTATGGATCATAAGAATGAATTAGAATGGATCGTACGAATGAATTAGAATGGATTGTGCGAATGAATTAGAATGGATCGTATGAATGAATAAGAATGGATCGTACAAATGAATTAGAATGGATCGTGCGAATGAATTAGAATGAATCATACGAATGCATTAGAATGGATCGTACGAATGTATTAGAATGAATCGTACGATCCATTCTAATTCATTCGTCCGATCCATTCTAATTCATTCGCACGAATGTATCCATTCTAATTCATTCGTACAATCCATTCTAATTCATTCACACGATCAATTCTAATTCATTCGTATGATCCATTCTAATTCATTCCTACGATCTATTCTAATTCATTTGCTCGAATGTATCCATTCTAATTCATTCGTACAATCCATTCTAATTCATTCGCACGATCCATTCTAATTCATTTGTATGATCCATTCTAATTCATTCGTATGATCCATTCTAACTCATTCGCACAAATGTTTCCATTCTAATTCATTCGTATGATCCATTCTAATTCATTCGCACGATCCATTCTAATTCATTCATACGATCCATTCTAATTCATTCATACGATCCATTCTAATTCATTCATACGATCCATTCTAATTCATTAGCACAAATGTATCCATTCTAATTCATTCGTACGATCCATTCTAATTCATTCGCACGATCCATTCTAATTCATTCGTATGATCCATTCTAATTCATTCGCACGATCCATTCTAATTCATTCGCACAATCCATTCTAATTCATTCGTACGATCTATTCTAATTCATTCGTACGATCCATTCTAATTCATTCATACGATCCATTCTAATTCATTCGCACAAATGTATCCATTCTAATTCATTCGCACGATCCATTCTAATTCATTCGCACGATCCATTCTAATTCATTCGTACGATCCATTCTAATTCATTCGCACGATCCATTCTAATTCATTCGTACGATCCATTCTAATTCATTCGCACAATCCATTCTAATTCATTCGTACGATCTATTCTAATTCATTCATACAATCCATTCTAATTCATTCGTACGAACCATTCTAATTCATTCGCACTATCCATTCTAATTCATTCGTACGATCCATTCTAATTCATTCGTACAATCCATTCTAATTCATTCATAGAAATCTATCCATTCTAATTCATTCGTACCATCTATTCTAATTCTTTCATACGATCTATTCTAATTCATTCGCACGAATGTATCCATTCTAATTCATTCGCACAATCCAATCTAATTCAAACGTACGATCCATTCTAATTCATTCACATGATGTATTCTAATTCATTCGTATGATCCATTCTAATTCATTCGTATGATTCATTCTAATTCATTCATGCGATCCATTCTAATTCATTCGCACAAATGTATCCATTCTAATTCATTAGTACGATCCATTCTAATTCATTCGCACGATCCATTCTAATTCATTTGTACGAATGTATCCATTCTAATTCATTCACACGATCCATTCTAATTCATTCACACGATCCATTCTAATTCATTCGTATGATCCATTCTTATTCATTCGTACGATCCATTCTAAGTCATTTGCATGAATGTATCCATTCTAATTCATTCATACGATCCATTCCAATTCATTCGTATGATCCATTTTAATTCATTCATGCAATCCATTCTAATTCATTCATACGATCCATTCTAACTCATTCATACGATCCATTCTAATTCATTCGCATGAATGTATGTATCCATTCTAGTTCATTCGCACGAATGTATCCATTCTAATTCATTCGTACGATCTATTCTAATTCAATCGCAAGATCCATTCTAATTCATTCGTACGATCCATTCTAATTCATTCGTACGATCCATTCTAATTCGTTCGCACGATCCATTCTAATTCATTCGTACAAATGTATCCATTCTAATTCATTCGTACGATCCATTCTAATTTATTCGTACAATCCATTCTAATTCATTCGCACAAATGTATCCATTCTAATTCATTCGTACAATCCATTCTAATTCATTCGCACGATCCATTCTAAATCAATCATACGATCCATTCTAATTCATTCGCACGATCCATTCTAATTCATTCGTACGATCCATTCTAATTCATTCGCACGAATGTATCCATTCTAATACATTCGTATGATTCATTCTAATTCATTTGCACGACCCATTCTAATTCATTCGTACGATCCATTCTAATTCATTCGTCAAATCGATTCTAATTCATTCGCACGAATGTATCCATTCTAATTCATTCGTACAATCCATTCTAATTCAATCGCATGATCCATTCTAATTCATTCGTATGATCCATTCTAATTCATTCCTATGATCTATTCTAATTCATTCGCTCGAATGTATCCATTCTAATTTATTCGTTCGATCCACTCTAACTCATTCATACGATCCATTCAAATTCATTTGCATGATCCATTCTAATTCATTCATACGATCCATTCTAATTCATTCTCACGAATGTAATCTTTCTAATTCATTTGTATGATCCATTCTAATTCATTCGTACGATCCATTCTAATCCATTCGTACGATCCATTCTAATCCATTCGTACGATCCATTCTAATTCATTCTCACAAATGTAACCTTTCTAATTCATTTGTACGATGCATTCTAATTCATTCGTACGATCCATTCTAATTCATTCGCACGAATGTAACCATTCTAATTCATTCGTACGATCCATTCTAATTAATTCCTACGATACATTCTAATTCAATCGCATGAATGTATCCATTCTAATTCATTTGCACGATCCATTCTAATTCATTCCTATGATCCATTCTAATTCATTCGTACGATCCATTCTAATTCATTCGCTCGAATGTATCCATTCTAATTCATTCGTACGATCTATTCTAATTCATTCGTACGATCCATTCTAATTCATTCGCACGAATGTATCCATTCTAATGCATTCGTACGATTCATTCTAATTCATTTGCACGACCCATTCTAATTCATTCGTACGATCCATTCTAATTCATTCGTCAAATCGATTCTAATTCCTTCGCACGAATGTGTCCATTCTAATTCATTCGTACAATCCATTCTAATTCAATCGCATGATCCATTCTAATTCATTCGTATGATCCATTCTAATTCATTCCTTCGATCTATTCTAATTCATTCGCTCGAATGTATCCATTCTAATTTATTCGTTCGATCCATTCTAATTCATTCATACGATCCATTCAAATTCATTCGCATGATCCATTCTAATTTATTCATACGATCCATTCTAATTCATTCTCACGAATGTAATCTTTCTAATTCATTTGTATGATCCATTCTAATTCATTCGTACGATCCATTCTAATCCATTCGTACGATCCATTCTAATCCATTCGTACGATCCATTTTAATTCATTCTTACAAATGTAACCTTTCTAATTCATTTGTACGATGCATTCCAATTCATTCGTACGATCCATTCTAATTCATTCGCACGAATGTAACCATTCTAATTCATTCGTACGATCCATTCTAATTAATTCCTACGATACATTCTAATTCATTCGCATGAATATATCCATTCTAATTCATTTGCACGATCCATTCTAATTCATTCCTATGATCCATTCTAATTCATTCGTACGATCCATTCTAATTCATTCGCTCGAATGTATCCATTCTAATTCATTCGTACGATCCATTCTAATTCATTTGTACGATCCATTCTAATTCATTCTCACGAATGTAACCTTTCTAATTCATTTGTATGTATCCATTCTAATTCATTCGTACAATCCATTCTAATTCATTCGCACCAATGTATCCATTCTAATGCATTCGTACGATTCATTCTAATTCATTCGCACGATCCATTCTAATTCATTCGTACGATCCATTCTAATTCATTCATCCGATCCATTCTAATTCATTCGCACGAATGTATTCATTCTAATTCATTCGTACAATCCATTCTAATTCATTCGCACGATCCATTCTAATTCATTCGTATGATCCATTCTAATTCATTCGCTCGAATGTATCCATTCTAATTCATTCGTTCGATCGATTCTAATTCATTCGTACGATCCATTCAAATTCATTCGCATGATCCATTCTAATTCATTCGTACGATCTATTCTAATTCATTCTCATGAATGTAACCTTTCTAATTCATTTGTATGATCCATTCTAATTCATTCGTACGATCCATTCTAATCCATTCGTACGATCCATTCTAATCTATTCGTATGATCCATTCTAATCCATTCGTACGATCTATTCTAATTCATCCGTACGATCCATTCTAATTCATTCGCTCGAATGTATCCATTCTAATTCATTCGTACGATCCATTCTAATTCGTTCATACGATCCATTCTAATTCGTTCGTACGATCCATTCTTAAATGAGTTAGAATGGATCATACGAATGAATTAGAATGGATCATACGAATGAATTAGAATAGATCATACGAATGAATTAGAATGGATTGTGCGAATGAATTTGAATGGATCGTATGAATGAATAAGAATGGATCGTACGAATGAATTAGAATGGATCGTGCGAATGAATTAGAATGAATCGTACGAATGCATTAGAATGGATCGTACGAATGAATTGGAATGAATCGTACGATCCATTCTAATTCATTCGTCCGATCCATTCTAATTCATTCGTGCGAATGAATTAGAATGGATACATTCGAGCGAATGAATTAGAACGCATTGTACGAATGAATTAGAATGGATCATGCGAATGAAATAAAATGGATCGTACAAATGAATTAGAATGGATCGTGCGAATGAATTAGAATGGATCGTACGAACGAATTAGAATGGATCGTACGAACGAATTAGAATAGATCATATGAATGGATTAGAATGGATCGTATGAATGGATTAGAATGGATCATACGAATGGATCAAGCGAATAAATTAGAATGGATCGTAGGAATGAATTAAAATGGATCGTACGAATGAATTAGAATGAATTAGAATAGATCGTACGAATGAATTAGAATGGATCACGCGAATGAATTAAAATGGATACATTTGTACGAATGAATTAGAATGGATCGTACGAATGAATTAGAATGGATCGTGCGAATGAATTAGAATGGATCGTACGAGCGAATTAGAATGGATCGTATGAATGAATTAGAATGGATCATACGAATGAATTAGAATAGATACATTCGAGCGAATGAATTAGAATGGATCGTACGAATGAATTAGAATGGATCATAGGATTGAATTAGAATGGATCGTTTGAATGAATTAGAATGGATCATATGAATGCATTAGAATGGGTCGTATGAATGAATAAGAATGGATCGTACGAATGAATTAGAATGGATTATGCGAATGAATTTGAATGGATCGTATAAATGAATAAGAATGGATCGTACGAATGAATTAGAATGGATCGTGTGAATGAATTAGAATGAATCGTACGAATGCATTAGAATGGATCATACGAATGAATAAGAATGAATCGTACGATCCATTCTAATTCATTTGTCCGATCCATTCTAATTCATTCGCACGAATGTATCCATTCTGATTCATTCACACGAATGTATCCATTCTAATTCATTCGTACAATCCATTTTAATTCCTTCGCACGATCCATTCTAATTCATTCGTATGATCCATTGTAACTCATTCGGTGGATCCATTCTACTTCATTCGTACGATCCATTCTAATTCATTCGCACTATCCATTCTAATTCATTCGCACAATCCATTCTAATTCATTCATACGATCTATTCTAATCCATTCGTATGATCCATTCTAATTCATTCGTACGATCCATCCTAATTCATTCTCACAAATGTAACCATTCTAATTCATTCGTACGATCCATTCTAATTCATTCCTACGATCCATTCTAATTCATTCGTACGATCCATTGAAATTAATTCGCATGATCCATTCTAATTCATTCGTATGATCCATTCTAATTCATACTCACAAATGTAACCTTTCTAATTCATTTGTATGATCCATTCTAATCCATTCGTACGATCCATTCTAATCCATTCGTACGATCCATTCTAGTCCATTCGTACTATCCATTCTAATTCATTCGTACAATCCATTCTAATTCATTCTCACAAATGTAACCTTTCTAATTCATTTGTACGATCCATTCTAATTCATTCGTACGATCCATTTTAATCCATTCGTACGATCCATTCTAATCCATTCATACGATCCATTCTAATTCATTCGCACGAATGCAACCATTCTAATTTATTCGTACAATCCATTCTAATTCATTCCTACGATCTATTCTAATTCATTCGCATAAATGGATCCATTCTAATTCATTCGTACGATCCATTCTAATTCATTCGCTCGAATGTATCCATTCTAATTCATTCGTACGATCCATTCTAATTCACTCGTACGATCCATTCTAATTCATTCGTATGATTCATTCTAATTCATTCGCACGAATCTAACCATTCTAATTCATTCGTACGATCCATTCAAATTCATTCTCACAAATGTAACCTTTCTAATTCATTTGTACGATTCATTCGTATATTCGTGCAAATAAATTAGAAAGGATCATACGAATGAATTAGAATGGATCGTACGAATGGATTAGAATGGATCGTACGAATGGATTAGAATGGATCGTACGAATGAATTAGAATGGATATATTCGAGCGAATAAATTAGAATGGATCGTACGAATGAATTAGAATGGATCATAGGAATGAATTAGAATGGATCTTGCAAATGAATTAGAATGGATACATTAGTGTGAATGAATTAGAATGGATCATAGGAATGAATTAAAATGGATCGTACGAATGAATTAGAATGGTTACATTCGGGCGAATGAATTAGAATGGATCGTACAAATGGATTAGAATGGATCGTACGAATGGATTAGAATGGATCGTACGAATGAATTAGAATGGATCGTACAAATGAATTAGAAAAGTTACATTTGTGAGAATGAATTAGAATGGATCGTACGAATGAATTAGAATGGATCGTACGAATGGATTAGAATGGATCGTACGAATGAATTAGAATGGATTGTACGAATGCATTAGAATGGATACATTTGTGCGAATGAATTAGAATGGATCGTACGAATGAATTAGAATGGATCGTGCGAATGAATTAGAATGGATCGTACGAATGAATTAGAATGGATCGTACGAATGAATTAGAATGGATCGTACGAATGAATTAGAATGGATACATTTGTGCGAATGAATTAGAATGGATTGTACGAATAAATTAGAATAGATCGTACGAATGAATTAGAATGGATCGTACGAATGAATTATAATGGATCGTGCGAATGAATTAGAATGGATTGTATGAATGAATTAGAATGGATACATTTGTGCGAATGAGTTAGAATGGATCATACGAATGAATTAGAATGGATCGTACGAATGAATTAGAATGGATCATTCGAATGAATTAGAATGGATCGTACAAATGAATTAGAAAGGTTACATTTATGAGAATGAATTAGAATGGATCGTACGAGTGGATTAGAATGGATCGTACGAATGGATTAGAATGGATCGTACGAATGAATTGGAATGGATCATACAAATGAATTAGAAAGGTTACATTCGTGAGAATGAATTAGAATAGATCGTAGGAATGAATTAGAATGGATCATACGAATGAATTAGAATGGATCGTATGAATGAATTAGAATGGATCATACGAATGAATTAGAATGGATCGTACGAATGAATTAGAATGGATACATTCGAGCGAATGGATTAGAATGGATCGTACGAATGAATTAGAATGGATCGTGCGAATGAATTAGAATGGATACATTTGTGCGAATGAATTAGATTGCATCATACGAATGAATTAGAATGGATCATAGGAATGAATTAGAATGGATCGTGCAAATGAATTAGAATGGATACATTCGTGCGAATGAATTAGAATGGATGGTAGGAATGAATTAGAATGGATCGTACGAATGAATTAGAATGGTTACATTCGTGTGAATGAATTAGAATGGATCGTACGAATGGATTAGAATTGATCGTGTGAATGAATTAGAAATGATCGTACGAATGAATTAGAATGGATATATTCGTGCGAATGAATTAGATTGTATCGCATGAATGAATTTGAATGGATTGTACGAATGAATTAGAATAGATCGTACGAATGAATTAGAATGGATCATACGAATGAATTAGAATAGATCGTACGAATGAATTAGAATGGATCGTACGAATGGATCATACAAATGAATTAGAAAGGATACATTTGTACGAATGAATTAGAATAGATCGTACGAATGGATTAGAATGGATCGTACGAATGAATTAGAATGGATCGTACGAATGAATTAAAATGGATACATTTGTGCGAATTAGAATGGATCGTACGAATGGATTAGAACTAGATCGTACGAATGAATTAGAATGGGTCGTAGAAATGAATTAGAATGAATTATACGAATTAATTAGAATGGATCATACAAATAAATTAGAAAGGTTACATTCGTGAGAATGAATTAGAATGGATCGTACGAATGAATTAGAATGGATCGTACGAATGAATTAGAATGGATACATTCGAGCGAATGAATTAGAATAGATCATAGGAATGAATTAGAATGGATCATATGAATGAATTAGAATGGATCGTGCGAATGAATTAGAATGGATTGTATGAAAGAATTAGAATGGATCGTACGAATGAATTAGAATGGATACATAGGAATGAATTAGAATGGATCGTACGAATGGATTAGAATGGATCGTACGAATGGATTAGAATGGATCGTGCGAATGAATTAGAATGAATCGTACGAATGAATTAGAATGGATCGTGCGAATGAATTAGAATGAATTGTACGAATGCATTAGAATGGATCGTACGAATGAATTAGAATGAATCGTACGATCCATTCTAATTCATTCATCCGATCCATTCTAATTCATTCGCACGAATGTATCCATTCTAATTCATTCGTGCAATCCATTCTAATTCATTCGCACGATCCATTCTAATTCATTTGTATGATCTATTCTAATTCATTACTACGATCTATTCTAATTCATTCGCTCGAATGTATCCATTCTAATTCATTCGTCCGATCCATTCTAATCCATTCGTACGATCCATTCTAATTCATTCGCATGAATATATCCATTCTAATTCCTTCGTACGATCCCTTCTAATTCATTCGCACGATCCATTCTAATTCTTTCATATGATCCATTCTAATTCATTCGCACGAATGTATCCATTCTAGTTCATTCGTACGATCCATTCTAATTCATTCGTATGATCCATTCTAATTCATTCGTATGATCCATTCTAATTCATTCCTACGATCTATTCTAATTCATTCACACAATCCATTCTAATTCATTCGTACGATCCATTCTAATTCATTCGTATGATCCATTCTAACACAATTCGGTGGATCCATTCTAACTCATTCGTACGATCCATTCTAATTCATTCATACGATCCATTCTAATCCATTCGTACGATCCATTCTAATCCATTCTCACGAATGAATTAGAATGGATCGTGCGAATTAATTAGAATGGATCGTACGAATAAATTAGAATGGATCGTACGAATGAATTAGAATGGATCGTATGTTTGAATTAGATTGGATTGTGTGAATGAATTAGAATGGATACATTCTTGCGAATAAATTAGAATGGATCGTATATTCGTGCAAATGGATTAGAATGGATCGTACGAATGGATTAGAATGGATCGTACGAATGGATTAGAATGGATCGTACGAATGAATTAGAATGGATCATACAAATGAATTAGAATGGATCGTACGATCCATTCTAATTCATTCGTCCGATCCATTTTAATTCATTCGCATGAATGTATCCATTCTAATTCATTCGTACAATCCATTCTAATTTATTCACACGATCCATTCTAATTCATTCGTATGATCCATTCTAATTCATTCCTACGATCTATTCTAATTCATTCGCTCGAATGCATCCATTCTAATTCATTCGTTCGATCGTAGGAATGAATTAGAATGGATCGTACGAATGAATTAAAATGGATACATTCGAGCGAATGAATTAGAATGGATACATTCGAGCGAATGAATTAGAATTGATTGTATGAATGAATTAGAATGGATCGTACGAATGGATTAGAATGGATCGTGCGAATGAATTAGAATGGATCGTACAAATGAATTAGAATGGATCGTACAAATGAATTAGAAATGATACATTTATACGAATGAATTAGAATGGATCATACGAATGGTTACATTCGTGCGAATGAATTAGAATGGATCGTACGAATGAATTAGAATGGATCGTGCGAATGAATTAGAATTGATCATACGAATGAATTAGAATGGATCGAACGAATCAATTAGAATGGATATATACATTCATGCGAATGAATTAGAATGGATCGTGCAAATGAATTAGAATGGATACATTCGTGCAAATGAATTAGAATGGATCGTAGGAATGAATTAGAATGGATCGTGCAAATGAATTAGAATGGATACATTCGTGCGAATGAATTAGAATGGATCGTAGGAATGAATTAGAATGGATCGTACGAAGGAATTTGAATGGTTACATTCGTACGAATGAATTAGAATAGATCGTACGAATGAATTAGAATGGATCGTGCGAATAAATTAGAATGGATCGTACGAATGAATTAGAATGGATCGTGCAAATGAATTAGAATAGATCGTCCAAATGAGTTAGAATGGATCGTACGAATAAATTAGAATGGATCGTGCGAATGAATTAGAAAGGATCGTACGAATGAATTAGAATGGATCGTACGAATGAATTAGAATGGATCGAACGAATGAATTAGAATAGATCGTACGAATGAATTAGAATGGATCATGCGAATGAATTTGAATGGATCATATGAATAAATTAGAATGGATCATACGATTGAATTAGAATGGATCGTGTGAATGAATTAGAATTAATCGTACGAATGCATTAGAATGGATCGTACGAATGAGTTAGAATGGATCGTGCGAATAAATTATACGAATAAATTAGAATGGATCACACGTATGAATTAGAATAGTTACATTCATGCGAATGAATTAGAATGGATCGTTCGAATGGATTAGTTTGATCCATTTTAATTCATTCGTACGATCCATTCTAATTCATTCGTAACATCCATTCTAATTCATTCGTACGATCCATTCTAATTCATTCCTACGATCCATTCTAATTCATTCGCACGAATGTATCCATTTTAATTCATTTGCACGATCCATTCTAATTCATTCCTATGATCCATTCTAATTCATTCGTACGATCCATTCTAATTCATTCACTCGAATGTAACCATTCTAATTCATAAGTATGATCCATTCTAATCCATTCTAATTCATTCGTACGATCCATTCTAATTCATTCGTACGATCCATTCTAATTCGTTCATACGAATGAATTGGAATAGATCGTACGAATGAATTAGAATGATTACATTCTAGCGAATGAATTAGAATAGATCGTAGGAATGAATTAGAATGGATCATACGAATGAATTAGAATGGATCGTGCGAATGGAATGGATCGTACGAATGAATTAGAATGGATCATACATATGAATTAGAAAGGTTACATTCGTGAGAATGAATTAGAATGGATTGTATGAATGAATTAGAATGGATCATGCGAATGAATTTGAATGGATTGTACGAATGAATTAGAATAGCTCATACGAATTGGATATTTGACCAATTTACGCTCCGATTCACCGATTTAGAGTCTATGTGTTGAAAAATCATAACTTAGCGTGTTTCAGATATGAAATAGCTAGGTTTGGATTCGATCGGATCGTCATCGGATCGGCATTCGATAATTCGAACTTGGAATTATTCCGAATTTCGGACTTGCGAGCGGCTTCTAATTGGATATTTGACCAATTTACGCTCCGATTCACCGATTTAGAGTCTAAGTGTTGGAAAATCATAAGTTAACGTGTTTCGAATATGAAATAGGTTTGGATTCGATCCGATCGTCATCGGATCGGCATCCGGTAATTCGAAGTTGGAATTATTCCGTATTTCGGACTTGCGAGCGGGTTCTAATTGGATATTTGACCAATTTACGCTCCGATTCACCGATTTAGAGTCTAAGTGTTGGAAAATCATAAGTTAGCGTGTTTCGGATATGAAATAGGTTTGGATTCGATCCGATCGTCATCAGCTCGGCATCCGATAATTCGAACTTGGAATTATTCCGTATTTCGGACTTGCGAGCGGGTTCTAATTGGATATTTGACCAATTTACGCTCCGATTCACCGATTTAGAGTCTAAGTGTTGGAAAATCATAAGTTAGCGTGTTTCGGATATGAAATAGGTTTGGATTCGATCCGATCGTCATCGGATCGGCATCCGATAATTCGAAGTTGGATTTATTCCGTATTTCGGACTTACGAGCGGGTTCTAATTGGATATTTGACCAATTTACGCTCCGATTCACCGATTTAGAGTCTAAGTGTTGGAAAATCATAAGTTAGTGTGTTTTGGATATGAAATAGGTTTGGATTCGATCCGATCGTCATCGGATCGGCATCCGGTAATTCGAAGTTGGAATTATTCCGTATTTCGGACTTGCGAGCGGGTTCTAATTGGATATTTGACCAATTTACGCTCCGATTCACCGATTTAGAGTCTAAGTGTTGGAAAATCATAAGTTAGCGTGTTTCGGATATGAAATAGGTTTGGATTCGATCCGATCGTCATCAGATCGGCATCCGGTAATTCGAAGTTGGAATTATTCCGTATTTCGGACTTGGGAGCGGGTTCTAATTGGATATTTGACCAATTTACGCTCCGATTCACCGATTTAGAGTCTAAGTGTTGGAAAATCATAAGTTAGCGTGTTTCGGATATAAAATAGGTTTGGATTCGATCGGATCGTCATCGGCTCGGCATCCGATAATTCGAACTTGGAATTATTCCGTATTTCGGACTTGCGAGCGGGTTCTAATTGGATATTTGACCAATTTACGCTCCGATTCACCGATTTAGAGTCTAAGTGTTGAAAAATCATAACTTAGCGTGTTTCGGATATGAAATAGGTTTGGATTCGATCCGATCGTCATCGGATCGGCATTCGATAATTCGAACTTGGAATTATTCCAAATTTCGGACTTGCGAGCGGGTTCTAATTGGATATTTGACCAATTTACGCTCCGATTCACCGATTTAGAGTCTAAGTGTTGGAAAATCATAAGTTAGCGTGTTTCGGATATGAAATAGGTTTGGATTCGATCCGATCGTCATCGGATCGGCATCCGATAATTCGAACTTGGAATTATTCCGTATTTCGGACTTGCGAGCGGGTTCTAATTGGATATTTGACCAATTTACGCTCCGATTCACCGATTTAGAGTCTAAGTGTTGGAAAATCATAAGTTAGCGTGTTTCGGATATGAAATAGGTTTGGATTCGATCCGATCGTCATCGGCTCGGCATCCGATAATTCGAACTTGGAATTATTCCGTATTTCGGACTTGCGAGCGGGTTCTAATTGGATATTTGACCAATTTACGCTCCGATTCACCGATTTAGAGTCTAAGTGTTGGAAAATCATAAGTTAGCGTGTTTTGGATATGAAATAGGTTTGGATTCGATCCGATCGTCATCGGATCGGCATCCGATAATTCGAAGTTGGATTTATTCCGTATTTCGGACTTTCGAGCGGGTTCTCATTGGATATTTGACCAATTTACACTCCGATTCACCGATTTAGAGTCTAAGTGTTGGAAAATCATAAGTTAGCGTGTTTCGGATATGAAATAGGTTTGGATTCGATCCGATCGTCATCGGATCGGCATCCGGTAATTCGAAGTTGGAATTATTCCGTATTTCGGACTTGCGAGCGGGTTCTAATTGGATATTTGACCAATTTACGCTCCGATTCACCGATTTAGAGTCTAAGTGTTCGAAAATCATAAGTTAGCGTGTTTCGGATATGAAATAGGTTTGGATTCGATCCGATCGTCATCGGATCGGCATCCGGTAATTCGAACTTGGAATTATTCCGTATTTCGGACTTGCGAGCGGGTTCTAATTGGATATTTGACCAATTTACGCTCCGATTCAACGATTTAGAGTCTAAGTGTTGGAAAATCATAAGTTAGCGTGTTTCGGATATGAAATAGGTTTGGATTCGATCTGATCGTCATCGGATCGGCATCCGGTAATTCGAAGTTAGAATTATTCCGTATTTCGGACTTGCGAGCGGGTTCTAATTGGATATTTGACCAATTTACGCTCCGATTCACCGATTTAGAGTCTAAGTGTTGGAAAATCATAAGTTAGCGTGTTTCGGATATGAAATAGGTTTGGATTCGATCCGATCGTCATCGGATCGGCATCCGGTAATTCGAAGTTCGAATTATTCCGTATTTCGGACTTGCGAGCGGGTTCTAATTGGATATTTGACCAATTTACGCTCCGATTCACCGATTTAGAGTCTAAGTGTTGGAAAATCATAAGTTAGCGTGTTTCGGATATAAAATAGGTTTGGATTCGATCGGATCGTCATCGGCTCGGCATCCGATAATTCGAACTTGGAATTATTCCGTATTTCGGACTTGCGAGCGGGTTCTAATTGGATATTTGACCAATTTACGCTCCGATTCACCGATTTAGAGTCTAAGTGTTGAAAAATCATAACTTAGCGTGTTTCGGATATGAAATAGCAAGGTTTGGATTCGATCGGATCGTCATCGGATCGGCATTCGATAATTTGAACTTGGAATTATTCCGAATTTTGGACTTGCGAGCGGGTTCTAATTGGATATTTGACCAATTTACGCTCCGATTCACCGATTTAGATTCTATGTGTTGGAAAATCATAAGGTAGCGTGTTTCGGATATGAAATAGGTTTGGATTTGATCCGATCGTCATCGGATCGGCATCCGATAATTCGAACTTGGAATTATTCCGTATTTCGGACTTGCGAGCGGGTTCTAATTGGATATTTGACCAACTTACGCTCCGATTCACTGATTTAGAGTCTAAGTGTTGGAAAATCATAAGTTAGCGTGTTTCGAATATGAAATAGGTTTGGATTCGATCCGATCGTCATCGGATCGGCATCCGGTAATTCAAAGTTGGAATTATTCCATATTTCGGACTTGCGAGCGGGTTCTAATTGGATATTTGACCAATTTACGCTCCGATTCACCGATTTAGAGTCTAAGTGTTGGAAAATCATAAGTTAGCGTGTTTCGGATATAAAATAGGTTTGGATTCGATCGGATCGTCATCGGCTCGGCATCCGATAATTCGAACTTGGAATTATTCCGTATTTCGGACTTGCGAGCGGGTTCTAATTGGATATTTGACCAATTTACGCTCCGATTCACCGATTTAGAGTCTAAGTGTTGAAAAATCATAACTTAGCGTGTTTCGGACATGAAATAGCTAGGTTTGGATTCGATCGGATCGTCATCGGATCGGCATTCGATAATTCGAACTTGGAATTATTCCGAATTTCGGACTTGCGAGTGGGTTCTAATTGGATATTTGACCAATTTACGCTCCGATTCACCGATTTAGAGTCTAAGTGTTGGAAAATCATAAGTTAGCGTGTTTCGGATATGAAATATGTTTGGATTCGATCCGATCGTCATCGGATCGGCATCCGATAATTCGAACTTGGAATTATTCCGTATTTCGGACTTGCGAGCGGGTTCTAATTGGATATTTGACCAATTTACGCTCCGATTCACCGATTTAGAGTCTAAGTGTTGGAAAATCATAAGTTAGCGTGTTTCGGATATGAAATAGGTTTGGATTCGATCCGATCGTCATCGGCTCGGCATCCGATAATTCGAACTTGGAATTATTCCGTATTTCGGACTTGCGAGCGTGTTCAAATTGGATATTTGACCAATTTACGCTCCGATTCACCGATTTAGAGTCTAAGTGTTGGAAAATCATAAGTTAGCGTGTTTAGGATATGAAATAGGTTTGGATTCGATCCGATCGTCATCGGATCGGCATCCGATAATTCGAAGTTGGATTTATTCCGTATTTCGGACTTGCGAGCGGGTTCTAATTGGATATTTGACCAATTTACGCTCCGATTTACCGATTTAGAGTCTAAGTGTTGGAAAATCATAAGTTAGCGTGTTTCGGATATGAAATAGGTTTGGATTCGATCCGATCGTCATCGGATCGGCATCCGGTAATTCGAAGTTGGAATTATTCCGTATTTTGGACTTGCGAGCGGGTTCTAATTGGATATTTGACCAATTTACGCTCCGATTCACCGATTTAGAGTCTAAGTGTTGGAAAATCATAAGTTAGCGTGTTTCAGATATGAAATAGGTTTGGATTCGATCCGATCGTCATCGGCTCGGCATCCGATAATTCGAACTTGGAATTATTCCGTATTTCGGACTTGCGAGCGGGTTCTAATTGGATATTTGACCAATTTACGCTCCGATTCACCGATTTAGAGTCTAAGTGTTGGAAAATCATAAGTTAGCGTGTTTCGGATATGAAATAGGTTTGGATTCGATCCGATCGTCATCGGATCGGCATCCGATAATTCGAAGTTGGATTTATTCCGTATTTCGGACTTGCAAGCGGGTTCTAATTGGATATTTGACCAATTTACGCTCCGATTCACCGATTTAGAGTCTAAGTGTTGGAAAATCATAAGTTAGCGTGTTTCGGATATGAAATAGGTTTGGATTCGATCCGATCGTCATCGGATCGGCATCCGGTAATTCGAAGTTGGAATTATTCCGTATTTCGGACTTGCGAGCGGGTTCTAATTGGATATTTGACCAATTTACGCTCCGATTCACCGATTTAGAGTCTAAGTGTTGGAAAATCATAAGTTAGCGTGTTTCGGATATAAAATAGGGTTGGATTCGATCCGATCGTCATCGGCTCGGCATCCGATAATTCGAACTTGGAATTATTCCGTATTTCGGACTTGCGAGCGGGTTCTAATTGGATATTTGACCAATTTACGCTCTGATTCACCGATTTAGAGTCTAAGTGTTGGAAAATCATAAGTTAGCGTGTTTCGGATATGAAATAGGTTAGGATTCGATCCGATCGTCATCGGATCGGCATCCGATAATTCGAACTTGGATTTATTCCGTATTTCGGACTTGCGAGCGGGTTCTAATTGGATATTTGACCAATTTACGCTCCGATTCACCGATTTAGAGTCTAAGTGTTGGAAAATCATAAGTTAGCGTGTTTCGGATATGAAATAGGTTTGGATTCGATCCGATCGTCATCGGATCGGCATCCGGTAATTCGAAGTTGGAATTATTCCGTATTTAAAAGAAAAACAGAGGCTACATCATTACCATGAGAGAGAAAGAGAGACCATTTACGATTCGATTTACTGATTTATAGTCTAAGTGTTGGAAAATCATAAGTGTGATAATATGATCTAAACTCAAATTAGTAAGATTCATATTTTTTGCTAATATTATAAAGATTAGTAAGTACCTGATCATGAGGATGAGCCACCGCTAGATCGGCTTATGAATTCATGAAATTTACGCTCCAGTTCCCTGCGAGCTTCTCTTTCCTCATCGAGGGCCTTCTTCTCCGCCTCAACCCTCTACTCGAGGGCTTGCCTCTGCTCTCGCTCCACCTCCATCCTCTGCTCGAGGGCCTGCCTCTGCTCTCGCTCCGCGTCTAGCGCAGACTGCAGCTGAGTGATAGCACCGGTCTGGGTGTCCCGTGCCCTCGAGCGCATACCCTCTCGTCCAAAGTAGGAGGAGGGCGTGACTCCAAGGCCCGTACAGAGGACACGGCCGTGCGTGGCAGGTCTCAGCACAGTATCCATCGCTGAGTCGACAGATACTGAGCTGGAGGAGGAGCCGGCCTCGCCCGACGGGGTCACCAGAAGTCGCATCCTCTCCTATATAAAAACAACCAATGATATTCAATGATATTTTATGGCATATGTATAAGAATATATTAACAGTAATTTAATTACTTACCACTTGCGAGGCAACCCTGTCGTCCAGAAATGCCCCATCGATACGCCGCCTCCTAGAGGCCTCAAAAAGGTCAATCCTATTAGGCTCGTGGCCCAAGGACTGTGTCTGTTGGACATATAAAATAAATAGACGAGTTAATATAACATGTATAGAGCTTTAAATAATAACAATATTTGTATCATTTACCAGCTGCTGGGCAAGCTGGGGCATGGAGGTCCTCCCCTTCACTGGAGCAGGTGTCGTCGACGCACTTCTATTCTGCTTGCCTATTGCAGATTTCCTCTGTGTGAATCAATTAAATTTTGAAACATCAATACAAATTTTTAGTATAACATTAAAACAAGTACGAATCAACAAAATTATAATTATACCTGAAAGCTAGGGGTGGCCCAGTGAGCGACCAAAAACTGTAGAATGTGCAGCGGTGGCGCGTCTCTCGTCCCGGCCGCAGCCTGTACCTCCTCAGCCGGCTGGCCGACCAAGTAACCGTAGAGCTGGTAGAGCTCGTGACGGTAATCCCTGTACCGCTCACCCATCGTCTTCAACAAGTCCTCCCGATGGGTGTCGGTTTCCATGTTCTCCTATTTAAATTTCTCCTGTAAAATCAATTTAGAAATAAGTCATTTTATCAAATCAAATTATAAAGAAGTACGATATTATTCTAAAATGCTTTAATGAAACTAACGTACCAAAAACTGTTGATACATCCTCTCCTTATAGGATGCATCAATGTTCTTCCACCCCCTTAACCCCACAATCGGGGCATTCCTCTCCTCCCGTACTATCATGCCGACCCACGTGGCGGCGTCAGAAGCGTGCTCGCCCACAAAGGTCTTGTCGCTCCACTGTAGGGACAGCGGCTCGCGTAAGGCCGACAAGCGCCGGGCCGTCGTCACGCCCCGGTCGCCTACGTACCTGGTCGACCCTGCAAATAAAATATACATCAGTACTGAAGAAGTATTTACAACATGTATAAAACTTTAGATCTAAACATTACCTGTGGGCGTAGACGCTGCAGCCGAGTGCTGAGCACTGCTCGAAGCTCTGGAGGCTGCGACCACAGCAGGAGCTGGTGTGGAGAGAGGAACAGCACTACCAGATCCGGACGGCTCAGCCTCGGACCCTGGGGTGGCAGCCGGAGCGCTCTGAGCTACCCCACCCCTGCCTCTGCCTCTGCCTCTACGAACATATGACCGTGATGCCATCTGAAACAATTTAATTTACATATGAAACAGTAAGATTTAAGATTTACATATGAAACAATATGAAATAGTTTGATTTACATATGAAACAGTATGATTTACATATGAAACAATATAAAACAATATGAACCCGCTCGCAATATGAAACAATATGAAACAGTTAGACTCTAAATCGGTTAATCGGATCGTAAAGTGGTCAAATATCCAATTAGAACCCGCTCGCAAGTCCGAAATACGGAATAATTCCAACTTCGAATTACCGGATGCCGATCCGATGACGATCGGATCGAATCCAAACCTATTTCATATCCGAAACACGCTAATTTATGATTTTCCAACACTTAGACTCTAAATCGGTGAATCGGAGCGTAAATTGGTCAAATATCCAATTAGAACCCGCTCGCAAGTCCGAAATACGGAATAAATCCAAGTTCGAATTATCGGATGCCGATCCGATGACGATCGGATCGAATCCAAACCTATTTTATATCCGAAACACGCTAACTTATGATTTTCCAACACTTAGACTCTAAATCGGTGAATCGGAGCGTAAATTGGTCAAATATCCAATTAGAACCCGCTCGCAAGTCCGAAATACGGAATAATTCCAAGTTCGAATTACCGGATGCCGATCCGATGACGATCGGATCGAATCCAAACCTATTTCATATCCGA
This sequence comes from Chamaelirium japonicum, assembly GCA_947650365.1. Classification (NCBI taxonomy): domain Eukaryota; kingdom Viridiplantae; phylum Streptophyta; class Magnoliopsida; order Liliales; family Melanthiaceae; genus Chamaelirium; species Chamaelirium japonicum. The sequence continues at coordinate 41,148 of CANTAL010000293.1, forward strand.
AACACGCTAACTTATGATTTTCCAACACTTAGACTCTAAATCGGTGAATCGGAGCGTAAATTGGTCAAATATCCAATTAGAACCCGCTCGCAAGTCCGAAATACAGAATAATTCCAACTTCGAATTACCGGATGCCGATCCGATGACGATCGGATCGAATCCAAACCTATTTCATTTCCGAAACACGCTAACTTATGATTTTCCAACACTTAGACTCTAAATCGGTGAATCGGAGCGTAAATTGGTCAAATATCCAATTAGAACCCGCTCGCAAGTCCGAAATACGTAATAAATCCAACTTCGAATTATCGGATGCCGATCCGATGACGATCGGATCGAATCCAAACCTATTTCATATCCGAAACACGCTAACTTATGATTTTCCAACACTTAGACTCTAAATCGGTGAATCGGAGCGTAAATTGGTCAAATATCCAATTAGAACCCGCTCGCAAGTTCGAAATACGGAATAATTCCAAGTTCGAATTACCGGATGCCGATCCGATGACGATCGGATCGAATCCAAACCTATTTCATATCGGAAACACGCTAACTTATGATTTTCCAACACTTAGACTATAAATCGGTGAATCGGAGCGTAAATTGGTCAAATATCCAATTAGAACCCGCTCGCAAGTCCGAAATACGGAATAAATCCAACTTCGAATTATCGGATGCCGATCCGATGACGATCCGATCGAATCGAAACCTATTTTATATCCGAAACACGCTAACTTATGATTTTCCAACTCTTAGACTCTAAATCGGTGAATCGGTCGGATCGTAAATCGGTGAAACGGTATGATTTACATATGAAACGGTATGATTTACATATGAATCGGTGAAACGGTATGATTTACATATGAAACAATATGATATACATATGAAACAATATGATTTATATATGAAACAATTTGATTTAAATATGAAACACTTTGATTTACATACGGTCTAGTCATTTTCTGTCTCATCTCTGTCACTCTCATCGCTTCCCTCTTCTATTATTTGATCTGCATTCGCTGTCCAGTTTATATTGTCGACATCTTCATTTTCGTCGTGCACTGCGTCGACAATGATTATCTCATCATTCTGGTATGCATCCAAATCATCATCGACGACCCCCGCATCCTTGTCTCACATGTCGTAAAAATCTCTGGGTGGTGACCTGACTACAATTTGCCAACCTGGAGAGGTATTATCCGGTGCATAAAATATCTGTTGCGCTTGAGAGGCAAGAATGAATGGATCTTCATATTGGGTATTCAATCTCTTGGCAGTGTTGATGCTGATAAAACCGTATTTGTCGACATTATAACCAGTCCCGCGATTATTAACATCATACCAATCGCATTTGAATAATACGATCCGATTTTGGCCAAGGAATTTAATCTCGAGAATCTCATTGAGGACGCCGTAGAAGTCGATATTTTCTAATTCTTCTTGCTCACCGTTGACGACAACCCCATTATTTTGGGTTCTTCGTGATTTTTCACTATCTTTCGTCCGAAATCTATAACCGTTCACGATATAACCATCGTACGATATTGCGTCTTGCAAAGGACTACAAGATAAGCACCAGAGATCCTCATTCATCAGCGGATCGTGGTTGTCGTGCAGCTCCTGTGCCTATAATAACCACACGACATTCATGATATGAACACATAATTATTGTTCGGTAATGGATGTCAATGAAATTCAGTAATGATGTGAATACTTACCTGTTTCTCGAACCACGATGGGAATTCATGATCATGAATTTGGGGAGCATTTCGAGTACCCCGATTATTAATGATGGCTTTATGCTTCCTATTTTACCGGTTATGAATTAGATTATAATTAGCACATATACTTAATGAATGGACTGAAAGAATGAGTAAATGATCGTAAAATGCTTACTCAATGAATGGCCACGCTTCATCACATTGGCGCAACACATACATATGTGCCTGTTGAATCTCAGCTACAGACAATCGACGGGTTTTGCCTCCTCCTACAGGTCTACCCATTTCGGCAAATATAGACAGACCCCCATCGAAGTCTATTGGACCACCGTCATAGTTCCGCTCAAGTTGATTGAATCGCGTGTCTATACCATGTAGGTATCTTGAGCAGAATGTTAGACATTCTTCTGCTAGGTATCCTTCAGCAATTGATCCCTCCGGACGACTTTTATTACGAACATATGATTTCAATGTTCGCAAGTACCTAATTTGAGAAAAAAATATTTGGATGAATATATCAAGAACGATCAAATACATTGTGCGAATGAGACGAGACGATTACCTCTCGATAAAATACATCCACCGGTAATGAACTGGGCCGCCGAGTTTGGCCTCATTTGCCAAGTGAACGGTCAAATGCACCATGACATCAAAGAAGGAAGGTGGAAATATCATCTCTAACTTGCACAATGTGAGCGCAATATCCCTCTCCATCTATTCAAGTTGGTCCACTCTAAGTACCTTCGAGCACAACTGTCTGAAAAAAGTGCTGAGCTCAATTAAGGGACCGGACACCTCTTCGGTTAAATTCCCACGTATAGCAAGAGATAACAATCGCTGCATAAGAACATGACAATCGTGGCTCTTTAATCCAGACAACTTCCGGCCGTTCTCTTGCACGCATCGTGCGATATTTGAAGAATAACCGTCTGGCATTTTCACAGACCGTAGGAATGCACATAAGGCTGCCTTTTGTTGTGAGCTCATGGTGTAGCATGCAACTGGCAACACATACTTATCCCCAATCTCTTAGGGATGAAGTGATTTTCGGATGCCCAACTCCTTAAGATCGAGACGAGATTTAAGATTATCCTTCGTCTTACCGTCGAGATTCAGTAGTGTTCCTATAATGTTGTCACACACATTTTTCTCGATATGCATGACATCCAAGTTATGCCGCAAGAGTAGGCTGCTCCAGTACGGTAGTTTAAAGAAAATACTCTTCTTCTTCCAGTTATGCTCACGCGTAGAATCTTCATGCGTTCTCTTCTTTTTACCTTTTCCAAGTACCACGGCATCAAGCTGATCCAATTCGCACAAGACTTCTACCCCCGAAAGCTGCTCCGGGGCTTTTGCAAGTTCATTCTTGCCGTTGAAAGCTCTTTTGTTCTGCCTCCACTTATGGCCGTCAACAAGGAATCTTCGATGGCCCATATAACAGAACTTGCCTCCGTTCTTCAATCGTAATGAATCTGTCTCCTTATTGCATGTAGGGCACGCCAATTTTCCTTTAGTACTCCACCCGGATAAGTTGGCATATGCAGGAAAATCGTTGATGGTCCATAGAAGTGCCGCATGCATCCAAAAATTCTGGCGCAACGAGGCATCATACGTATCGGCCCCAACTTCCCATAACTCGTTCAACTCCTCAATCAACGGCTGCAAGTAAACGTCAATATCATTACCAGGCGACCTGGGTCCGGGAATGAGCAAGGAGAGCATTGTGTATGGCTTTTTTAAGCACATCCAGGGAGGCAAATTGTATGGAACTAGGACAACTGGCCAAATGCTGTACGACACACTCATATTCCCAAAGGGATTGAAGCCATCGCTAGCAAGCCCTAACCTGACGTTGCGAACTTCACATGCGAATTCAGGATATGTATGATCAAAATCTTTCCACGTCAGAGAGTCGGCCGGATGTCTCATAATCCCGTCATCTGTACGTTCTCGTGCATGCCACCTCATGTGCTCAGCAGTCTTCGATGACATAAACAACCTCTGAAGCCTGTCCCTGAGCGGGAAGTATAGGAGAACCTTTGCAGATACATTTTTCTTCCTTCGACTGGTACTAGACTCGGCATCCGTCTCTTTATATCTCGTTGCTCCGCATATGTGGCATGACCGCGCATGTTCGTACTCTTTCCGGTACAACATACAATCGTTCACGCATGCATCAATTTTCTCATAACCCAGACCGAGATCTTTAATTGTCTTCTTCGCCTCGTAGAATGATTTCGGTACTGTCTCACCCATAGGAAAAGCCTCTTTCAGCAACTCTACCAACATATTAAATGACTTATTACTCCAACCATTGAGGCACTTCAAATGAAGAAGCTTTACAGTGAAAGAGAGTTTTGAAAACTTCTCACACCCCGGGTATAGAGGTTGTTCGGCATCTTTAAGCAATCTGTAGAACTTGTCCGCTTCGATATTGGGCTGATCACCTGACGGTGTTTCCGTGCCTATTCCACCTTGCAAATCATGTATCATACCCTGCATGTCATCGTCATCGTCTGTATTAATATTATCATCAGCGATCACTGTGTTTGAAGTTTCACCGTGAGCTGCCATGGGGACTGCATCTAGCTCCTCACCGTGCGAGAACCAACGGGTATAGGTAATGTCAATGCCACGCATTACCAGATCAACCTCACATTCCTCTCGAACCTTCCTAATCACCCTTCCGCAGTCTATACAGGGACACACAATTTTTCCATCAAGCGGTGCAAGACGCTCAAATGCAAAATCCAGAAATTTCCTGACTCCTTCTCTGTACTCTTGGCTCATGCGATTCGAATTACGCATCCAACTCTTATCGATCGAAGACATCTTCGTCTATCTGGCTATACAACACCTGACATATAATTTCAAACAATGTTATAAGAATGTTGAGGTGGATGTGTGGCAAAACTAGGAGGGATAGCGTGTCGAATGAGTATATTAGAGGAATTGTCGGAGTTGCACGAATTGAGAACATGATGATGGAGAACATATTAAGATTGTAAATGCATGTACAATAGAGAGTAGAGGTTACCCTAATAAAGACAAGGTCTAGGTTTATGTTGGAGGGTCAAGAAAGAGGAAGGGGAGACTTAACATTGAGGAACGGTGTTAAAAAAAAGATGTAAAGGCTTACATTGACAACAAAGATATCCAATAATAGGAATGACATGCAAAGAAGGTTTCATAAAGCCAACTCCATGTAAGTGGGACAAGACTTGACGGTATGTCTATAACTTAGACTTAAGGATGAACACCGGTTTCTAGGACGAGTTTCACAACTTGAATTCGGGAATGGGACCAAAAATTGATTTTGTTGGTTACCATGGCGGGAGCAAAGTTTGCAGGATGTGTTTTAATCAGTAGGTATTTGGAATTTTAAGATCTTCATCTCAGTTAAATTGGACAATTGGACTCTTCATAGTTTCTGTTTTTTTTTTTTGTGTTGGTGTTTGTGTTTATGTGTATGTGTGTGTAATAAAGTGTATGATGTACATGATACTTCTGATCGTCCATGGGTCACCCATATTAGATTGCATTTTTTTCCAGGCCTAAAAGCAGGCTTGAGCTCGGTCAAGAGCTTGAATTCATAGAGTCTATGCCTGGCTATTTTCAATTTTGGTGGTCTGGCCTGGCAGGCTGAGCCGACCAAACTCCACTAATAGCTTAAAACTACTTGCAAATGAATGGTTATAGCATGATCCATGATGCTGTAGATAGGTCACTAACATCTGAAAATATGTGGCTTTAACTATTGCTGAAAATGTCTATACTTGTAGATTCTTGATCTTGCATGGAACAAAACAGACATTGAGCGGAAAGTGCATGGAACAATAGACAAATTTGCAGAAAGAGGACTTCGATCACTTGCTGTTGCCTACCAGGTAGATTTGCACATCATTTTTATTTCTTAAAATTAGGAGCTCACCGGGGGGAGGAGGAGGAGGAGGAGCTCGTCGGCGCGCACGAGAGGAGCTCACCGGAGTCCACAGGAGGAGGAGGAGGCGGAGCTCGCCGGCGCGCACGAGAGGGGAGGGGTGGCCGGCCGACCGGAGGGGGGGAGGGAGGCCGGGGAGGGGGGGAGGGTGGCCGGGGAGGGGGGGGGGAGACCGGGGAGGGGGGGAGGGTGGCCGGGGAGGGGGGGAGATTGAGAGAGAGAGAGAGAGAGAGGGGCGGCCGGGAGAGATCGAAACAGAAGAGATCAAAGGGGATCTCGACTGTTTTATTTTATAACAGGGTTTTTACCGACGGACAGTTCGTCTGCCGTCGGTAAAACTAATATTTTTACCGACGGTAAATAACTATCCGTCGGTAAAACTCCACGACGAAACCACAAGTTCAATTTTTTCCAGAGGCTCGGTTTGGCACCCTGAGTTTCGTCGGGACATTTTACCGACGGAAACTTAATTACCGTCGGTATAGTGCCGACGGACATATAAATTCCGTCGGTATAATTAGTTATACCGACGGAACTTTAACGTCCGTCGGTAAATAGCACGACGAAACTCAACCTTTTAATTTTTTCCAGAGGCTCGGTTTTTACACTGAGTTTCGTCGGGACAATTTTACCGACGGACATTGTATTACCGTCGGTATATTACCGACGGACATATTATGGCTGTCGGTAAAATTGGTTATACCGACGGAAATACAATTTCCGTCGGTACAATATCACGACGATGACATTTTGCCGACGGTGTATATGTAGCCGTCGGTATAAAGTATATTACCGACGGTAAATATGTATACCGTCGGTACAAATATGCAAACAAAATTTAAAAAATTGAAGTTATAATACCGACGGATATTATTGTAACCGTCGGTACAAAGTGTATTATTACCGACGGTGATAATAATGTCCGTCGGTAAAGACCCTATTTCTTGTAGTGATCGTACGAATGAATTAGAATGGATCGTGCGAATGAATTAGAATTGATCGTACGAATGAATTAGAATGGATACATTCGTGCGAATGAAATAGAATGGATCATACGAATGAATTAGAATGGATCGGACGAATGAATTAGAATGGATCGTGCGAATGAATTAGAATGGATCGTGCGAATGAAATAGAATGGATACATTCGTACAAATGAATTATAATGGATCGTGCGAATGAATTAGAATGGATCGTACGAATAAATTAGAATGGATACATTTGTGCGAATGAATTAGAATAGATCGTACGAATGAATTACAATGAATCATACGAATGAATTAGAATGGATCCTACGAATAAATTAGAATACATCTGTAAATGAATTAGAATGGATCGTGCGAATGAATTAGAATGGATCGTACGAATGAATTAGAATGGATCCACCGAATGAGTTAGAATGGATCATACGAATGAATTAGAATGGATCGTACGAATGAGTTAGAATGGATACATTCGAGCGAATGAATTAGAATAGATCGTAGGAATGAATTAGAATGGATCGTATGAATGGATTAGAATGGATCGTACGAATGAATTAGAATGGATTGTACGAATGAATTAGAATAGATACATTCGAGCGAATGAATTAGAATAGATCGTAGGAATGAAGTAGAATGGATCATACGAATGAATTAGAATGGATCGTGCGAATGAATTAGAATGGATTGTACGAATGAATAGAATGGATACATTCGTGCGAATGAATTAGAATGGATCGGACGAATGAATTAGAATGGATTGTACGAATGAATTAGAATGGATCGTATGAATGAATTAGAATGGTTACATTCATGCGAATGAATTAGAATGAATCGTACGAATGATTTAGAATGGATCATATGAATGGATTAGAATGGATCGTATGAATGAATTAGAATGGATACATTCGAGTGAATGAATTAGAATGGGTCGTACGAATGGATTGGAATGGATCGTACGAATGGATTAGAATGGATCGTACGAATGAATTAGAATAGATCGTACGAATGGATTAGAATGGATCATACAAATGAATTAGAAAGGTTACATTCGTCAGAATGAATTAGAATAGATCGTACGAATGAATTAGAATGGATCGTACGAATGAATTAGAATGGATACATTCGTGTGAATGAATTAGAATGGATACATTCATGCAAATGAATTAGAATGGATCGTACGAATGAATTAGAATGGATCATACGAATGAATTAGAATGGATCGTACTAATTCATTCGCACGATCCATTCTAATTCATTCATACGATGCTATCTAATTCATTCGTACGATCCATTCTAATTCATTGTATGATCAATTCTAATTCATTCGTACGATCCATTCTAATTCATTTGCATGAATGTAACCATTATGTAACATCCGTCCCAAACACACAAGATATTGTCCGCTTTGCTCGTGCCCGAACGAGAACTTCCCAGGGAGGTCACCCATCCTGGTACTACTCTCGCCCGAGCACGCTTAACTACGGAGTTCTTACGAAATCCGTAGCAGCGCACGGTTTTAAAACGCGTCTTCTATGTTTGGGAGGGGAAATTATATAAGTAGCTCAGGATCTCCTTCTCTCCAGGCGATGTGGGGCTAACTCATGGCCTTGTACACCTCACCTCACCTCACCTCACCTCACCTCATCCATCTTGGCATTCCCGCCTCAGGAGTCTTGGCTCTTGGCTATTGGCCTATTGGATCTTGGTCGTCACAATCCACCCCCCTTAGGGCTACACGTCCTCGTGTAGGGTTAGACCCCCCCATCCCGAGGAGAACCGGCTCTGATACCATTTTGTAACATCCGTCCCAAACACACAAGATATTGTCCGCTTTGCTCGTGCCCGAACGAGAACTTCCCAGGGAGGTCACCCATCCTAGTACTACTCTCGCCCGAGCACGCTTAACTACGGAGTTCTTACGAAATCCGTAGCAGCGCACGGTTTTAAAACGCGTCTTCTATGTTTGGGAGGGGAAATTATATAAGTAGCTCAGGATCTCCTTCTCTCCAGGCGATGTGGGGCTAACTCATGGCCTTGTATACCTCACCTCACCTCACCTCACCTCATCCATCTTGGCATTCCCGCCTCAGGAGTCTTGGCTCTTGGCTATTGGCCTATTGGATCTTGGTCGTCACACATTCTAATTCATTCGCACGAATGTAACCATTCTAATTCATTCGTACGATCCATTCTAATTCATTCGTACGATCCATTCTAATTCATTCGCAAATTAGAATGGATCGTACGAATGAATTAGAATGGATCGTGCGAATGAATTAGAATGGATCGTACGATCCATTCTAATTCATTGGTATGATCAATTCAAATTCATTCGCACGATCCATTCTAATTCATTCGTACGATCCATTCTAATTCATTCACACGAATGTAACCATTCTAATTCATTCTCATATGAAAGAATTAGAATGGATCGTCCGAATGAATTAGAATGGATCGTATATTCGTGCAAATAAATTAGAATGGATCGTACAAATGGATTAGAATGGATCATGCGAATGAATTTGAATGGAACGTACGAATGAATTAGAATGGATCGAACGAATGAATTAGAATGGATCGTGCGAATGAATTAGAAAGGTTACATTCGTGCGAATGAATTAGAATGGATCGTGCAAATGAATTAGAATGGATCATACGAATGAATTAGAATGAATCGTGCGAATGAATTTGAATGGATCGTGTGAATGAATTAGAATGGATCATACGAATGAATTAGAATGGATCCTGTGAATGAATTAGAATGGATCGTACGAATGGATTAGAATGGATCGTACGAATGGATTAGAATGGATCGTACGAATAAATTAGAATGGATCGTACGAATGAATTAGAATGGATCATGCGAATGAATTAGAATGGATCGTACGAATGAATTAGAATGGATACATTCGAGCGAATGAATTAGAATGGATCGTACGAATGAATTAGAATGGATACATTCGAGCGAATGAATTAGAATGGATCGTACGAATGAATTAGAATGGATCATAGGAATGAATTAGAATGGATCGTGCGAATGGATCGTACGAATGGATCGTACGAATGAATTAGAATGGATCATACGTTTGAATTAGATTGGATTGTGCGAATGAATTAGAATGGATACATTCTTGCGAATAAATTAGAATGGATCGTATATTCGTGCAAATGGATTAGACTGGATCGTACGAATGGATTAGAATGGATCGTACGAATGGATTAGAATGGATCGTACGAATGAATTAGAATGGATCATACAAATGAATTAGAGTGGATCATACGATCCATTCTAATTCATTCATCCGATCCATTCTAGTTCATTCGCACGAATGTATCCATTCTAATTCATTCGTACAATCCATTCTAATCCATTCGGACGATCCATTCTAATTCATACGTATGATCCATTCTAATTCATTCCTATAATCTATTCTAATTCATTCGTTGGAATATATCCATTCTAATTCATTCGTTCGATCGTACGAATGAAGTATAATGGATCGTATGAATGAATTAAAATCGATACATTCGAGTGAATGAATTAGATTGGATAAATTCGAGCGAATGAATTAGAATGGATCGTACGAATGAATTAGAATGGATCGTACGAATGGATTAGAATGGATCGTGCGAATGAATTAGAATGGATCGTACAAATGAATTAGAATGGATCGTATGAACGAATTAGAATGGATCGTACAAATGAATTAGAAAGGATACATTCATACGAATGAATTAGAATGGATCGTACGAATGGTTTCATTCGTGCGAATAAATTAGAATCGATCGTACGAATGAATTAGAATGGATCGTGCAAATGAATTAGAATTGATCATACGAATGAATTATAATGGATCGTACGAATGAATTAGAATGGATACATATATTCATGCGAATGAATTAGAATGGATCGTGCAAATGAATTAGAATGGATACAATCGTGCGAATGAATTAGAATCGATCGTAGGAATGAATTAGAATGGATCGTGCAAATGAATTAGAATGGATACATTCGTGCGAATGAATTAGAATGGATCGTAGGAATGAATTAGAATGGATCGTACGAATGAATTAGAATGGTTACATTCGTGTGAATGAATTAGAATGGATCGTACGAATGAATTAGAATGGATCGTGCAAATGAATTAGAATGGATCGTACGAATGAATTAGAATGGATCGTGCGAATGAGTAAGAATGGATCGTACGAATGAATTAGAATGGATCCACCGAATAAATTAGAATGGATCGTACGAATGAATTAGAATGGATCCAGCGAATGAGTTTAAATGGATCATACGAATGAATTAGAATGGATCGTACGAATTAATTAGAATGGATCGTACGAATGAATTAGAATGGATCGTATGAATGAATAGGAATGGATCGTACGAATGAATTAGAATGGATCGTACGAATGAAGTAGAATGGATCATACGAATGAATTAGAATGGATCGTGCGAATGAATTAGAATGAATCGTACGAATGAATTAGAATGGATACATTCGTGCGAATGAATTAGAATGGATTGAACGAATGAATTAGAATGGATCGTACGATTCATTCTAATTCATTCGTACGATCCATTCTAATGCATTCGTACGATTCATTCTAATTCATTCGCACGATCCATTCTAATTTATTCGTACGATCCATTCTTATTCATTCATACGATCCATTCTAATTCATTCGCACAATCTATTCTAATTCATTCGTACGATCCATTCTAATACATTCGTATGATCCATTCTAACTCATTTGATGGATCCATTCTAATTCATTCGTACGATCCATTCTAATTTATTCGCACGATCCCTTCTAATTTATTCGTACAATCCATTCTAATTCATTCGTACGATATATTCTAATTCATTCGCATGATCCATTCTAATTTATTTGTACGATCCATTCTAATTCATTCGTACAATCCATTCAAATTCATTCGTACGATGCAATCTAATTCATTCGCACAAATGTATCTATTCTAATTCATTCGTACAATGCGTTCTAATCCATTCGTACGATCCATTCGAATCCATTCGTACGATCCATTCTAATTCATTCGCACAAATGTAACCATTCTAATTCATTCATATGATCCATTCTAATCCATTCGTACGATCCATTCTAAACCATTCCTACGATCCATTCTAATTCATTCGCACGAATGTATCCATTCTAATTCATTTGCAAGATCCATTCTAATTCATTCCTATGATTCATTCTAATTCATTCGTACGATCCATTCTAATTCGTTCGTACGATCCATTCTAATTCGTTCGCACGATCCATTCTAATTCATTCGCACAATCCATTCTAATTCATTCGCACGATCCATTCTAATTCATTCGCACTATCCATTCTAATTCATTCGTATGATCCATTCTAATTAATTCGCATGATCCATTCTAATTCATTCGTTCGATCCATTCTAATTCATTCATACAATCCATTCAAATCCATTCGCATGATCCATTCTAGTTCATTCGTACGATCCATTCTAATTCATTCATATGAATGTATCCATTCTAATTCATTCGTACAATCCATTCTAATTCATTTGCACGATCCATTCTAATTCATTCGTATGATCCATTCTAATTCATTCCTACGATCTATTCTAATTCATTTGCTCGAATGTATCCATTCTAATTCATTCGTACAATCCATTCTAATTCATTCGCACGATCCATTCAAATTCATTCGTATGATCCATTCTAATTCATTCCTACGATGTATTCTAATTCATTCGCTCGAATGTATCCATTCTAATTCATTCGTACGATCCATTCTAATTCATTCGTATGATCCATTCTAACTCATTCGGTGGATCCATTCTAATTCATTCGTACGATCCATTCTAATTTATTCGTACGATCCATTCTAATTCATTCGTACGATCCATTCTAATTCATTCGCACGAATGTATCCATTCTAATTCATTCGTACGATCCATTCTAATTCATTCGCACTATCCATTCTAATTCATTCGCACGATCCATTCTAATTCATTTGTACGATCTATTCTAATTCATTCGCACGAATGTATCCACTCTATTCCATTTGTACGATCCATTCTAATTCATTCGTACAATGCGTTCTAATCCATTCGTACGATCCATTCTAATTCATTCCTATGATCCATTCTAATTCATTCGTACGATCCATTCTAATTCATTCGCTCGAATGTATCGATTCTAATTCATTTGTACGATCCATTCTAATTCGTTCATACGATCCATTCTAATTCGTTCGTACAATCCATTCTAATTCTTTCGCATGATCCATTCTAATCCATTCGTATGATCCGTTCTAATTCATTCGTACAAATGAATTAGAATGGATCGTATGAATGAATAAGAATGGATTGTACGAATGAATTAGAATGGATCGTGCGAATGAATTAGAATGAATCGTACGAATGCATTTGAATGGATACATTCGTGCGAATGAATTAGAATGGATCGTACGAAAGAATTAGAATGGATCGTACGAACGAATGAGAATGGATCGTACGAACGAATTAGAATGGATCGTATGAACAAATTAGAATGGATCGTACGAATGAATTAGAATGGATACATTCGAGCGAATGAATTAGAATGGATCGTACGAATGAATTAGAATGGATCATAGGAATGAATTAGAATGGATCGTGCAAATGAATTAGAATGGATACATTCGTGCGAATGAATTAGAATGGATCGCAGGAATGAATTAGAATGGATCGTACGAATGAATTAGAATGGTTACATTCGTGCGAATGAATTAGAATGGATCGTACGAATGGATTAGAATGGATCGTACGAATGTATTAGAATGGATCGTACGAATGAATTAGAATGGATCGTACAAATGAATTAGAAAGGTTACATTTGTGAGAATGAATTAGAATGGATCGTACGAATGAATTAGAATAGCTCATACGAATGAATTAGAATGAATCATACGAATGAATTAGAATGATTACATTCCAGCGAATGAATTAGAATAGATCATACGAATGAATTACAATGGATCGTACGAATGAATTAGAATGGATACATTTGTGCGAATGAATTAGAATGGATCGTATATTCATGCAAATAAATTAGAATGGATCGTACAAATGAATTATAATGGATCGTACGAATGAGTTAGAATGGATCGTGCGAATAAATTAGAATGGATCGTACGAATGAATTAGAATGGATCCACCGAATGAGTTAGAATGGATCATACGAATGAATTAGAATGGATCGTACGAATGAATTAGAATGGATCGTACGAATGAATTAGAATGGATTGTGCGAATGAATTAGAATAGATCGTATGAATGAATTAGAATGGATCGTACGAATGAATTAAAATAGCTCATACGAATGAATTAGAATGAATCGTACAAATGAATTAGAATGGTTACATTCGTGCGAATGAATTAGAATAGATCGTACGAATGAATTAGAATGGATCGTACGAATAAATTAGAATGGATCGTGCGAATGAATTACAATGGATCGTACGAATGAACTAGAATGGATCCCCCGAATGAGTTAGAAATGATCATAAGAATGAATTAGAATGGATCGTACGAATGAATTAGAATGGATTGTGCGAATGAATTAGAATGGATCGTATGAATGAATAAGAATGGATCGTATGAATGAATTAGAATGGATCGTGCGAATGAATTAGAATGAATCATACGAATGCATTAGAATGGATCGTACGAATATATTAGAATGAATCGTACGATCCATTCTAATTCATTCGTCGGATCCATTCTAATTCATTCGCACGAATGTATCCATTCTAATTCATTCGTACAATCCATTCTAATTCATTCACACGATCCATTCTAATTCATTCGTATGATCCATTCTAATTCATTCCTACGATCTATTCTAATTCATTCGCTCGAATGTATCCATTCTAATTCATTCGTACAATCCATTCTAATTCTTTTGCACGATCCATTCGAATTCATTCGTATGATCCATTCTAATTCATTCGTACGATCCATTCTAATTCATTCGGTGGATCCATTCTAATTCATTCATACGATCCATTCTAATTTATTCGCACGATCCATTCTAATTCATTCGTACGATCCATTCTAATTCATTCGCACGATCCATTCTAATTCATTCGTACGATCCATTCTAATTCATTCGCACGAATGTAACCATTCTAATTCATTCGTACGATCCATTCTAATTCATTCAGTGATCCATACTAATTCATTCGTACGAATGTATCCATTCTAATTCATTTGCACGATCCGTTCTAATTCATTCCTACGATCCATTCTAATTCATTCGCACGAATGTATCCATTCTAATTCATTCGTACGATCTATTCTAATTTATTCGTATGATTCATTCTAATTCATTCGTACGATCCATTCTAATTCATTCGCACGATCCATTCTAATTCGTTCGTACAATCCATTCAAATTCATTTGTACGAATGAATTAGAATGGATCATACGACTGAATTAGAATGGATTTTATGAATGAATTAGAATTGATCATACAAATGAATTAGAATGGATACATTCGTGCGAATGAATTAGAATAGATCATGTGAATGAATTAGAATGGATCGTACGATCCATTCTAATTCATTCTCACGAATGTAACCTTTCTAATTCATTTGTATGATCCATTCTAATTCATTCCTACGATCTATTCTAATTCATTCATATGATCCACTCTAATTCATTCGCACGATCCATTCTAATTTATTCGTACGATCCATTCTAATGCATTCGTACGAATGTATCTATTCTAATTCATTCGTACGATCTATTCTAATTCATTCGCACGAATATATCCATTCTAATTCATTCGTACGATCAGTTCTAATTCATTCGTACGCTCCATTATTCTTCATCGCACAAATGTATCTATTCTAATTCATTCGTACGATCCTTTCTAATTCATTCGTACGATCCATTCTAATTCTTTCCTACAATCAATTCTAATTCATTCGCACGAATATATCCATTTTAATTCATTTGCACGATCCATTCTAATTCATTGCTATGATCCATTTTAATTCATTCGTACGATCCATTCTAATTCATTCGCTCGAATGTATCCATTCTAATTCATTCGTACGATCCATTCTAATTCGTTCATACGATCCATTCTAATTCATTCGTACCATCCATTTTAATTCATTCGTACGATCCATTCTAATTCATTCGCATGAATGTATCTATTCTAATTCATTCGTATGATCCATTCTAATTCATTCGCACAAATGTATCAATTCTAATTCATTCGTTCGATCCATTCTAATTCATTCGCATAAATATATCCATTATAATTCATTCGTACGATCCATTCTAATTCATTCGCACGATCCATTCTAATTCATTCGCACAAATGTATCCATTCTAATTCATTCGTACAATCCATTCTGATTCATTCGCATGATCCATTCTAATTCATTCGTACGAACCATTCTAATTTATTCGTACGATCCATTCTAATCCATTCGTACGATCCATTCTAATCCATTCATACGATCCATTCTAATTCATTCTCACAAATGTAACCTTTCTAATTCATTTGTACGATCCATTCTAATTCATTCGTACGATCCATTCTAATCCATTCGTACGATCCATTCTGATCCATTCTAATTCATTCGCACGATTGTATCTATTCTAATTCATTTGCATGATCCATTCTAATTCATTCATATGATCCATTCTAATTCATTCATACAATTGATTCTAATTCATTCGCATGAATGTATCCATTCTAATTCATTCATACGATCCATTCTAATTCATTCCTACGATCTATTCTAATTCATTCGCTCGAATGTATCCATTCTAATTCATTTGTTCGATCCATTCTAATCCATTAGTACGACCCATTCTAATCCATTCGTATGATCCTTTCTAATTCATTCGTACGATCCATTCTAATTCATTCTCACAAATGTAACCTTTCTAATTCATTTATACGATCCATTCTAATTCATTCGTACGATCCATTCTAATCTATTCGTACGATCCTTTCTAATTCATTCATACGATCCATTCTAATTCATTCGCACAAATGTAGCCTTTCTAATTCATTTGTACGGTCCATTCTAATTCATTCGTACGATCCATTCTAATTCTTTCGCATGAATGTAACCATTCTAATTCATTCGTACGATCCATTCTAATTCATTCCTACGATCCTTTGTAATTCATTCGTACGATCAATTCTAATTCATTCGCACAAATGTAACCTTTCTAATTCATTTGTATGATCCATTCTAATTCATTCGTACGATCTATTCTAATTCATTCGCACGAATGTAACCATTCTAATTCATTCGTACGATCCATTCTAATTCATTCCTACGATCCATTCTAATTCATTCGCACGATCCACTCTAATTCATTCGCTCGAATGTATCCATTCTAATTCATTCGTACGATCCATTCTAATTCATTCATACAATCCATTCTAATTCATTCTCACGAATGTAACCTTTCTAATTCATTTATATGTATCCATTCTAATTCATTCGTACGATCCATTCTAATTCATTCGCACGATCCATTCTAATTCATTCGTACGATCCTTTCTAATTCATTCATACGATCCATTCTAATTCATTCGTGTACGGGGGATTTTTCGCTGGATCGTGCGGGCTGCCTGCAAGACAAAGAAAAAAGAACGTGAGAACGGCTGGCTCCCTTAGGAGCGCAGACCCTCCGACGTTCAAGTCAGTCACGGTGGCACAACGGCGAGCTGCGGTATACCAAAGTGGTAGGGAAAAGGAATTCGAACCTGTACTATGGAGCCTGGGGGTGAGCATTTATAGCAATCGGCGGCCTACCATGGCCCGACACGTGGAGATTCTTCCGGCGCCTTCTAGACCCCCCACGTTCTGGCTCGCATGGGTCTGACAGTCCTTGGTACTCACGCCCTGACATTCTGTCGTCAAGCCTGCCAGACGGTTTGAGTGGGGGAGGGAATCTTTCTTGTCGTGGCCAGGTGGCCATTCTGGAATGTTCAAGTCTGGGAGGTCTCGAACTGATTCGAGCGAGCTTCCGTGGACCACGTTTGTCCACGTAGCTTCCGTGGGGTTTTGACACCTGGCATCCTCTCATACATTGTGGGCGACCTCCGATGGGGAGCTAAGGTGAGCTCGCCCTCCATTGCTCCGCCTTCTCTTCCACATCTATCAAGAGTCGGACCTCGCGGGAGCAACCTCTTCGATAAACTGGGGAATTCTGGCGAGCTTGGGCGAGCTCCTGAGCGAGCTAGGGGCGAGCTCCTGCGCGAGCTAGGGGCAAGCTCCTGCGCGAGCTAGGGGCGTTTGCGATGCCGGTGTCTTCGTTATGCATGATGGTCTAACTCCCGCTATCACTGCCAGCGAGTTCTCGCGCGGGCTTGGCGAGCTCCGGGGCGAGCTCCTGAGCGAGCTTAGGCGAGCTCCTGGGTGAGCTTGGCGAGCTCCTGGGCGATCTTGGCGAGCTCCTGGGCGATCTCAGGCGAGCTCCATCGAGCTCAGGCGAGCTCCTAAGAGCGCTCTTGGCCTAGGCCCTTTCAGCCTAATGTGGATCTCGCTCCCTGTCAAGGTGATTTGGTGAGCACGGGGGAGCGAACTCCTGCGGGGTCTAGGAGGGGCGAGCTGCACTCAGATACAAGGTGTCCATCCAGCTCCCTGTGGGGCGGCGAGCTCCTGATGGGCTGGGAGGGCGAGCTTCTTGCGAGCTTAAATGGGGCACGCTCGGCTTCCGAGGGTTCCAGCTCCTGGACGGGCTCCCTCGAGAACTCTTATCTCAGATGTGTTTGCAATGCTACCCAAGATATGTGGTTTCTGTCTACCCCCAACAATTCGCACGATCCATTCTAATTTATTCATACGATCCATTCTAATTCATTCGTACGAATGCATCCATTCTAATGCATTTGTACGATTCATTCAAATTCATTCGCACGATCCATTCTAATTCATTCGTACGATCCATTCTAATTCATTCGTCCGATCCATTCTAATTCATTCGCACGAATGTATCCTTTCTAATTCATTCGTACAATCCATTCTTATTCATTCGCACGATCCATTCTAATTCATTCGTATGATCCATTCTTATTCATTCCTACGATCTATTCTAATTCATTTGCTCGAATGTATCTATTCTAATTCATTCGTTCGATCCATTCTAATTCATTCGTACGATCCATTCAAATTCATTCATATGATCCATTCTAATTCATTCTAATCCCTTCGTACGATCCATTCTAATTCATTCGTACGATCCTTTCAAATTCAATCGTACGATCCATTCAAATTCAATCATATGATCCATTCTAATTCATTCGTACGATCTAATTCATTCGTACGATCCATTCTAATTCATTCGTACGATCGATTCTAATTCATTCACACGATCCATTCTAATTCATTCATACGATGCATTCTAATTCATTCGCATGATCCATTCTAATTCATTCGTACGATCCATTCTAATTCATTCGCTCGAATGTATCCATTCTAATTCATTCGTACGATCCATTCTAATTCGTTCATACGATCCATTCTAATGCATTCGTACGATTCATTCTAATTCAGTCGCACGATCCATTCTAATTCATTCGTACCATCCATTCTAATTCATTCGCTCGAATGTATCCATTCTAATTCATTCATACGATCCATTCTAATTCGTTCGTACGATCCATTCTAATTCAATCGTATGATCCATTCTAATTCATTCGTATGATCCATTCTAATTCATTCGCTCGAATGTATCCATTCTAATTCATTCGTTCGATCCATTCTAATTCATTCGTACGATCCATTCAAATTCATTCGCATGATCCATTCAAATTCATTCATACGATCCATTCTAATTCATTCGCACGAATGTGACCATTCTAATTCATTCGTACGATCCATTCTAATTCATTCGTACGATCTAATTCATTCGTACTATCCATTCTAATTCATTCGTACGATCGATTCCAATTCATTCGTACGATCCATTCTAATTCATTCGTAGAATTAGAAAGGTTACATTCGTGAGAATGAATTAGATTGCATCGTACGAATGAATTAGAATGGATCATGCGAATGAATTAGAATGGATCGTACGAATGAATTAGAATGGATACATTCGTACGATCCATTCTAATTCATTCGTATGATAAATTCTAATTCATTCCTACGATCTATTCTAATTCATTCGCTCGAATGTATCCATTCTAATTCATTCGTTCAATCCATTCTAATTCATTCGTACGATCCATTCAAATTCATTCGCATGATCCATTCTAATTCATTCGTATGATCCATTCTAATTCATTCGCACGAATGTAACCATTCTAATTCATTCGTACGATCCATTCTAGTTCATTCGTACGATCTAATTCATTCATACGATCCATTCTAATTCATTCATACGATCTAATTCATTCGTACGATCTATTCTATTTCATTCGTACGATCGATTCTAATTCATTCGCACGATCCATTCTAATTCATTCGTATAATAAGAAAGGTTACATTCGTGAGAATGAATTATAATGGATCGTACGAATGAATTAGAATGGATCGTACGAATGAATTAGAATGGATCATAGGAATGAATTAGAATGGATCATGCAAATCAATTAGAATGGATACATTCGTGCGAATGAATTAGAATGGATTGAAGGAATAAATTAGAATGGATCATACGAATGAATTAGAATGGCTACATTCAAGCGAATGAATTAGAATGGATCATAGGAATGAATTAGAACGGATCGTGCGAATGAATTAGAATGGATCGAACGAATGAATTAGAATGGATACATTCGAGCGAATGAATTAGAATAGATCGTACGAATGGATTAGAACGCATTGTACGAATGAGTTAGAATGGATCGTACGAATGAGTTAGAATGGATCGTACAAATGAATTAGAATGGATCACACGAATGAATTAGAATGGATCATACGAATGAATTAGAATGGATCATACAAATGAATTAGAATGGATCGTACGAATGAATTTGAATGGATACATTTGTGCGAATGAATCTGAATGGATTGTATGAATGAATTAGAATGGATCGTGCGAATGAATTAGAATCGATCGTACGAATGAATTAGAATGGCTCGTACGAATGAATTAGAATGGATCGTGCGAATGAATTAGAATAGATCGTACGAATGAATTAGAATGGATATATTTGAACGAATGGATCGTACAAATGGATTGGAATGGATCATACGAATGAATTAGAATGGATCATACAAATGAATTAGAAAGGTTACATTCGTGAGAATGAATTAGAATGGATCGTATGAATGAATTAGAATGGATCATGCGAATGAATTTGAATGGATCGTACGAATGAATTAGAATGGATCGAACGAATGAATTAGAAAGGATACATTCGAGCGAATGAATTAGAATAGATCGTAGGAATGAATTAGAATGGATCATACAAATGAATTAAAATGGATCGTGTGAATGAATTAGAATGGATTGTACGAATGTATTAGAATGGATAAATTCATGCGAATGAATTAGAATGGATCGGACGAATGAATTAGAATGAATCGTACGATCCATTCATTCTAATTCATTCGTACGATCCATTCTAATGCATTCGTACGATTCATTCTAATTCATTCGCACGATCCATTCTAATTCATTCGTACGATCCATTCTAATTCATTCGCACGAATGTAACCATTCTAATTCATTCGTACGATCCATTCTAATCCATTCGTACGATCCATTCTAATCCATTCGCACGAATGTATCCATTCTAATTCATTTGCACGATCCATTCTAATTCATTCCTATGATCCATTCTAATTCATTCGTACGATCCACTCCAATTCATTCGCTCGAATATATCCATTCTAATTCATTCATACGATCCATTCTAAGTCGTGCATATGATCCATTCTAATTCGTTCGTACATCCATTCTAATTCATTTGTACGATCCATTTTAATTTATTCGCATGATCCATTCTAATTCATTCGTATGATACATTCGTGCGAATGAATTAGAATGGATCGTATGAATGAATTAGAATGGATCATAGGAATGAATTAGAATGGATCGTGCGAATGAATTAGAATGGATCGTACGAATGAATTAGAATGGATTGTGCGAATGAATTAGAATGGATCGTATGAATGAATTAGAATGGATCGTACGAATGAATTAGAATTGATACATTCGAGCGAATGAATTAGAATGGATCGTACGAATGGATTAGAATGGATCGTACGAATGGATTAGAATGGATCATACAAATGAATTAGAAAGGTTACATTCGTGAGAATGAATAAGAATGGATCGTATGAACGAATTAGAATAGATCGTACGAATGAATTAGAATGGATACATTCGTGCGAATGAATTAGAATGGATCGGACGAATGAATTAGAATTGATCGTGCGAATGAATTAGAATGGATCATACGATTGAATTTGAATGGATCTTACGAATAAATTTGTAATTCGGTCGTATGAATGTATCCATTTTAATTCATTCGTACGATCCATTCTAATCCATTCGTACGATCCATTCTAATCCATTCGTACGATCCATTCAAATTCATTCGTACAAATGTATCCATTCTAATTCATTCGTACGATCCATTCTAATTCATTCCTACAATCCATTCTAATTCATTCGCACAAATATATCCATTCTAATTCATTTGCACGATCCATTCTAATTCATTCCTACGATCCATTCTAATTCATTCGTACGATCCATTCTAATTCATTCGCTCGATCCATTCTAATTCATTCGTACAATTCATTCTAACTCATTCCTACGATCTAATTCATTCTTATGATCCATTTTAATCCATTCGTACGAATCTATCCGTTCTAATCCATTCGTACGATCCATTCGAATCCATTCGTACGATCCATTCTAATTCATTCGCACGAATGTAACCATTCTAATTCATTCATATGATCCATTCTAATCTATTCGTACGATCCATTCTAATTCATTCCTACGATCCATTCAAATTCATTCGCACGAATGTATCCAATCTAATTCATTTGGACGATCCATTCTAACTCATTCCTATGATCCATTCTAATTCATTCGTACGATCCATTCTAATTCATTCGCTCGAATGTATCCATTCTAATTCATTCGCACGATCCATTCTAATTCTTTCATATGATCCATTCTAATTCATTCGCACGAATGTATCCATTCTAATTCATTTGTACAATCCATTCTAATTCATTCGCACGATCCATTCTAATTCATTCCTACGATCCATTCTAATTCATTCGTATGATCTATTCTAATTCATTCGCACGAATGTATCCATTCTAATTCATTCCTATGGTCCATTCTAATTCATTCGTACGATCCATTCTAATTCATTCGCTCGAATGTATCCATTATAATTCATTCGTACGATCTATTCTAATTCGTTCAAACGATCCATTCTAATTCGTTCGTACGATCCATTCTAATTCGTTCGTACGATTCATTCTAATTCATTCGTACGATCCATTCTAATGCATTCGTACGATTCATTCTAATTCATTCGTACGATCCATTCTAATCCATTCGTACGATCCATTCTAATCAATTCGTACGATCCATTCTAATTCATTCGTATGATCCATTCTAACTCATTCGGTGAATCCATTCTAATGCATTCGTACGATTCATTCTAATTCATTCGCACGATCCATTCTAATTCATTTGCATGATCCATTCTAATTCATTCCTATGATCCTTTCTATTTCGTTCGTACGATCCATTCTAATTCATTCGCTCGAATGTATCCATTCTAATTCATTCGTACGATCCATTCTAATTCATTCGTACGATCCATTCTAATTCATTCTCACGAATGTAACCTTTCTAATTCATTTGTACGATACATTCTAATTAGAAAGGTTACATTCGAGCGAATGAATTAGAATAGATCGTAGGATTGAATTAGAATGGATAATACGAATGAATTTGAATGGATCGTGCGAATGAATTAGAATGAATCGTACGAATGCATTAGAATGGATCGTACGAATGAATTAGAATGAATCGTACGAACGAATTAGAATGGATTGTACGAACGAATTAGAATGGATCGTACGAATGAATTAGAATGGATACATTCGAGCGAATGAATTAGAATGGATCGTACGAATGAATTAGAATGGATCATAGGAATGAATTAGAATGGATCGTGCAAATGAATTAGAATGGATACATTCGTGCGAATGAATTAGAATAGATCATACGAATGAATTAGAATGGATCGTACGAATGAATTAGAATGGATCGTGCGAATGGATTAGAATGAATCGTACGAATGAATTAGAATGGATCGTACGAATGAATTAGAATGGATACATTTGTACGAATGAATTATAATGGATCGTACGAATGGATTAGAATAGATACATTTGTGCAAATGAATTAGATTGCATCGTACGAATGAATTTGAATGGATTGTACGAATGAATTAGAATGGATCGTACGAATGAATTAGAATGGATACATTCGAGCGAATGAATTAGAATGGATCATACGAATGAATTAGAATGGATACATTTCTGTGAATGAATTTGAATGGATTGCACGAATTGAATTAGAATGGATCATACGAATGAATTAGAATGGATACATTTGTGTGAATGAATTTGAATGGATTGCACGAATTGAATTAGAATGGATCATACGAATGAATTAGAATGGATCGTGCGAGTGAATTAGAAATGATCATACGAATGAATTAGAATGGATCGTACGAATGAATTAGAATGGATCATATGAAAAAATTAAAATGGATCGTGCGAATGAATTAGAAAGGATCGTACGAATGAATTAGAATGGATTGTACGAATGAATTAGAATGGATCGTACGAATGAATTAGAATGGATCGTACAAATGAATTAGAAAGGTTACACTCGTGAGAATGAATTAGAATGGATCGTACGAATGAATTAGAATGGATCGTACGAATGAATTAGAATGGATACATTCGAGCGAATGAATTAGAATGGATCGTACGAATGAATTAGAATGGTTCATAGGAATGAATTATAATGGATCGTGCAAATGAATTAAAATGGATACATTCGTGCGGATGAATTAGAATGGATCGTAGGAATGATTTAGAATGGATCGTACGAAT
The DNA here is from genome assembly GCA_947650365.1 of Chamaelirium japonicum. Lineage (NCBI taxonomy): Eukaryota > Viridiplantae > Streptophyta > Magnoliopsida > Liliales > Melanthiaceae > Chamaelirium > Chamaelirium japonicum. Next base: position 65,921 of record CANTAL010000293.1, read on the forward strand.
GAATTAGAATGGTTACATTCGTGCGAATAAATTAGAATGGATCATAGGAATGAATTAGAACGGATCGTGCGAATGAATTAGAATGGATCGTACGAATGAATTAGAATGGATACATTCGTGCGAATGATGTAGAATAGATCGTGTGAATAAATTAGAATGGATCGATCGTACAAATGAATTAGAATGGATCGTGCGAATGAATTAGAATGGATCGTACGAATGAATTAGAATGGATAGTACGAATGAATTAGAATGGATCGAACGAATGAATTAGAATTGATACATTCGAGCGAATGAATTAGAATAGATCGTAGGAATGAACTAGAATGGATCTTACGAATGAATTAGAATGGATCGTGCGAATGAATTAGAAAGGATCGTACGAATGAATTAGAATGGATATATTCGTGTGAATGAATTAGATTGCATTGTACGAATGAATTTGAATGGATTGTACGAATGAATTAGAACGGATCATACGAATGAATTAGAATGGATCATGCGAATGAATAAGAATAGATCGTACAAATGAATTAGAATGGATCGTACGAATAAATTAGAATGGATCATGCGAATGAATTAGAATGGATCGTATGAATGAATTAGAATGGATCGTACAAATAAATTAGAAAGGTTACATTTGTGAGAATAAATTAGAATGGATCGTACGAATGAATTAGAATGGATCGTACGAATGGATTAGAATGGATCGTACGAATGAATTAGAAAGGATCATGCGAATGAATTAGAATGGATTGTATGAATGAATTAGAATGGATACATTTGTGTGAATGAATTAGAATGGATCGTGCGAATGAATTAGAATGGATCGTACGAATGAATTAGAATGGATATATTTATGCGAATGAATTATAATGGATCGAACGAATGAATTAGAATGGATACATTTGTGCGAATAAATTAGAATAGATCATGCGAATGAATTAGAATGGATCGTACGAATGAATTAGAATGGATACATTTGTGCGAATGAATTAAAATGGATCGTATATTCATGCAAATAAATTAGAATGGATCGTACGAATGAATTAGAATGGATCAACCGAATAAGTTGGAATGGATCATACGAATGAATTAGAATGGATCGTACGAATGAATTAGAATGGATTATGCGAATGAAATAGAATGGATCGTATGAATGAATAAGAATGGATCGTACGAATGGATTAGAATGAATCGTACGATGCAATCTAATTCATTCTAATTCATTCGCACAAATGTTTCTAATTCATTCGCACGATCCATTCTAATTCATTCGTACGATCCATTCTAATTCAACCGCACGATCCATTCTTATTCATTCATACGATCCATTCTAATTCATTCGCACAATCCATTCTAATTCATTCGTATGATCCATTCTAATTCCCTATGATCCATTCTAACTCATTCGGTGGATCCATTCTAATTCATTCGTACGATCCATTCTAATTTATTTGCATGAATATACGATCCATTCTAAGTCATGCACACAAATGTATCCATTCTAATTCATTCATACGATCCAATCTAATGCATTCGTACGATTCATTCTAATTCATTCGCACGATCCATTCTAATTCATTCGTACGATCCATTCTAATTCATTCGTACGATCCATTCTAATTCATTCGCACGAATGCATCCATTCTAATTCATTCGTACAATCCATTCTAATTCATTCGCACGATCCATTCTAATTAATTCGTATGATCCATTCTAATTCATTTCTACGATCCATTCTAATTCATTCGCGCGAATGTATCCATTCTAATTCATTTGCAAGATCCATTCTAATTCATTCCTATGATCCATTCTAATTCATTCGTACGATCCATTCTAATTCATTCGCTCGAATGTATCCATTGTAATTCATTCGTATGATCTATTTTAATTCATTCGCACGATCCATTCTAATTCATTCGCACGATCCATTCTAATTCGTTCGTACGATCCATTCTAATTCATTCGCACGATCCATTCTAATTCTTTCGTACGATCCAATCTAATTCATTCGTACGATCCATTCTAATTCATTCCTATGATCTATTCTAATTCATTCGCTCTAATATAATCATTATAATTCATTCGTACGATCTATTCTAATTCATTCGTATGAACGAATTAGAATGGATCGTACGAATGAATTAGAATGGATCGTACGAATGAATTAGAATGGATTAGAATGGATCATACTTATGAATTAGAATGGTAACATTCGAGTGAATGAATTAGAATGGATCGTACGAATAAATTAGAATGGATCATAGGAATGAATTAGAATGGATCGTGCAAATGAATTAAAATGGATACATTCGTGCGAATGAATTAGAATGGATCGTAGGAATGAATTAGAATGGATCATACGAATGAATTAGAATGGATCGTACGAATGAATTAGAATGGATCGTACGAATGAATTAAAATGGATCATACTAATCCATTCGAACGATCCATTCCAATTTATTCGCATGAATGTAACTATTCTAATTCATACATATGATCCATTCTAATTTATTCGTATAATTTATTCGCACGATCCATTCTAATTCATTCGTACGATCCATTCTAATGCATTCGTACGATTCATTCTAATTCATTCACACGATCCATTCTAATTCATTCGTATGATCCATTCTAATTTTTTCATATGATCCATTCAATATCATTCGCATGATCCATTCTAATTCATTCGTACGATCTATTCTAATTCATTCGTTCGATCCATTATAATTCATTCGTACGATCCATTCTAATTCATTCGTACGATCCTTTCTAATTCATTCGCACGATCCATTCTAATTTATTCGTACGATCCATTCTAACTCATTTGGACGATCTATTCTAATTCATTTGCACGATCCATTCTAATTCATTCGTACGATCCATTCTAATTCATTCGCACGATCCATTCTAATTCATTCGTACGATCTATTCTAATTCATTCGTACGAATGTAACCATTCTAATTCCTTCGTACGATCCATTCTAATTCATTCCTATGATCCATTCTAATTCATTCGCACGAATGTATCCATTCTAATTCATTTGCACGATCCATTCTAATTCATTCCTACGATCCATTCTAATTCATTCGCACGAATGTATCCATTCTAATTCATTTGCACGATCCATTCTAATTCATTCGCATGAATGTATATATCCATTCTAATTCATTCGTACGATCCATTCTAATTCATTCGTATGATCAATTCTAATTCATTCGCACGATCCATTCTAATTCATTCGTACGATCCATTCTAATTCATTCGCACGAATGTAACCATTCGTATGATCTATTCTAATTCATTCGTATGAATGTATCCTTTCTAATTTATTTGTACGATCCATTCTAATTCATTTGTACGATCCATTCTAATTCATTCGCACGATCCATTCTAATCCATTCGTACGATCCATTCTAATTCATTCATAAAATCCATTCTAATTCATTCGCTCGAATGTATCCATTCTAATTCATTCGCTCGAATGTATCCATTTTAATTCATTCGTGCGATCCATTCTAATTCATTCGTACGATCGAACGAATGAATTAGAATGGATGCATTCGAGCGAATGAATTAGAATAGATCGTAGGAATGAATTAGAATGGATCATACGAATGAATTAGAATGGATCGTGTGAATAAATTAGAATGGATTGTACGAATGAATTAGAATGGATACATTCATGCGAATGAATTAGAATGGATCGGACGAATGAATTAGAATGGATCGTACGATCCATTCTAATTCATTTGTATGATCCATTCTAATTCATTCGTACGATCCATTCTAATCCATTCGTACGATCCATTCTAATCCATTCGTACGATCCATTCTAATCCATTTGCACGAATATACAATCCATTCTAATTTATTCGCAAGAATGTATCCATTCTAATTCATTCACACAATCCAATCTAATTCAAACGTACGATCCATTCTAATTCATTCGTACGATCCATTCATACGATCCATTCTAATTCATTCGCACGATCCATTCTAATTCATTCGTGAGAATGGATTAGAATGGATCGTACGAATGGATTAGAATGGATCGTATGAATGAATTAGAATGGATCGTACGAATGAGTTAGAATGGATCCACCGAATTGTATTAGAATGGATCATACGAATGAATTAGAATGGATCGTACGAATGAATTAGAATGGATTGTGTGAATGAATTAGAATAGATCGTAGGAATGAATTAGAATGGATCATACGAATGAATTAGAGTGGATCATACGAATGAATTATAATGGATCGTACGAATGAACTAGAATGGATACATTCGTAAGAATGAATTAGAATGGATCATATGAAAGAATTAGAATGGATCGTGCGAATGAATTAGAAGGGATCGTACGAATGAATTAGAATGGATATATTCGTGCGAATTAATTAGAATGGATCGTACGAATGGATTAGAATGGATCGGACGAATGAATTAGAATGGATACATTCGAGCGAATGAATTAGAATAGATCGTAGGAATGATTTAGAATAGATCATACGAATGAATTAGAATGGATCGTGCGAATGAATTAGAATGGATTGCACGAATGAATTAGAATGGATACATTCATGCGAATGAATTAGAATGGATCGGATGAATGAATTAGAATGGATCGTACGATTCATTCTAATTCATTCGTACGATCCATTCTAATGCATTCGTACGATTCATTCTAATTCATTCGCACAATCCATTCTAATTCATTCGTACGATTCATTCTAATTCATTCGCACGATCCATTCTAATCCATTCGTACGATCCATTCTAATCCATTTGTACGATCCATTCTAATTCATTCCTATGTATCCATTCTAATTCATTCGTACGATCCATTCTAATTCTTTCATACAATCCATTCTAATTCATTCGCACGATCCATTCTAATTCATTCATATGATCCATTCTAATTCATTCCTATGATCTATTCTAATTCATTCGCTCGAATGTATCCATTCTAATTCATTCGTACGATCCATTCTAATTCATTCGTACGATCCATTCTAATTCATTCTCACGAATGTAACCTTTCTAATTCATTTGTATGATCCATTCTAATTCATTCGTTTAATTCATTATAATTCATTTCTACGATCCATTCTAATTCATTCGTACGATCTAGTTCTAATCCATTTGTACGATCCATTCTAATTCGCACAAATGTATCCATTTTAATTCATTCGTACGATCCATTCTAATTCATTCGTACGATCCATTCTAATCCATTCGTACGATCTATTCTAATTCATTCGTACAAATGTATCCTTTCTAATTCATTTGTATGATCCATTCGTACAATCCATTCTAATTCATTCGTACGATCCATTCTAATTCATTCGTACGATCCATTCTAATTCATTCGTACAATCCATTCAAATTCATTCATACGATGCAATCTAATTCATTCGCACGAATATATCCATTCTAATTCATTCGTACGATCGTTTCTAATTCATTCACACGATCAATTCTAATCCATTCGTACGATCCATTCTAATTCATTCGCACGAATGTAACCATTCTAATTCATTCGTACGATCCATTCTAATTCATTCCTACCATCCATTCTAATTCATTCGCACGAATGTATCCATTCTAATTCATTTGCACGATCCATTCTAATTCATTCCTATGATCCATTCTAATTCATTCGTACGATGCAATCTAATTCATTCGCACAAATGTATCCATTCTAATTCATTCGCACGATCCATTCTAATTCATTCGTACGATCCATTCTAATTCATTCGCTCGAATGTATCCATTCTAATTCATTCGTACGATCCATTATTCATTCGTATGATCCATTCTAATTCATTCATATGATCCATTCTAATTCATTCGTATGATCCATTCTAATTCATTCCTACGATCTATTCTAATTCATTCTCACGAATGTAACCTTTCTAATTCATTTGTATGATCCATTCCAATTCATTCGTACGATCCATTCTAATCCATTCGTACGATCCATTCTAATCCATTCGTACGATCCATTCTAATTCATTCTCAGAAATGTAACCTTTCTAATTCATTTGTACGATCCATTCTAATTCATTCGTATGATCCATTCTAATTCATTCGTACGATCCATTCTAATTCATTCGTATGATCCATTCTAACTCATTCGCACAAATGTATCCATTCTAATTCATTCATACGATCCATTCTAATTCATTCGCACGATCCATTATAATTCATTCGTACGATCCATTCTAATTCATTCGTACGATCCATTCTAATTCATTCGCACAAATGTATCCATTGTAATTCATTCGTACGATCCATTCTAATTCATTCGTACGATCCATTCTAATTCATTCGTACGATCCATTCTAATTCATTCGCACGATCCATTCTAATTCATTCGTACGATCCATTCTAATTCATTCGCACGAATGTATCCATTCTAATGCATTCGTACAATCCGTTCTAATTCATTCGTACGATCCATTCTAATGCATTCGTACGATCCATTCTAATTCATTCGTACGATCCATTCTAATTCATTCTCACAAATGTAACCTTTCTAATTAATTTGTACGATCCATTCTAATTCATTCGTACGATCCATTCTAATCCATTCGTACGATCCATTCTAATCCATTCGTACGATCCATTCTAATTCATTCGCCCGAATGTAACCATTCTAATTCATTCATACGATCCATTCTAATTCATTCCTATGATCCATTCTAATTCATTCACACGAATGTATCCATTCTAATTCATTTGCACGATCCATTCTAATTCATTCCTATGATCCATTCTAATTCATTCGTACGATCCTTTCTAATTTATTCGCTCGAATATATCCATTCTAATTCATTCGTACGATCCATTCTAATCCATTCGTACGATCCATTCTAATCCATTCGTACGATCCATTCTAATTCATTCGTATGATCCTTTCTAATTTATTTGCACGAATATACGAATGAATCATACAAATGAATTAGAAAGGTTACATTTGTGAGAATGAATTTGAATGCATCGTATGAATGAATTAGAATGGTTACATTCGTGCGAATCAATTAGAATGAATCGTACGAATGGATTAGAATGGATCGTACGAGTGAATTAGAATGGATCGTACGAATGAATTAGAATGGATACATTCGAGCGAATGAATTAGAATGGATCGTACGAATGAATTAGAATGGATCCATTCATGCGAATGAATTAGAATAGATCGTAGGAATGAATTAGAATAGATTGTACAAATAAATTAGAATTGTTACATTCGTGCGAATGAATTAGAATGGATCGTACGAATGGATTAGAATGGATCGTACGAATGGATTAAAATGGATCGTACGAATGAATTAGAATGGATCGTACAAATGAATTAGAAAGGTTACATTTGTGAGAATGAATTAGAATGGATTGTACGAATGATTTAGAAAGGATAGTACGAATGGACTAGAGTGGATCGTACGAATGGATTAGAATGGATCGTACGAATGGATTAGAATGGATCATACAAATGAATTAGAAAGGTTACATTTGTGAGAATGAATTAGAATGGATCATACGAATGAATTAGAATGGATCATGCGAATTAATTTGAATGGATCGTACGAATGAATTAGAATGGATCGTAGGAATGAATTAGAATGGATCGTACGAATGAATTAGAATGGATCATACGAATGGATTAGAATAGATCATACGAATGAATTAGAATGGATTGTGCGAATGAATTAGAATGGATAGTGCGAATGAATTAGAATGGATCGTACGAATGAATAAGCATGGATCCACCGAATGAGTTAGAATGGATCATACGAATGAATTAGAATGGATCGTGCGAAGGAATTAAAATGGATTGTACGAATGAATTAGAATGGATACATTCGTGTGAATGAATCAGAATGGATACATTCGTGCGAATGAATTAGAATGGATCGGACAAATGAATTAGAATGGATCGTACGATTCATTCTTATTCATTCGTACGATCCATTCTAATGCATTCGTACGATTCATTCTAATTCATTCACACGATCCATTCTAATTCATTCATACGATCCATTCTTATTCATTTATACGATCCATTCAAATTCATTCGCATAATCCATTCTAATTCAATCGTACGATCCATTCTTATTCATTCATACGACCCATTCTAATGCATTCATACGATCCATTCTAATTCATTCGTACGATCCATTCTAATTCAATCCTATGATCCATTCTAATTCATTCGTACAATCCATTCTAATTCATTCGCTCGAATGTATCTATTCTAATTCATTCGTACGATCCATTCTAATTCGTTCATACGATCCATTCTAATTCGTTCGTACGATCCATTCTAATTCATTCGCACGATCAATTCTAATTCATTCGTACGATCCATTCTAATTCATTCGTACAAATGTATCCATTTTAATTCATTCGCGTGATCCATTCTAATTCATTCGTACGATCCATTCTAATTCATTCTAATTCATTCGTACGATCCATTCTAATTCATTCCTACGATCCATTCTAATTCATTCGCATGATCCATTCGTATGATCCATTCTAATCCATTCATACGATCCATTCTAATCCATTCATACGATCCATTCTAATTCGTTCGTACGATCCATTCTAATTCTTTCGTACGATCCATTCTAATTCATTCGCACGATCCATTCTAATTCATTTGTACGACCCATTTTAATTCATTCGCATGATCCATTCTAATTCATTCGTACAATGCGTTCTAATTCATTCGCTCGAATGTATCCATTCTAATTCATTCGCACGAATGAATTAGAATGGATCGGACGAATGAATTAGAATAGATCGTACGATTCATTCCAATTCATTCGTACGATCCATTCTAATGCATTCGTACGATTCATTCTAATTCATTCGCACGATCCATTCTAATTCATTCGTACGATCCATTCTTATTCATTCATACGATCCATTCTAATTCATTCGCACAATCCATTATAATTCATTCGTATGATCCATTCTAATTCATTCGTATGATCCATTCTAATTCATTCGTATGATCCATTCTAACTCATTTTAGAATGGATCGTACGAACGAATTAGAATGGATCGTATGAACGAATTAGAATGGATCGTACGAATGAATTAGAATGGATCGTACGGATGAATTAGAACAGATCGTACGAATGGATTAGAATGGATCATACGAATGGATTAGAATGGATCGTACGAATGGATTAGAATGGATCGTACGAATGAATTAGAATGGATCATACAAATGAATTAGAAAGGTTACATTCGTGAGAATGAATTAGAATGGATCGTACGAATGAATTAGAATGGATCATGCGAATGAATTTGAATGGATCGTACGAATGAATTAGAATCGATCGAACGAATGAATTAGAATGGATACATTCGAGCGAATGAATTAGAATAGATCGTAGGAATGAATTAGAATGGATCATACGAATGAATTAGAATGGATCGTGCGAATGAATTAGAATGGATTGTACGAATGAATTAGAATGAATACATTCGTGCGAATGAATTAGAATGGATCGGACGAATGAATTAGAATGGATCGTACGAATGAATTAGAATGGATCGTGCGAATGAATTAGAATGAATCGTACGAATGCATTAGAATGGATACATTCGTGCGAATGAATTAGAATGGATCGTACGAATGAATTAGAATGGATCATGTGAATGAATTAGAATGGATCGTACGAATGAATTAGAATGGATACATACAAATGAATTAGAAAGGTTACATTCGTGAGAATGAATTAGAATGGATCGTACGAATGAATTAGAATGGATCGTACGAATGAATTAGAATGGATACATTCGAGCGAATGAATTAGAATAGATCGTACGAATGAATTAGAATGGATCATAGGAATGAATTAGAATGGATCGTGCAAATGAATTAGTATGGATACATTCATGCGAATGAATTAGAATGTATCGTAGGAATTAATTAGAATGGATCGTACGAATGAATTAGAATGGTTACATTCGTGCGAATGAATTAGAATGGATCGTACGAATGAATTAGAATGCATCGTACAAATGAATTAGAAAGGTTACATTTGTAAGAATGAATTAGAATGGATCGTACGAATGGATTAGAATGGATCGTACGAATGGATTAGAATGGATCGTACGAATGAATTAGAATGGATCATACAAATGAATTAGAAAGATTACATTCGTGAGAATGAATTAGAATGGATCGTATGAATGAATTAGAATGGATCATGCGAATGAATTTGAATGGATCGTATGAATGAATTAGAATGGATCGAACGAATAAATTAGAATGGATACATTCGAGCGAATGAATTAGAATAGATCGTAGGAATGAATTACAATGGATCATACGAATGAATTAGAATGGATCATGCGATTGAATTAGAATGGATTGTACGAATGAATTAGAATGGATACATTCGTGCGAATGAATTAGAATCGATTTGACGAATGAATTAGAATGGATCGTACGAATGAATTAGAATGGGTCGTGCAAATGAATTAGAATGAATCGTACGAATGCATTAGAATGGATACATTCGTGCGAATGAATTAGAATGGATCGTACAAATGAATTAGAATGGATACATTCGAGCGAATGAATTAGAATGGATCGTACGAATGAATTAGAATGGATCATAGGAATGAATTAGAATGGATCGTGCAAATGAATTAGAATGGATACATTCATGCGATTGAATTAGAATGTATCGTAGTAATTAATTAGAATGGATCGTACGAATGAATTAGAATGGTTACATTCGTGCGAATGAATTAGAATGGATCGTACGAATGGATTAGAATTGATCGTGTGAATGAATTAGAAACGATCGTACGAATGAATTAGAATGCATCGTACAAATGAATTAGAAAGGTTACATTTGTGAGAATGAATTAGAATGGATCGTACGAATGGATTAGAATGGATCGTACGAATGGATTAGAATGGATCGTACGAATGGATTTGAATGGATCGTACGAATGAATTAGAATGGATCATACAAATGAATTAGAAAGATTACATTCGTGAGAATGAATTAGAATGGATCGTATGAATGAATTAGAATGGATCATGTGAATGAATTTGAATGGATCATGTGAATGAATTTGAATGGATCGTATGAATGAATTAGAATGGATCGAACGAATAAATTAGAATGGATACATTCGAGCGAATGAATTAGAATAGATCGTAGGAATGAATTAGAATGGATCATACGAATGAATTAGAATGGATCATGCGATTGAATTAGAATGGATTGTACGAATGAATTAGAATGGATACACTCGTGCGAATGAATTAGAATCGATTTGACGAATGAATTAGAATGGATCGTACGAATGAATTAGAATGGATCGTGCAAATGAATTAGAATGAATCGTACGAATGTATTAGAATGGATACATTCGTGCGAATGAATTAGAATGGATCGTACGAATGAATTATAATGGATCGTGCGAATGAATTAGAATGGATCGTATGATTGATTTAGAATGGATCGTGCGAATGAATTAGAATGGATCGTATGAATGAATTAGAATGGATACATTTATGCGAATGAATTAGAATGGATTGTACGAATAAATTAGAATGGATCGTACGAATGAATTAGAATGGATCGTGCGAACGAATTAGAATGGATCTTGCGATTGAATTAGAATAGATCGTACGAATGAATTAGAATGGATACATTCGTGCGAATGAACTAGAATGGATACATACATTCATGCGAATGAATTAGAATGGATCGTATGAATGAGTTAGAATGGATCGTATGAATGAATTAGAATGGATTGCATGAATGAATTAGAATGGATCATACGAATGAATTGGAATGGATCGTATGAATGAATTAGAATGGATACATTCATGCAAATGACTTAGAATGGATCGTACGGATGAATTAGAATGGATGATACGAATGAATTAGAATGGATCGTGTGAATGAATTAGAATGGATCGTGCGAATGAATTAGAATGGATACATTCGTACAAATGAATTAGAATGGATCGTGCGAATGAATTAGAATGGATCGTACGAATGAATTAGAATGGATACATTTGTGCGAATGAATTAGAATGGATCGTATGAATGAATTAGAATGAATCATACGAATGAATTAGAATGGATCATACGAATGAATTAGAATACATCATGTGAATGAATTAGAATGGATCGTACGTTTTTTAATTAGATTGGATTGTGCGAATGAATTAGAATGGATACATTCGTGCGAATGAATTAGAATAGATCGTATGAAAGAATTAGAATAGATGGTACGAATGAATTAGAATGGATACATTTGTATGAATGAATTAGAATGGATTGTACGAATGAATTAGAATGGATCGTACGAATGAATTAGAATGGATAGTGCGAATGAATTAGAATGGATCGTACGAATGAATTAGAATGGATTGTACGAATGAATTAGAATAGATCGTATGAATGAATTAGAATGGATTGTGCGAATGAATTAGAATGGATCGTACGAATGAATTAGAATGGATCGTACGAATGAATTAGAATGGATACATTTGTGCGAATGAATTAGAATGGATCGTATATTCGTGCAAATGAATTAGAATGGATCGTACAAATGAATCCATTCTAATTCATTCGCACGAATGTATCCATTCTAATTCATTTGCATGAATGTATCCATTCTAATTTATTCGTACGAATGAATTAGAATGGATCGTACGAACGAATTAGAATGTATCGTACGAATGAATTAGAATGGATACATTCGTGCGAATGAATTAGAATAGATCGTACGAATGAATTAGAATGGATTGTACGAATAAATTAGTTCGTACGAATGAATTAGAATGGATCGTACGAATAAATCGTACGATCCGTTCTAATTCATTCCTACGATCTATTCTAATCCATTCGCACGAATGTATCCATTCTAATTCATTTGCACGAACCATTCTAATTCATTCGCACAAATGTATCCATTCTAATTCATTCGTAAGATCCATTCTAATTCATTCGTATGATCTATTCTAATTCATTCGCTCGAATGTATCCATTCTAACCATTCTAATTCATTCGTATGATCCATTCTAATTCATTCATACGATCCATTCTAATTCATTCGCATGAATATATCTATTCTAATTCATTCGTATGATCCATTCTTATTCATTCGTACGATCCATTCTAATTCATTCGCATGATCCGTTCTAATTCATACGATCCATTCTAATTCATTCGCATAATCCATTCTAATTCATTCGTACGATTCATTCTAATTCATTTGTATGATCCATTATAACTCATTTTAGAATGGATCGTACGAACGAATTAGAATGGATCTTATGAACAAATAAGAATGGATCGTACGAATGAATTAGAATGGATACATTCGAGCGAATGAATTAGAATGGATCGTACAAATGAATTAGAATGGATCGTACAAATGGATTAGAATGGATCGTACGAATGAATTAGAGTAGATCGAACGAATGAATTAGAATGGATACTGTTTGGGGGATTTTTCCTGGTCCTTGCGAGCTACCTGTAAGACCAAGAAAAGAGAAACGTGAGAACGGCTGGCTCCCTTAGGAGCGCAGACCCTCCGACGCTCAAGTCAGTTATGGTAGCACAACGGAGAGCTCTTGTATACCAAAGTGGTAGTGAAAGGGATTTCGAACCTGTACTTTGGAGCCAGGGGGTGTGCATTTATAGACATGGGCGACCTATCGAGCTACGACGCGTGGAAGCTCTTTCCGGCACCTTCTAGGCCCCCACGTTCTAGCCTTCAATAGTTTCTGACAGTTCTTGGAACTTGGACCCCTGACATTCTTTGTCGTCTAGCTCGTCTGACGAAGTAGTGGGGGACAGCAGCTGCTGTTCTGTTGCCGCCATAGGAATCTTCTAGAATGTTCAAGTCTAGGAGGTCTCAAACTGACTCTGACGGGCTTCCGTGGACTGCAATCGTCCACGTAGCTTCAGTGGGTTCTCGACACCTGGTAATCTTTATGCTACTTTTACTGGGGGTAATCTTAGGAAAAAAGCAAAGGCCAGCTCGCCCGATACTGCTCCATCCTTTCACCCATATTTATCAAGAGTTGGACCTCGCGGGAGCAACCTCTTCGATAAACAGGGGTCTAGGCGAGCTTTGGCGAGCTCATGAGTAAGCATGGGCGAGCTCCTGGGCGAGCTAGGCGAGCTCCTGAGCGAGCATGGCGAGCTCCTAAACGAGCTTGGGCGAGCTCCTGGGCGAGCTAGGCGAGCTCCTGAGCGAGCATGGCGAGCTCCTGGACGAGCTTGGGCGAGCTCCTGTGCGAGCTAGGCGGGCTCCTGAGCGAGCATGGCGAGCTCCTGGACGAGCTAGACGAGCTCCTGGACGAGCTAGACGAGCTCCTGAGCGAGCATGGCGAGCTCCTGGACGAGCTTGGGCGATCTCCTTCGCGCTCTAGGCGAGCTCCTGAGCGAGCATGGCGAGCTTCTGGACGAGCTTGGGCGATCTCCTGAGCGAGCATGGCGAGCTTCTGGATGAGCTTGGGCGATCTCCTTCGCGCTCTTTGTCTAAGCCATTTATCGAATTTGGGCGTGTCATTGTGGGGACTGGGGGTTTGAGCTGTACTCAGATACAAGGTGTCCATCCAGCTTCCTGTGGGGGCGAGCTCCTGAAGGGCTGAGAGGGCGATCTCCTGAGCGAGCATGGCGAGCTTCTGGACGAGCTTGGGCGATCTCCTGAGCGAGCATGGCGAGCTTTTGGATGAGCTTGGGCGATCTCCTTCGCGCTCTTTGTCTAAGCCATTTATCGAATTTGGGCGTGTCATTGTGGGGGCTGGGGGTTCGAGCTGTACTCAGATACAAGGTGTCCATCCAGCTTCCTGTGGGGGCGAGCTCCTGAAGGGCTGAGAGGGCGATCTCCTGAGCGAGGGTTCCAACTCCTGGACGGGCTATCCAAGATATGTGGTTTTTGACTACCCCCAACATTACCCCCTCCTGAGGGAGTGATCGAGGAAACTCGACGCTTGCTCAGGAGTCTTAGCGAGTTCCTATCCCTCGTAATGTGCCTGATGTCAATGTCTGCTGCAACAGTTTCCTGACGGGGAGGAAATAGTAGCTACGGGCGATCTGCGTCGAGAGCTTTGACTGCCAGTATTTCACAAACGCTGGGCGGGCCGAGAGCGTCAGCCACGAGCGATCTCCTTCCGGTGCGAGCTTGTCACATGCGGTCAGGGTTTGCCTCGGGCGAGCTACGGGTACCTGCCGCGAGCGATTTGCGCCGAGAGCTTTGACTGCCAGTACTTCCCAAAAGCTGGGCGGGCCACGAGCGTCAGCCACGAGCGATCTCCTTCCGATGCAAGCTTGTCACATGCGGCCAGGGTCTGCGTCGGGCGAGCTGCGGGCACCTGCCGCGAGCGATCTGCGCCGAGAGCTTTGACTGCTAGTACTTCATAAACGCTGGGCGGTCCACGAGCGTCAGCCACGAGCGATCTCCTTCCGATGCAAGCTTGTCACATGCGGCCAGGGTCTGCGTCGGGCGAGCTGCGGGCACCTGCTGCGAGCGATCTTGTGACTTGGGTATCGCACCAAATCTCCAATGGTCGCTTCGTCTTAAATGCGACGTGAGATTCAATGCTGATACAGCAAATCTCATCATGAGATCCCGATCGGCGCGAGACACGTGTCTCCTCCTCATTCGTTCTTCTTCTGTCAGAAATGACAGTGTCGGCGCCGGCGCAGCTTTTTCTACGCGTGGTCCACGTGGCACTGCTTGATTGGAGAACGGCGAGCTATCGCTTCAACCATCGGCGTGTCTCCTCGTTGGGCGCGCTCGGGCATTAACTGCGGCCCGATTCACCTGTCTCTCATTTGCCTATAAATAAGGGAAGGGGGACGATTTTTTTACCGCTGCGTGAAAACAGCTCTCCCTTCTTTCATAACTCTCTCAACTCGCAGCTCGCTTGCGCCCTCTTGCTCTCATGGCTTCCTCTGCTGCCGCTTCTTCTTCAGCCACTGCTGCTGCTGCTGCGATCTCCCGGGAGGAGCCTCTCGATGTCGCCCCCATCTCGGTGCGTGCTCCGGGCACCGAGAAAGAGGCTCCTCCCAAGGTGCCCGCCGTCCTCTGGTTCAACGACATCGGAGGCGTGCCTGTCCCCGAGAGTCTACGGACAGCGGCGGGCATCCCCCAAGAGCTCGACATCCTCCCTTTCCCGAGATCGGGGAGACCGCTCTCCGGAACTGCGGTCTCCGTGGGGAAAATATGGTCAGGGCTCCGACTGCCCCTGAACCATCTAGCCAGCGAGCTCCTGGAGCTGGCGGGCTTATGCCCCGCCCAGCTCCCAGGCAACTCGTGGGGGATTCTCTACGGGCTTTCTCAAATCGAGGAAGCCCTTAACGTGAGGATCCCCCTGGCCTATCTCTTGAAGAAGTGGTCCCTCAAGCCAGGGACAATCTTCAGCGAGGTCGACTGCGGTCACTACTACCTCGCAGGCCGCCCCGGCGAGGTGCTGCCCTTCTCCGCGGTCGAGAACAAAGACCGGTATTGGAAGGAGTATCCGTTCGTGGTGGAGGGCAACTGGCGAGGTTCCTGCGCTGGAGTCCGCTCTTTTCCCGGCAGACCGCCTCTGCCGGTCTTCAAGGAGATCGCGGAGTATCGCCCTAAGGGGAAGAAATGTATCTCCGGGACCCAGGAGCAAGCTCTCGACAAGGCGATCCTGGAGTTCCTCGGCGGGCGGACTCCCGAGAAGGTCCTGGCCCCGGACTTCTCCTTCCTCTGGAAGGATCTCCGGACGGGCACCATCATGACCCGCCAGAAGATTATGCGCAAGAAGGTGGCGGTCTCTCGCCGTACCGGGGCGACCTCCCAGGCTGCTGCCGCGCCCTCCGGTGTCGGCACCTCTGCGGCGAAGAAGGGGAAGAAGAAGCGGGCTTCTCCGATTAGGCTCGCCGATGAAGACACCATCGACATGATCCGCGAGGAGGATATTCCCTCGCCGCCGCCTCCATCCCGCGAGGTTGCCCCAGGTCAGGCGAACTCCCCCTTCCTTTCCAATCCCCCCACGCGCTCCTCAGTTTCGGAACCCCCACGACGTCAAGTGGTGATGGTCGACCCTGAGGACCCGCGCGTCGAGCTCCTCCTTGGTATGGCGGAGGTGGAAACCCCAATGGCCGAGGTGCTGATGCGCGGGTTCCCGGGCGACCTTTCTAAACCTCTTTATGTCGCGGTAATGACCCCAGAGATGGAGGGCGCCCATATAAAGAAGAAGAAGAAGAAGGCTCCAGCAGCCCGCCCAATGGCGGAGGACGACGCCGTTCGTAAGGCTCGTGAAGCCTACGAACGAGTCGTTGAGGATAGGAGGAGGAAAGCCGCTCTCGAGGAAGCGGGTTTGGCATCGGGCGAGGATTCCAGCGACGAATCCAGCTCGGAAGAAGAGGAGCCGCGGTCTCCCGATGACGAGCCCGCTTCTACGACAGCGAGGCCTCCCCTGCCCTTCGAGGGACCGGCGCCAACAAGCCCGCTGCCTTCTGCACCCGCTTCAGCCAAGACCTCGGCACCGGCTGCTCCTGCCCCTAGCACGCCCGTGTCCGAGCCCGCTCATCCTGCCCCCGAGCCCTCGCCTGCGCCCGTGCCTGCGCCGAGCTCGGACCCGTGTCCGAGCCTGCGCCCGCGAACGAACCTGCTCCTGCGTCCAGGCCCGCGCCTGCGCCCGCGTCCGAGCCCGCGCCTGCTCCCAGCGCGTTCGCGCCCGAGCCCGCGCCTGCATCCGAGCCCACGCCTGCGCCCGAGCCCGCGCCTGCTCCCGAGCCCGCGCCTGCGCCCGAGCCCGCGCTTGCGCCTGAGTCCGCGCCTGCGCCCGAGCCCGCGTCCAGCACGCACGAGCCCGCGCTCGCGCCTGAGTCCGCACCTGCCACTCTTGAGGTTCCCCCTCTCCCTGAGCTGGGCAGGTTGGCCTATTGGTCTCCGGACCTAGGGGCCATCCTGGACGACTTTCCGAGCTCCAGCTCGGAAGCCTCGGACCCAGACCTGCCGGGGGGATGGGGAGCCGCCGTGCCTTCCCCTATCAATGAAGGGATTGCCGGCGCTCAAGAGGCCGAGCCTACTGCTGCCTCCATCAGTGCGCCCCCTCCAGCTGCTCCCACCGAGGCGAGCCAAGCGGGCTCCTCCACTGGCGATCCTGAGCGCGCCCCTTTCTTCATGCGGGAGATCCTGGGGCGCAATATCTTTGCCCGGACTCCCTACATCGATCTCATCAACCGACTGCTTGAGGTAAGACTACCTCCACTACACTTTTGTCCCCAAACTCCTGCTGTTACTCTTAACTCAAACTGTTCGCCCTTTTCGCAGGCCGAGCGGGTTAATCGGGCTCTCGCTGACGAGGTCGCGGGCATCGCGGGGGATACTGTCGCTCTCTACGATGACACTCTCCATGACTCGGAGAGGAGAGTAGATGAGTACATTCTCCGAATCCGCCAAATGGACCGGTCGGGCGAGCTGCGGGCTGAAGTGGACCGACTGCGCCAGCAGGTCGCCTCCTCTAACACGGAGGTCAACGAACTGCGCCAGCGGGCCGCCACCTTCACCGCCACGCTAGCTTCGGTTGAGGACGCCCGCGACCTCGCCCTATCCGATGCGCAGGCCGCCCAGAAGGAAATCTCCGAGCTTCAACGTCAGTTGGCGGCCTCTAGGGATGAGATCGCGTCTCTGAGGGAAACGCATCTCCAAGACCTCCAATCCCAGCAACGCCGCCTCCAGGCGCAACTCAACGAGCTTCTGCGGAAAGGCGCGATCAACGCCATTGAGAAGTACAAGGCCGAAAGGTCGAAAAAGAGGAAGCGCGGCGGTGACGACGAGGGCGCTGGCGCGAGCCCAGCTTAAGCTGTATTTCTGTAATTTTTGACTTAATGAATGAAATGAAACTTTTTGAGTCCGCTTGTTTCCATTTCTTTCTCTGTCTTACTTTCGAGTCCGTTCTAGGAATTCGCAGCGATCTCGAGAGTGATACCCCGGGCGAGGCAGCTAATTCGATTCAACCCTTTTTATTTTTAAAGTATATGCAAACGAAAAACTTCGGCATGCTCGTAAAAACTCAAGTCTCTGAGCCCGGAAAACGTTTAAGCAAAACAAAGGATTTCAAAAACTTCCCTACACTCAGAGACTAAAAACCATTTTTGTTTTTAAATGAAACTAATAAGTGCTAGCTGCCCCCTGCCTGGTTAATTTCTCTCGATGGTCCTGTTCGGCGGGCTCGCCCTTCGAGGGGTACGCCAACGCCAGGATGCTTCCGTTCATGGCAGGTGAACGCGAAGGATCCTGGTTAGGCTTAGAGTCCACTTGGCAGCGGACTTCCCCGGGAAGCTCAAGGTTGCCCATTGGCTGCCTCTGAGGATCCCGGTCTAGCTTTAAGTCCGCACAACGGCGGACTGCCCCGGGAAGCTCAAGGTCGCCCACTGGCTGCCTCTGAGGATCCCGGTCTTGCTTTAAGTCAGCACAACGGCGGACTGCCCCGGGAAGCTCAAGGTCGCCCACTGGCTGCCTCTGAGGATCCCGGTCTTGCTTTAAGTCCGCACAACGGCGGACTGCCCCGGGAAGCTCAAGGTCGCCCACTGGCTGCCTCTGAGGATCCCAGTCTTGCTTTAAGTCCGCACAACGGTGGACTGCTTTGTAGATCAAGCGAACTCTTGTCGCGGTGAGCTTCCGGGTGGAATTCTTTGTGGAAAACCCCATCATTCATTCATAACCTCTTCAAAAAGAAAATTTACAAAAATTTCCTTAGGCATAGAACTTGCGAAGGTGCAAAGCATTCCAAGGCCGCTCTAACAGGTCGCCTTCAGCGGTCATCAACTTGTAAGCCCCCGAGCCGCGCGCTTCACGTATTATGTAGGGGCCCTCCCAGTTCGCCGCGAGCTTTCCTGCATTAGGCTCCTGCGTGTTTGCGAACACCTTTCTCATCACCATGTCCCCGGCTTTGAATGCCCGATGGCGGACTCTTTTGTCGTAGGTGCGCTTCATTTCTTGTCGGTACCCAGCGAGATGTAGATTAGCGCGCTCTCGTCTTTCTTCGAGCTGGTCGAGGGAGTCGGCGAGCAGAGCGTCGTTATCGACCTCACCTACAGCAAGATTTCTTTCCGTTGGCAGCTCGGCTTCGATGGGCAGCACGGCTTCACACCCGTAAGTTAGGCTGAAAGGCGATTCGTTAGTTGAGCGACGTGGAGTGGTACGATAAGCCCACAGCACGCCGTCGAGCTTCTGCTCCCACAGTCCTTTCTTTCCTTCCAACCTTTTCTTGAGGTTGTCTAAGATTACTCGGTTCGTAGCTTCGGCCTGCCCGTTGCTTTGAGGGTACCTCGGGGACGAGAATCTTAGGTCGACTCCATATTCAACACAAAAACTTCTGATCAAGCGATTGTCGAACTGGCGACCATTGTCAGTGATGAGCACTCGGGGCAGCCCAAAGCGGCAGAAGATATTCTTCCAAAGGAAGTCCTTGACTTGTTTCTCACCAATCTTAGCTAGCGGGACCGCTTCCACCCATTTGGTGAAGTAGTCCGTAGCTACTAAGATGAATTTCTTCTGCCGGGTAGACACAGGGAAAGGTCCCACAATGTCCATCCCCCATTGCTGGAAAGGCCAAGGGTTCGCCAACGGGTGAAGTTCTTCTGCGGGCATATGATTCGTCGTGGCGTGCTTCTGGCATTGGATGCACCTCTGGGCGGCCTTCAAAGCGTCCTGCTCCAGAGTGGGCCACCAGTATCCTTGTCTTCGAACTTTCGCAGCTAGAGATCGCCCACCAGCATGGTTTCCCAGCTCACCAGAGTGGATGCAATTTAGTACTTCTTCGATCTCCGGGCTCTCGATACAACGAAGATTCGGCCCGCCGAAAGATCTTCGAAAAAGGCGATCCCAGCGAATAAGATAGCGACCAGCACATTTCTCCATTCGCCGGGCTTCCTCTCTATCCTCCGGAAGCTCGCCCTTCTGAAGAAAACAAAGAATGGGAGCGATCCACCCGCCAGGAGATACGTCGGCAGAAACTTGGTTAACAGCGGGCTCCGCCAGCTGGAGCCGAGACTGACTTTGGACCTCAATGAGAATCTGCCGAGCTTCTGATGTTCCCAGCAAGGAGGCGGCGTTTGCCAAGGCGTCAGCTCGCCTATTATCGGCTCGCGGAATTTGCTCGAAAGAGATCTTTTCGAACTCCGCGGCCTTGCTCTTCACCAGATCCACGTAGATCGCCATTCGTGCATCCCGGGAGGCGTACTCTCCATTGATTTGGCAAATAATTAACTGGGAATCACTAAAGACTTTCAAGCGTTTGGCGCCTACCTCTTGAGCGAGCTCCAGACCAGCTAGTAACGCCTCGTACTCCGCTTCATTGTTGGTAGCGGCGAAATCCAGTCGGACTGATTTCTCGAGCAGCACCTCTTGGGCGATCAGAGCGACCCCGATCCCAGCCCCCAAAGCGTTGGAGGATCCATCGACGAACAATTCCCATCCCGTCGCCTCTGGAGGACGCTCGCCTTGGTTGTCCAAGAACCTCGCCTTCCCAGGGTGTGCCTCAGTTGGCTCATCCTCCTGGTACTGGACTGGTTCTTCTATGGGGAAGTCCGCCAAGAAATCGGCGAGAGCCTGCCCTTTGACAGCAACTCGAGGGACATACTCCAATCCATAGGCGGCGAGCTCGGCAGACCATCGATACAACCTGCCGGCTACCGAAGGCCTGGAGAGGGCGCTCTTCAGGGGGTGCTCCGTGATGACTTTGACGATATGCGCTGAGAAGTAGGGATGAAGTTTTCTCGCGGTAAGGACCAAGGCCAATGCGACCTTCTCGATTGGTCGATACCGGAGCTCGGCGGGAAGCATCGTGTGGCTCACAAAATAGACAGGCCGCTCTACTTTTGCTTCTTCCACTACCAGGACCCCGCTTACGGCGTTCTCCGTGACCGCGAGATACACGCCAAGCTCGGCGCCATCTTTTGGTGCCGCTAGGATAGGCGGGCTCGCGAGATAGTCTTTGATCTTCTGAAAGGCGCGCTCGCAATTTTTATCCCAGCAAATGCTCGCTCCTTTTCGCAGCAGCTCGAAAAGAGGCCTGCAATTGTCTGAGGATTTGGATATAAATCGATTAAGCGCGGCGATTCGCCCGCTCAATCTCTGGACTTCCTGCCGGGTTTTTGGTGCGGGCATTTCGACAAGTGCTCGGATTTGCCCAGGGTCGGCCTCGATCCCCCTGTGGGTGACCAGGTACCCGAGGAATTTCCCCGACGTCACTCCGAATGCGCACTTCGCCGGGTTCAGCCTCATTCGGTACTTTCTCAGTATCTTGAAGGTTTCGCGGAGGTCGGCGACATGCCCTCCTCGCTCTCGACTTTTGACCAGAAGGTCGTCAACATAAACCTCGACATTTCTGCCGATCTGATTCTTAAACATCTGTGTGACTAACCTTTGGTAGGTCGCTCCCACGTTCTTGAGTCCGAAGGGCATCACTTGATAGCAATATAGCTTCTGGTAGCCCGCTCCGGAGTAGAAGGCGGTCTTCTCCTGATCCTCGGGATGGAGGGGTATTTGGTTATACCCTGAGTATCCATCCATGAAAGATAGAGCCCGGAATCCGACAGCTGCGTCGACCAGTGCGCCGATTCTCGGAAGAGGAAATCCGTCCTTCGGGCATGCCTTGTTGAGGTCGGAGAAGTCGATACACACCCTGACCGCTCCGCTCTTCTTAGGCACCGCCACGATATTGGAGATCCACTCGGGGAAGTACGCCTCGCGGATGAAGCCGGCTCGCTCCAGCTTGTCTATCTCTGCTGCTACTGCAATGGACTTCGCAGCAGGTATGTGCCGAGCTTTCTGCTTGACCGGCGGGAACTCCTTCACGGTGTGCAGACGATGACAGGCGACCTCCGGGTCAATCCCTGGCATGTCCGCGAAGCTCTAGGCAAATACGTCGCGATATTCCCTGAGCAAGTTGGTTAGGGCTAGGATCTCGCCCTCGGTTAACGAGGTCCCGAGACTAACAATTCTCGTCCCTTCTTTGCCGCCAATATCGATCTCTTGAAGTGGTTCGGCAACCGGAAAACTTCCTCTCTTGGGGGTTGTTAGGCGGCCTTCCTCCAACTTAAGATCCACACCGCTCCCACCCGAGGATGGAGTAGGGGATTTAGGCGAGGAGGCCCCCAACGGGCTCCCCAGGAGCTCGCTCGTACCGGGCGGTAATTGCTAGGAGGGTGCGGGCCTCTTGGCCTCGGCGACCTCCATGTCCATGAGGTGAGGAGCATCCTGCTCGCATCTGGTTGCGGTTACCTGATCACCCCGAATGACCACGACCCCGCTCGCGGTTGGGAATTTGAGGGCCTGATGGTTGGGTGAAGATACCGCCTTCATCTGCCTTAGCCAAGGCCGCCCAAGAATGGCGTTAAAGGCCGAACTCCCGTCGACTACCGCGAAACGGACTTGGCGAGCTTCCGGGCCCGCTGTCACGGTAAGGGTTATCTTTCCCGCTACTTTGGCGACCTCACCGGTGAATCCACTGAGGGAGCTCGTCGAGGAAGACAAGTCGGCGAGTCTCAAACCCATTCGTAGGTAGGCCGATAGAAAAAGGATGTCAACGGCGCTGCCTGAATCCACCAGAGCTCGCCTCACCTCGATGTTTGCCATCATCAGGCGTATGACGAGGGGGTCATTGTGGGGCGTGACAACCCCAGCCATATCGTCCTCCGAAAACCAGAGGAAATCACGGGCCTCCGTCCTCGGCACTTGAAGTAAAGTAGGAGTTAGCGAGACAGAAAATACCTTCTGCGCCCGCTCCATCTCCCTTACTCGCCGGTGGGCTTCATTACTTGATCTGGGGCCGCTCAGCCGCCCGCTAATGGTGTGGCAGATCGCCGGTCCTCCCGGGGGAGGAGGAGGTAAGGCGGGCTCCGTGAGTCCTGGGCGATCTCCCTCCCGAGGTGCTCGCTCTGGAATCACCTCGAACCTCCTCGGGAGCGAGATGAACTGGCTCAAGTGCCCCAAGGTGACCAAATCCTCCAGGTGGTTTTTCAGAGCCCGGCATCTGTTAGTGTGATGCCCAGGGCTTCGATGAAAAGCGCACCGCCGCGAGTTGTCGGTAGAGCCGGGCTCTCTGATCTGTAGGGGTGGTGGGTACTGGAAGAAAGGCTCATTCCGAATCTGATGGAAAATTTGCCCCGGCGAGTGGGTCAGCACGGTGAAGTCCCGCTCCCCGGGTCCAGGAGGCAGGCGCCAGTTCGCCGGCCTTCCAGCGACCACCGCGGGTACTTCACCGGGCAGTACTGCAGGAGCTGCGGATGGTCCGGACAAGGGTACCGAAAGTGGCACCTTCCTCCTCTCCACGGCCTTAACAACAAGAGGTCGCAAAGCCGGAGGAGGTCGCTGTTCTACTGCCTTTCCCTTCCGATCTAGCATCGCATCCTCGAGCTTGATGTGCTGCTGGACCAGGGCGAATAGTTCGACCATTGTGCGAGGGTCCTTAATCACCAGGGCGTCATGAAGCTTGCCCCCCTCGGGGAGGGCGCTTCTGAAGGCACTCACCGCGGTACGATCCTGGCCCGCCGCGTCTTCTAGAGCGAGATAAGCGCTTCGGAATCGCGTTGCGAAGCATCGGAGCGTTTCGCGAGCTCCCATGGCCAGAGTAAACAGAGATTCGATCCTCTTCGGGGGCTGCCTGTTGCAGCGATACTGCTCCAGGAATAGCCTAGAGAGAGTTGGAAAGTTGGGGATCACGCCGGACGGTAGCTTGTGGAACCAATTCAATGCCGATCCGGTCAGACTGCTTGGGAACGCGCGACACAGGACATGGTCCTGGTCCCGGAAAAATAGAAGTTTCCTGTAGGCCAAGAGATGGTTGACGGGATCTTGCGACCCGTCGAACAATACAAACTTCAGGGGGGTCCAGTGGTGCGGAAAACCCCCTCGATGGACCTCACTGGTGAAGGGCGAGCTTCCCCCGTGGGCGGCGAGGTCCTCCAGCAAATCCACGGGCGCACTAGGTCGCTGCCAGCTCACGGGGAGAAATCCCAATGGCGGCTGCGCAGGTCCTAGGCGCTCGTGTGCACTCCCTCTAGGGAGGTTCGGATCCACCCCACGGTGACCCTCGGGAACCACCGATCGGCGGCCTCCTGGCTGTTCGCGCGCGGATCCCTTCAGCGAAGCGGTTGGTCTGTGGGAGGCTGTCGCCTCTCGAGGTTCGGAAGGTAGAGCTACCGCGGGCTCCTTCCCTCGTCGCCGATGACGCGGGTCGCGATCTCTCTCTTGAGACCTCGCCTCTGACCCGTCAGAGTCGACGCTCCGGCTACGGCGGCGAGGGATGGTTGCGCGCGAGGTCGCCTGGTTGCTAGACCGCTGGGTTACCAGCTTCTGCAACCTTGTGAGCGGGGTCTCCTTCGCTCCACGCACGGCCGTCCTCTCAACCAGGGGTTCCGGGCGGGAAGTTCGCCCTGCTGGGACGGTCGTGGGCAGACGCGACGAGACGGGAGGTCACGCGGGGGATGCGGGCCTCGAAGGTCCTGACCGCCGGCTAGCCGCCGGAGCCTGACGCAAGCGCGTCAACTCCTCCATCATCGCCCGCTGGGTGGCCAACATCTCCAACAGGAGCTGGTCACTGAGCGGGACAAATAGCTGGGGAGTCTCAGCGGGGGGTTCGCTGTGTACAGACCCCATACGGGCCCTCGCCCGCCTACGCCCCCTTGTCGCCGGAGCCATCTTTGGGGTTATGAAGGCCGTCGACGCACAACCGTATGGTCGTGAGCATTCTCACAGGAACCAGTCGAAATCCCACAGACGGCGCCAAATGTTTGGGGGATTTTTCCTGGTCCTTGCGAGCTACCTGTAAGACCAAGAAAAGAGAAACGTGAGAACGGCTGGCTCCCTTAGGAGCACAGACCCTCCGACGCTCAAGTCAGTTATGGTAGCACAACGGAGAGCTGTTGTATACCAAAGTGGTAGTGAAAGGGATTTCAAACCTGTACTTTGGAGCCAGGGGGTGTGCATTTATAGACATGGGCGACCTATCGAGCTACGACGCGTGGAAGCTCTTTCCGGCACCTTCTAGGCCCCCACGTTCTAGCCTTCAATAGTTTCTGACAGTTCTTGGAACTTGGACCCCTGACATTCTTTGTCGTCTAGCTCGTCTGACGAAGTAGTGGGGGACAGCAGCTGCTGTTCTGTTGCCGCCATAGGAATCTTCTAGAATGTTCAAGTCTAGGAGGTCTCAAACCGACTCTGACGGGCTTCCGTGGACTGCAATCGTCCATGTAGCTTCAGTGGGTTCTCGACACCTGGTAATCTTTATGCTACTTTTACTGGGGGTAATCTTAGGAAAAAAGCAAAGGCCAGCTCGCCCGATACTGCTCCGTCCTTTCGCCCATATTTATCAAGAGTTGGACCTCGCGGGAGCAACCTCTTCGATAAACAGGGGTCTAGGCGAGCTTTGGCGAGCTCATGAGTAAGCATGGGCGAGCTCCTGGGCGAGCTAGGCGAGCTCCTGAGCGAGCATGGCGAGCTCCTAAATGAGCTTGGGCGAGCTCCTGGGCGAGCTAGGCGAGCTCCTGAGCGAGCATGGCGAGCTCCTGGACGAGCTTGGGCGAGCTCTTGTGCGAGCTAGGCGGGCTCCTGAGCGAGCATGGCGAGCTCCTGGACGAGCTAGACGAGCTCCTGGACGAGCTAGACGAGCTCCTGAGCGAGCATGGCGAGCTCCTGGACGAGCTTGGGCGATCTCCTTCGCGCTCTAGGCGAGCTCCTGAGCGAGCATGGCGAGCTTCTGGACGAGCTTGGGCGATCTCCTGAGCGAGCATGGCGAGCTTCTGGATGAGCTTGGGCGATCTCCTTCGCGCTCTTTGTCTAAGCCATTTATCGAATTTGGGCGTGTCATTGTGGGGACTGGGGGTTTGAGCTGTACTCAGATACAAGGTGTCCATCCAGCTTCCTGTGGGGGCGAGCTCCTGAAGGGCTGAGAGGGCGATCTCCTGAGCGAGCATGGCGAGCTTCTGGACGAGCTTGGGCGATCTCCTGAGCGAGCATGGCGAGCTTCTGGATGAGCTTGGGCGATCTCCTTCGCGCACTTTGTCTAAGCTATTTCTCGAATTTGGGCGTGTCATTGTGGGGGCTGGGGGTTCGAGCTGTACTCAGATACAAGGTGTCCATCCAGCTTCCTGTGGGGGCGAGCTCCTGAAGGGCTGAGAGGGCGATCTCCTGAGCGAGGGTTCCAACTCCTGGACGGGCTATCCAAGATATGTGGTTTTTGACTACCCCCAACAGATACATTCGAGCGAATGAATTAAAATAGATCGTAGGAATGAATTAGAATGGATCGTGCGAATGAATTAGAAAGGATCGTACGAATGAATTAGAATGGATTGTACGAATGAATTAGAATGGATACATTCGTGCGAATGAATTAGAATGGATCGGACGAATGAATTAGAATGGATCGTACGATTCATTCTAATTCATTCGTACGATCCATTCTAATGCATTCGTACGATTCATTCTAATTCATTCACACGATCCATTCTAATTCATTTGTATGATTCATTCTAATTTATTTGCACGAATATACGATCCATTCTAATTTATTCACAAGAATGTATCCATTCTAATTCATTCGTACGATCCATTCTAATTTATTCGTACAAATGTATCCATTCTAATTCATTCGTACGATCCATTCTAATTCATTCGTACGATCCATTCTAATTCATTCGCATGAATGTATCCATTCTAATTCATTCATACAATCCATTCTAATTCATTCGCACGATCCATTCTAATTCATTTGTATGATCCATTCTAATTCATTCCTACGATCTATTCTAATTCATTCGCTCGAATGTATCCATTCTAAATCATTCGTTCGATCCATTCTAATTCATTCATACGATCCATTCAAATTCATTTTCATGATCCATTCTAATTCATTCGTACGATCCATTCTAATTCATTCTCACGAATGTAACCTTTCTAATTCATTTGTATGATCCATTCTAATTCATTACTATGATCCATTCTAATTCATTCGTACGATCCATTCTAATTGATTCGCTCGAATGTATCCATTCTAATTCATTCGTACGATCCATTCTAATTCGTTCATACGATCCATTCTAATTCGTTCGTACGATCCATTCTAATTCATTCGTACGATCTATTCTAATTCAGTCGTATGATCCATTCTAATTCATTCGCACGAATGTATCTATTCTAATTCATTTGTACGATCCATTCTAATTCATTCGCACTATCCATTCTAATTCATTCGCACGATCCATTCTAACTCATTCGTACGATCCATTCTAATTCATTTGCACGATCCATTCTAATTCATTCGTACGATCCATTCTAATCCATTCGTACGATCCATTCTAATCCATTCGTACGATCCATTCTAATTCATTCGCACGAATGTAACCATTCTAATTCATTCGTACGATCCATTCTAATTCATTCCTACGATCCATTCTAATTCATTCGCACGAATGTATCCATTCTAATTCATTTGCACGATCCATTCTAATTCATTCCTATGATCCATTCTAATTCATTCGCACGATCAATTCTAATTCATTCGTACGATCCGTTCTAATTTATTCATACAATCCATTCTAATTCATTCATACAATCCATTCTAATTTATTCGTACAAATGATCCATTCTAAGTCATTCGTATGATCCATTCTAATTAATTCGTACGATCCAGTCTAATCCATTCATATGATCCATTGTAATTCATTTTCACAAATGTAACCTTTCTAATTCATTTGTACGATCCATTCCAAATCATTCGCACGATCCATTCTAATCCATTCGTACGATCCATTCTAATCCATTCGTACGATCCATTCTAATTCATTCGCACGAATGTAACCATTCTAATTCATTCGTACGATC
The DNA here is from genome assembly GCA_947650365.1 of Chamaelirium japonicum. NCBI lineage: Eukaryota > Viridiplantae > Streptophyta > Magnoliopsida > Liliales > Melanthiaceae > Chamaelirium > Chamaelirium japonicum. Next base: position 94,800 of record CANTAL010000293.1, read on the forward strand.
CATTCTAATTCATTCCTACGATCCATTCTAATTCATTCGCACGAATGTATCCATTCTAATTCATTTGCACGATCCATTCTAATTCATTCCTATGATCCATTCTAATTCATTCGTACGATCCATTCTAATTCATTCGCTTGAATGTATCCATAAAAATTCATTCGTACGATCCATTTTAATCCATTCGTACGATCCATTCTAATTCATTCGTACAATGCGTTCTAATCCATTCATACGATCCATTCTAATTCATTCGTACGATCCATTCTAATTCATTCGTACGATCCATTCTAATTCATTCGTATGATCCATTCTAATTCATTCCTATGTCTAATTCATTCTTACGATCCATTCAAATTCATTCGTACGATGCATTCTAATCCATTCGTACGATCCATTCTAATTCATTCGTACGATCCATTCTAATTCATTCTCACAAATGTAACCTTTCTAATTCATTTGTACGATCCATTCTAATTCATTCGTACGATCCATTCTAATCCATTCCTACGATCCATTCTAATCCATTCGTACGATCCATTCTAATTCATTCGCACGAATGTAACCATTCTAATTCATTCGTACGATCCATTCTAATTCTTTCCTACGATCCATTCTAATTCCTTCACACGAATGTATCCATTTTAATTCATTTGAACGATCCATTCTAATTCATTCCTATGATCCATTCTAATTCATTCGTACGATCCATTCTAATTCATTCGCTCGAATGTATCCATTCTAAGTCATTCGTATGATCCATTCTAATTCGTTCGTACGATCCATTTTAATTCGTTCGTACGATCCATTCTAATTCATTCGCACGATCCATTCTAATTCATTCTCACGAATGTAACCTTTCTAATTCATTTCTATGATCCATTCTAATTCATTCGTACGATCCATTCTAATCCATTCGTACGATCCATTCTCATCCATTCGTATGATCCATTCTAATCCATTCGTACGATCCATTCTAATTCATTCGTACGATCCATTCTAATCTATTCTAATTCATTCGTACGATCCATTCTAATTCATTCCTATGATCCATTCTAATTCATTCGTACGATCCATTCTAATTCATTCGTATGATCCATTCTAATTCTTTCATATGATCCATTTTAATTCATTCGCTCGAATGTATCCATTCTAATTCATTCATACGATCCATTCTAACTCATTCATACGATCCATTCTAATTCATTCGCATGAATGTATGTATCCATTTTAGTTCATTCGCACGATCCATTCTAATTCATACGTACAATCTATTCTAATTCATACGTACAATCCATTCTAATTCATTCGCACGAATGTATCCATTCTAATTCATACGTACGATCCATTCTAATTCAATCGTACAATGCGTTCTAATCCATTCGTACGATCTATTCTAATCCATTCGTACGATCCATTCTAATTCATTCGCACGAATGTAACCATTCTAATCCATTCATATGATCTATTCTAATTCATTCGTTCGATCCATTCTAATTCATTCATATGATTCATTCTAATTCATTCGTACGATCCATTCTAATTCATTTGCATGAATGTATCCATTCTAATTTATTCGTACGTTCCAGCCTAATTCATTCGTACGATCCATTCTAATTCATTCGCACGAATGTATCCATTCTAATTCTTTCGTACGATCCATCCTAATATATTCGTATGATCCATTCTAATGCATTCGCACGATCCATTCAAATTCATTCGCACGATCCATTCTAATTCATTCGCACAATCCATTCCAATTCATTCGCTCGAATGTATCCATTCTAATTCATTTGCACGATCCATTCTAATTCATTCGTACGATCCATTCTAATTCATTCGTACGATCCATTCTAATTCATTCTTATGATCAATTCTAATTCATTCGCACGATCCATTCTACTTCATTTGTACGATCTATTCTAATTCATTCGTACGATCCATCCTAATTCATTCGCACGAATGTATCCATTCTAATTCATTCCTACGATCCATTCTAATTCATTCGTACAATCCATTCTAATTCATTCGCTCGAATGTATCCATTCTAATTCATTCGTACTATCCATTCTAATTCATTCGTACGATCCATTCTAATCCATTCGTACGATCCGTTATAATTCATTCGTACGATCCATTCTAATTCATTCTCAGAAATGTAACCTTTCTAATTTATTTGTACGATTCATTCTAATTCATTCGTACGATCCATTCTAATCCATTCGTACGATCCATTCTAATCCATTCGTACGATCCATTCTAATTCATTCGCACGAATGTAACCATTCTAATTCATTCGTATGATCCATTCTAATTCATTCATACGATCCATTCTAACTCATTCTCACAAATGTAACCTTTCTAATTCATTTGTACGATCCATTCTAATTCATTCGTACGATCTATTCTAATTCATTCGCTCGAATGTATCCATTCTAATTCATTCGTACGATCCATTCTAATTCATTCGCACGAATGTAACCATTCTAATTCATTCCTACGATCCATTCTAATTCATTTATACAATCCATTCTAATTTATTCGCACGAATGTATCCATTCTAATTCATTCGTACGATCCATTCTAATCCATTCGTACGATCCATTCTAATCCATTCGTACGATCCATTCTAATTCATTCATACGATCTATTCTAATTCATTCTCACAAATGTAACCTTTCTAATTCATTTGTACGATCCTTTCTAATTCATTCGTACGATCCATTCTAATCCATTCGTACGATTCATTCTAATTCATTCCTACGATCCATTCTAATTCATTCGAATGAATGTATCCATTCTAATTTATTCCTATGATCCATTCTAATTCATTCGTACGATCCATATTAATTCATACGCTCGGATGTATCCATTCTAATTCATTCGTACGATCCATTCTAATTTGTTCATACGATCCATTCTAATTCGTTCGTACGATCCATTCTAATTCATTCGCACGAATGTATCCATTCTAATTCATTCGCAGGAATGTATCTATTCTAATTCATTCCTACGAATGAATTAGAATGGATCGTACGAATGGATTAGAATGGATCGTACGAATGGATTAGAATGGATCGTACAAATGAATTAGAATGGATCGTACAAATGAATTAGAAAGGTTACATTTCTGTGCGAATGAATTAGAATGGATCGTACAAATGAATTCGAATGGATCGTGCGAATGAATTAGAATGGATCGTTTGAATAAATTAGAATGGATCGTACGAATGAATTAAAATGGATACATTTGTGCGAATGAATTAGAATGGATCGTACAAATGAATTAGAATGGATCGAACGAATGAATTAGATTGGATCGTACGAATGAATTAGAATGGATCGTACGAATGAATTAGAATGGATACATTCGTGCGAATGAATTAGAATAGATCGTACAAATGAATTATAATGGATCATACGAATGGATTAGAACGCATTGGACGAATGAATTAGATTGCATCGTACGATCCATTCTAATTCATTCGCACAAATGTATCCATTCTAATTCATTCGCTCGAATGTATCCATTTTAATTCATTCGTACGATCCATTCTAATTCATTTGTACAATCTAATTCATTCGTACAATCCATTCTAATTCATCGTACGATCTATTCTAATTCATTCGCACGAATGTATCCATTCTAATTCATTCGTACGATCCATTCTAATTCGTTCGTACGATCCATTCTAATTCATTCGTACGAATAAATTAAAATAGATATATTCAAGCAAATGAATTAGAATGGATCGTACGAATGAATTAGAATGGATCGTACGAATGGACTAGAATTAGATCGTACGAATGAATTAGAATGGATTGTACGAATGAATTAGAATGAATCATATTCTAATTCATTCGCACGATCCATTCTAATTCATTCGCATGAATGTATCCATTCTAATTCATTTGCACGATCCATTCTAATTCATTCCTATGATCCATTCTAATTCATTCGAACGATCCATTCTAATTCATTTGCTCGAATGTATCCATTCTAATTCATTCGTACGAATTAATTAGAATGGATACATTTGTGCGATGAATAAGAATGGAACGTACGAATGAATTAGAATGGAGCGTACGAATGAACTAGAATGGATACATTCGTGCGAATGAATTAGAATGGATCATATGAAAGAATTAGAATGGATACATTCGAGCGAATGAATTAGAATGGATCGTACGAATGAATTAGAATGGATCATAGGAATGAATTAGAATGGATCGTGCAAATGAATTAGAATGGATTGTACGAATGAATTAGAATGGATACATTCATGCGAATGAATTAGAATGGATCGTACGAATGAATTAGAATGGATACATTCAAGCGAATGAACGAATTAGAATGGATCGTATGAATGAATTAGAATGGATCGTACGAATGAATTAGAATGGAACATACGAATGAATTAGAATGGATCGGCGAATGAATTAGAATGGATCATGCGAATGAATTAGAATGGATCATACGAATGAATTAGAATGGATTGTATGAATGAGTTTGAATGGATCGTACAAATGAATTAGAATGGATCATGCGAATGAATTAGAATGGATACATTCGAGCGAATGAATAAGAATGGATCGTACGAATGGATTAGAATGGATCGTACGAATGGATTAGAATGGATCATACGAATGGATTAGAATGGATCGTACACATGAATTAGAATGGATACATACAAATGAATTAGAAAGGTTACATTCGTGCGAATGAATTAGAATGAATCGTACGAATGAATTAGAATGGATCGTGCGAATGAATTAGAATGAATCGTACGAATGCATTAGAATGAATTAGAATGGATCATACAAATGAATTAGAATGGATCGTACGAATGAATTAGAATGGATCGGATGAATGAATTAGAATGGATCATACGAATAAATTAGAATGGATCGTACGAATGAATTAGAATTGATCATACGAATGAATTAGAATGGATCGTACGAATGAATTAGAATGGATCGTGCGAATGAATTAGAATGGATCATATGAATAAATTAGAATGGATCGTATGAATGAATTAAAATGGATACATTTGTGCGAATGAATTAGAATGGATCATACGATCTAATTAGAATGGATCGTACGAATGAATTAGAATGGATCGTACGAATGAATTTGGATGGATAGTGCGAATGAATTAGAATGGATCGTACGAATAAATTAGAATGGATTGTACGAATGAATTAGAATAGATCGTGCGAATGAACTATAATGGATCGTAAGAAAGAATTAGAATGGATCGTACGAATGAATAATGGATCATATGAATGAATTAGAATCGATCGTGCGAATAAATTAGAATGGATCATACGAATGAATTAGAATGGATCGTGCGAATGAATTAGAATGAATCGTATGAATGAATTAGAATAGATCGTGTGAATAAATTAGAATGGATCATAGGAATGAATTAGAATAGATCGTACGAATGAATTAGAATGGATACATTTGTGCGAATGAATTAGAATGGATATATTTGAACGATCCATTCTAATTCATTCAAACGATCCATTCTAATCCATTCTAATTCATTCGTACGATCCGTTCTAATTTATTCGCACGATCCATTCTAATTCATTCGTACGATCCTTTCAAATTCATTCGTACGAATGAATAGAATGGATCGTACGAATGAATTAGAATGGATACATTTGTGCGATCCATTCTAATTCATTCTCACGAATGTAACCTTTCTAATTCATTTGTACGATCCATTCTAATTCATTCGTACGATCCATTCTAATCCATTCGTACAATCCATTCGTACGATCCATTCTAATTCATTCGCACGAATGTAACCATTCTAATTCATTCGTACGATCCATTCTAATTCATTCCTACAATCCATTTTTATTCATTCGCACGAATGTATCCATTCTAATTCATTTGCACGATCCATTCTAATTCATTCCTATGATCCATTTTAATCCATTCGTACGATCCATTCTAATCCATTCGAATGAATCGTACGAATGAATTAGAATAGATCGTAGGAATGAATTAGAATGGATACATTTGTGCGAATGAATTAGAATGGATTGTACGAATGAATTAGAATGGAAAGTACGAATGAATTAGAATGGATTGTACGAATGAATTAGAATGCATACATTCATGCGAATGAATTAGAATGGATCGTAGGAATGAATTAGAATGGATCGTATGAATGAATTAGAATGGATAGTGCGAATGAATTAGAATGGATCATACGAATGAATTAGAATGGATCGTACAAATGGATTAGAATGGATCGTACGAATGGATTAGAATGGATCGTACGAATAAATTAGAATGGATCGTGCGAATGAATTAGAATGGATCGGACGAATGAATTAGAATAGATCGTGCGAATGAATTAGAATGAATAGTACGAATGTATTAGAATGGATCATACAAATGAATTAAAATGGATGGTATAAATGAATTGGAATGGATCGTACGAATGAATTAGAATACATCATGTGAAGGAATTAGAATGGATCGTACGTTTGAATTAGATTGGATTGTGCGAATGAATTAGAATGGATACATTCGTGCGAATGAATTAGCATAGATCGTATGAATGAATTTGAATGGATCGTACGAATGAATTAGAATGGATACATTTGCACGAATGAATTATAATGGATCGTACGAATGAATTAGAATAGATCATACGAATGGATTAGAATGGATCGTACGAATGAATTAGAATGGATCGTACAAATGAATTAGAAAGGTTACATTTGTGAGAATGAATTAGAATGGATCGTACGAATGAATTAGAATGGATCATACGAATGGATTAGAATGGATCGTACGAATGGATTAGAATGGATCGTACGAATGAATTAGAATGGATCGTACAAATGAATTAGATAGGTTACATTTGTGAGAATGAATTAGAATGGATCGTACGAATGGATTAGAATGGATCATACGAATGGATTAGAATGGATCGTACGAATGGATTAGAATGGATCGTACGAATGAATTAGAATGGATCATACAAATGAATTAGAAAGGTTACATTCGTGAGAATGAATTAGAATGAATCGTACGAATGCATTAGAATGGATACATTCGTACGAATGAATTAGAATGGATCGTACAAATGAATTAGAATGGATCGTACGAATGGATTAGAATGGATCGTACGAATGAAATAGAATGGATCGTACAAATGAATTAGAAAGGTTACATTTGTGAGAATGAATTAGAATGGATCGTACGAATGAATTAGAATAGATCGTACAAATGAATTAGAATGGATCGTACGACCGAATTAGAATGGATCGTATGAACGAATTAGAATGGATCATACGTATGAATTAGAATGGATCATAGGAATGAATTAGCATGGATCGTGAAAATGAATTAGAATGTACGAATGAATTAGAATGGATACATTCGTGCAAATGAATTAGAATAGATCGTACGAATGAATTATAATGGATCGTACGAATGGATTAAAACGCATTGTACGAATGAATAAGATTGCATCGTACGATCCATTCAAATTCATTCGTACGATCCATTCTAATTCATTCACACAAATGTATCCATTCTAATTCATTCGCTCGAATGTATCCATTTTAATTCATTCGTATGATCCATTCTAATGCATTCGTATGAACTAATTCATTCGTACAATCTATTCTAATTCATTCGTACGATCTAATCTAATTCATTCGCACGAATGTATCCATTCTAATTCATTCGTACGATCCATTCTAATTCGTTCATACGATCCATTCTAATTCATTCGTACGAGTAAATTAGAATGGATACATTCATGCAAATGAATTAGAATGGATGAATCCATTCTAATTCATTTGCACGAATATACGATCCATTCTAATTCATTCGCACAAATGTATCAATTCTAATTCATTCGTACGATCCATTCTAATTCATTTATACGATTTATTCTAATTCATTCGCACGATCCATTCTAATTCATTCCTACGATCTATTCTAATTCATTCGCTCGAATGTATCCATTCTAATTCATTCGTTCGATCCATTCTAATTCATTCGTACGATCCATTCAAATTCATTCGCATGATCCATTCTAATTCATTCGTACGATCCATTCTAATCCATTCGAAGATCCATTCTAATCCATTCGTACGATCCATTCTAATTCATTCATACGATCTATTCTAATTCATTCTCACAAATGTAACCTTTCTAATTCATTTGTACGATCCATTCTAATTCATTCGTACGATCCATTCTAATCCATTCGTACGATCCATTCGTACGATCCATTCTAATTCATTCGCACGAATGTAACCATTCTAATTCATTCGTACGATCCATTCTAATTCATTCCTACGATCCATTTTAATTCATTCGCACGAATGTATCCATTCTAATTCATTTGCACGATCCATTCTAATTCATTCCTATGATCCATTTTAATCCATTCGTACGATCCATTCTAATCCATTCGAATGAATCGTACCAATGAATTAGAATAGATCGTAGGAATGAATTAGAATGGATACATTTGTGCGAATGAATTAGAATGGATTGTACGAATGAATTAGAATGGAAAGTATGAATGAATTAGAATGGATCGTACGAATGAATTAGAATGCATACATTCATGCGAATGAATTAGAATGGATCGTAGGAATGAATTAGAATGGATCGTATGAATGAATTAGAATGGATAGTGCGAATGAATTAGAATGGATCGTACGAATGAATTAGAATGGATCGTACAAATGGATTAGAATGGATCGTATGAATGGATTAGAATGGATCGTACGAATAAATTAGAATGGATCGTGCGAATGAATTAGAATGGATCGGACGAATGAATTAGAATAGATCGTGCGAATGAATTAGAATGAATAGTACGAATGTATTAGAATGGATCATACAAATGAATTAAAATGGATGGTATAAATGAATTGGAATGGATCGTACGAATGAATTAGAATACATCATGTGAATGAATTAGAATGGATCGTACGTTTGAATTAGATTGGATTGTGCGAATGAATTAGAATGGATACATTCGTGCGAATGAATTAGCATAGATCGTATGAATGAATTTGAATGGATCGTACGAATGAATTAGAATGGATACATTTGCACGAATGAATTATAATGGATCGTACGAATGAATTAGAATAGATCATACGAATAGATTAGAATGGATCGTACGAATGAATTAGAATGGATCGTACAAATGAATTAGAAAGGTTACATTTGTGAGAATGAATTAGAATGGATCGTACGAATGAATTAGAATGGATCATACGAATGGATTAGAATGGATCGTACGAATGGATTAGAATGGATCGTACGAATGAATTAGAATGGATCGTACAAATGAATTAGATAGGTTACATTTGTGAGAATGAATTAGAATGGATCGTACGATTGGATTAGAATGGATCGTACGAATGGATTAGAATGGATCATACGAATGGATTAGAATGGATCGTACGAATGGATTAGAATGGATCGTACGAATGAATTAGAATGGATCATACAAATGAATTAGAAAGGTTACATTCGTGAGTATGAATTAGAATGAATCGTACGAATGCATTAGAATGGATACATTCGTACGAATGAATTAGAATGGATCGTACAAATGAATTAGAATGGATCGTACGAATGGATTAGAATGGATCGTACGAATGAAATAGAATGGATCGTACAAATGAATTAGAAAGGTTACATTTGTGAGAATGAATTAGAATGGATCGTACGAATGAATTAGAATAGATCGTACAAATGAATTAGAATGGATCGTACGACCGAATTAGAATGGATCGTATGAACGAATTAGAATGGATCATACGAATGAATTAGAATGGATCATAGGAATGAATTAGCATGGATCGTGAAAATGAATTAGAATGTACGAATGAATTAGAATGGATACATTCGTGCAAATGAATTAGAATAGATCGTACGAATGAATTATAATGGATCGTACGAATGGATTAAAACGCATTGTACGAATGAATAAGATTGCATCGTACGATCCATTCAAATTCATTCGTACGATCTATTCTAATTCATTCACACAAATGTATCCATTCTAATTCATTCGCTCGAATGTATCCATTTTAATTCATTCGTATGATCCATTCTAATGCATTCGTATGAACTAATTCATTCGTACAATCTATTCTAATTCATTCGTACGATCTAATCTAATTCATTCGCACGAATGTATCCATTCTAATTCATTCGTACGATCCATTCTAATTCATTCATACGATCCATTCTAATTCATTCGTACGAATAAATTAGAATGGATACATTCATGCAAATGAATTAGAATGGATACATTCATGCAAATGAATTAGAATGGATGAATCCATTCTAATTCATTTGCACGAATATACGATCCATTCTAATTCATTCGCACAAATGTATCAATTCTAATTCATTCGTACGATCCATTCTAATTCATTCATACGATTTATTCTAATTCATTCGCACGATCCATTCTAATTCATTCCTACGATCTATTCTAATTCATTCGCTCGAATGTATCCATTCTAATTCATTCGTTCGATCCATTCTAATTCATTCGTACGATCCATTCAAATTCATTCGCATGATCCATTCTAATTCATTCGTACGATCCATTCTAATCCATTCGAAGATCCATTCTAATCCATTCGTACGATCCATTCTAATTCATTCGTACGATCCATTCTAATTCATTCGCACGATCCATTCTAATTCATTCGTACGATCCATTCTAATTCATTCGCTCGAATGTATCCATTCTAATTCATTCTAATTCATTCGTATGATACATTCTAATGCATTCGTATGATTCATTCTAATTCATTCGTACGATCCATTCTAATTCATTCGTACGATCTAATTCTAATCTATTCGTACGATCCATTCTAATTCGCACAAATGTATCCATTTTAATTCATTCGTACGATCCATTCTAATTTATTCATACGATCCATTCTTATTCATTCGTACGATCCATTCTAATTCATTCGCATGAATATATCCATTCTAATTCATTCGTATAATCTATTCTAATTTATTCGCACGATCTATTCTAATTCATTCGTACGATTCATTCTAATTCATTCGTACGATCCATTCTAATGCATTCGTACGATTCATTCTAATTCATTCGCACGATCCATTCTAATTCATTCATACGATCCATTCCTATTCATTCATACGATCCATTCTAATTCATTCGTACGATCCATTCTAATTAATTCGTACGATCCATTCTAATTCATTCGTATGATCCATTTTAACTCATTCGGTGGATCCATTCTAATTCATTCGTACGATCCATTCTAATTCATTCGGTGGATCCATTCTAATTCATTCGTACGATCCATTCTAATTCATTCGCACGATCCATTCTAATTCATTCGTACGATCCATTCTAATTCATTCGCACGATCCATTCTAATTCATTCGTACGATCCATTCTAATTCATTCGCACGAATATAACCATTCTAATTGATTCGTACGATTCATTCTAATTCATTCCTACGATCCATTCTAATTCATTCGCACGAATGTATCCATTCTAATTCATTTGCACGATCCATTCTAATTCATTCCTACGATCGATTCTAATTCATTCGCACGATTGTATCCATTCTAATTCATTTGCACGATCCATTCTAATTCATTCGCATGAATATATGTATCCATTCTAATTCATTCGTACGATCCATTATAATTCATTCATATGATCAATTCTAATTCATTTGCACGATCCATTCTAATTCATTCGTACGATCGATTCTAATTTATTCGCACGAATGAAACCATTCGTACGATCCGTTCTAATTCATTCGTATGAATGTATCCTTTCTAATTCATTTGTACGATCCATTCTAATTCGTTCATACGATCCATTCTAATTCATTTGTACGCTCCATTCTAATTCATTCGCACGATCCATTCTAATCCATTCGTACGATCCATTCTAATTCATTCGTACGATCCATTCTAATTCATTCGCTCGAATTTATCCAATCTAATTCATTCGCTCGAATGTATCTATTTTAATTCATTCATACGATCCATTATAATTCATTCGTATGATCGAACGAATAAATTAGAATGGATACATTCCAACGAATGAATTAGAATAGATTATAGGAATGAATTAGAATGGATCATACGAATGAATTAGAATGGATCGTGCGAATGAATTAGAATGGATTGTACGAATGAATTAGAATGGATATATTCGTGTGAATGAATTAGTATGGATCGGACGAATGAATTAGAATGGATCGTATGATCCATTCTAATTCATTTGTATGATCCATTCTAATTCATTCGTACGATCGATTCTAATCCATTTGTACGATCCATTCTAATCCATTCGTACGATCCAGTCTAATCCATTTGCACGAATATACGATCCATTCTAATTTATTCGCAAGAATGTATCCATTCTAATTCATTCGCACAATCCAATCTAATTCAAACGTATGATCCATTCTAATTCATTCGTACGATCCATTCGTACGATCCATTCGCACGATCCATTCTAATTCATTCCTATGATCCATTCTAATTCATTCGTACGATCCATTCTAATTCATTCACTCGAATGTATCCATTCTAATTCATTCGTAAGATCCATGCTAATTCATTCGCTCGAATGTATCCATTCTAATTCATTCGTACGATCCATTCTAATTCATTCGCATGATCCATTCTAATTCATTCGTACGATCCATTCTAATTTATTCGTACGATCCATTCTAATCCATTCGTACGATCCATTCTAATCCATTCGTACGATCCATTCTAATTCATTCGCAGGATACATTCTAATTCATTCGTATGATCTATTCTAATTCATTCACACGATCCATTCAAATTCATTCGCACGATCCATTCTAATTCATTCGTATGATCCATTCTAATTCATTTGCACGATCCATTCTAATTCATTCGCATGAATGTAACCTTTCTAATTCATTCGCACGATCCATTCTAATTCATTCGTTCCATCCATTCTAATTCATTCGTACGTTCCATTCAAATTCATTCGCATGATCCATTCTAATCCATTTGTACGATCCATTCTAATTTATTTGCACGAATATACGATCCATTCTAATTCATTCGGACGATCCATTCTAATTCTTTCATATGAGAATGAATTAGAATGGTTACATTCGTGTGAATGAATTAGAATGGATCGTACGAATAAATTAGAATGGATCATGCGAATGAATTAGAATTGATCATACCAATGAATTTGAATGGATCGTACGATCCATTCTAATTCATTCGCACGATCCATTCTAATTCATTCGTACGATCCATTCTAATTTGCGAATGAATTAGAATGGATCGTACGAATGAATTAGAATGGATCGTACGAATGAATTAGAATGGTTACATTCGTGCGAATGAATTAGAATGGTTACATTCATGCAAATGAATTAGAATGGATCGTACGAATGAATTAGAATTGATCATACGACTGAATTAGAATGGATCGTACGAATGAATTAGATAGCATCGTACGAATGAATTAGAATGGATCGTGCGAATGAATTAGTACGATCCATTCTAATTCATTCGTACGATCCATTCTAATTCATTCGTATGATCCATTCTAATTCATTCGTACGATCCATTCTAATTCATTTGCATGAATGTATGCATTCTAATTCATTCACACGAATGTATCCATTCTAATTCATTCGTACGATCCATTCTAATTCATTCATACGATCTATTCTAATTCATTCTGACGAATGTAACCTTTCTAATTCATTTGTATGATCCATTCTAATCCATTCGTACGATCCATTCTAATCTATTCGTACGATCCATTCTAATCCATTCGTACGATCCATTCCAATCCATTCGGACGACCCATTCTAATTCATTCGCTCGAATGTATCCATTCTAATTCATTCATACGATCCATTCTAATCCATTCATATGATCCATTCTAAATCATTCGTACGATCCATTCTAATTCATTCGCATGAATGTAACCATTCTAATTCATTCATACGATCCATTCTAATTTATTCGTACAATCCATTCTAATTCATTCGTCCGATCCATTCTAATTCATTCGCACGAATGTATCCATTCTAATTCATTCGTACAATCCATTCTAATTCATTCGCACGATCCATTCTAATTCATTCGTATGATCCATTCTACTTCATTCCTACGATCTATTCTAATTCATTCGCTCGAATGTATCCATTCTAATTCATTCGTACAATCCATTCTAATTCATTCGTACGATCCATTCTAATCCATTCATACGATCCATTCTAATTCATTCCTACGATCTATTCTAATTCATTCGCTCGAATGTATCTATTCTAATTCATTCGTACGATCCATTCTAATTCATTCGTATGATCCATTCTAACTCATTCGGTGGATCCATTCTAATTCATTCGTACGATCCATTCTAATTCATTCGCACGATCCATTCTAATTCATTCACAGATGTATTCTAATTTATTCGTATGATCCATTCTAATTCATTCGTATGATTCATTGTAATTCATTCGTACGATCCATTCTAATTCATTCGCACAAATGTATCCATTCAAATTTATTCGTACGATCCATTCTAATTCATTCGCAGGATCCATTGTAATTCATTTGTACGAATGTATCCATTCTATTTCATTCGCACGATCCATTCTAATTCATTCGCACGATCCATTCTAATTCATTCGTCCGATCCATTCTAATTCATTCGTACAATCCATTCTAATTCATTCGCACGAATGTATCCATTCTAATTCATTCGTATGATCAATTCTAATTCATTCGCACGATCCATTCTAATTCATTCGTACGATCAATTCTAATTCATTCTCACAAATGTAACCTTTCTAATTCATTTGTATGATCCATTCTAATTCATTCGTACGATCCATTCTAATCTATTCGTACGATCCATTCTAATCTATTCGTACGATCCATTCTAATTCATTCGTATGAACGAATTAGAATGGATCGTACGAATGAATTAGAATGGATCGTACGAATGAATTAGAATGGATTAGAATGGATCATACTTATGAATTAGAATGGTTACATTCGAGTGAATGAATTAGAATGGATCGTAATAATGAATTAGAATGGATCATAGGAATGAATTAGAATGGATCGTGCAAATGAATTAAAATGGATACATTCGTGCGAATGAATTAGAATGGATCGTAGGAATGAATTAGAATGGATCGTACGAATGAATTAGAATGGATCGTACGAATGAATTAGAATGGATCGTACGAATGAATTAAAATGGATCATACTAATCCATTCGAACGATCCATTCTAATTCATTCGCATGAATGTAACTATTCTAATTCATACGTATGATCCATTCTAATTTATTCGTATAATTTATTCGCACGATCCATTCTAATTCATTCGTACGATCCATTCTAATGCATTCGTACGATTCATTCTAATTCATTCACACGATCCATTCTAATTCAATCGTATGATCCATTCTAATTTATTCATATGATCCATTCAAATTCATTCGCATGATCCATTCTAATTCATTCGTACGATCTATTCTAATTCATTCGTTCGATCCATTCTAATTTATTCGTACGATCCATTCTAATTCATTCGTACGATCCTTTCTAATTCATTCGGACGATCCATTCTAATTTATTCGTACGATCCATTCTAACTCATTTGGACGATCTATTCTAATTCATTTGCACGATCCATTCTAATTCATTCGTACGATCCATTCTAATTCATTCGCACGATCCATTCTAATTCATTCGTACGATCTATTCTAATTCATTCGTACGAATGTAACCATTCTAATTCCTTCGTACGATCCATTCTAATTCATTCCTACGATCCATTCTAATTCATTCGCACGAATGTATCCATTCTAATTCATTTGCACGATCCATTCTAATTCATTCCTACGATCCATTCTAATTCATTCGCACGAATGTATCCATTCTAATTCATTTGCACGATCCATTCTAATTCATTCGCATGAATGTATATATCCATTCTAATTCATTCGTATGATCCATTCTAATTCATTCGTATGATCAATTCTAATTCATTCGCATGATCCATTCTAATTCATTCGTACGATCCATTCTAATTCATTCGCACGAATGTAACCATTCGTATGATCCATTCTAATTCATTCGTATGAATGTATCCTTTCTAATTCATTTGTACGATCCATTCTAATTCATTTGTACGATCCATTCTAGTTCATTCGCACGATCCATTCTAATCCATTCGTACGATCCATTCTAATTCATTCATACAATCCATTCTAATTCATTCGCTCGAATGTATCCATTCTAATTCATTCGCTCGAATGTATCCATTTTAATTCATTCGTACGATCCATTCTAATTCATTCGTACGATCGAACGAATGAATTAGAATGGATGCATTCGAGCGAATGACTTAGAATAGATCGTAGGAATGAATTAGAATGGATCATACGAATGAATTAGAATGGATCGTGTGAATAAATTAGAATGGATTGTACGAATGAATTCGAATAGATACATTCATGCGAATGAATTAGAATTGATCGGACGAATGAATTAGAATGGATCGTACGATCCAATCTAATTCATTTGTATGATCCATTCTAATTCATTCGTACGATCCATTCGTACGATCCATTCTAATTCATTCGCACGATCCATTCTAATTCATTCATGAGAATGGATTAGAATGGATCGTACGAATGGATTAGAATGGATCGTATGAATGAATTAGAATGGATCGTACGAATGAGTTAGAATGGATCCACCGAATTGTGTTAGAATGGATCATACGAATGAATTAGAATGGATCGTATGAATGAATTAGAATGGATTGTGTGAATGAATTAGAATAGATCGTAGGAATGAATTAGAATGGATCATACGAATGAATTAGAATGGATCATACGAATGAATTAGAATGGATCGTACGAATGAACTAGAATGGATACATTCGTGCGAATGAATTAGAATGGATCATATGAAAGAATTAGAATGGATCGTGCGAATGAATTAGAAGGGATCGTACGAATGAATTAGAATGGATATATTCGTGCGAATGAATTAGAATGGATCGTACGAATGGATTAGAATGGATCGGACGAATGCAATAGAATGGATACATTCGAGCGAATGAATTAGAATAGATCGTAGGAATGAATTAGAATAGATCATACGAATGAATTAGAATGGATCATGCGAATGAATTTGAATGGATTGCACGAATGAATTAGAATGGATACATTCGTGCTAATGAATTAGAATGGATCGGATGAATGAATTAGAATGGATCGTATGATTCATTCTAATTCATTCGTACGATCCATTCTAATGCATTCGTACGATCCATTCTAATTCATTCGCACGATCCATTCTAATTCATTCGTACGATTCATTCTAATTCATTCGCACGATCCATTCTAATCCATTCGTATGATCCATTCTAATCCATTCGTACGATCCATTCTAATTCATTCCTATGTATCCATTCTAATTCATTCGTACGATCCATTCTAATTCTTTCATACAATCCATTCTAATTCATTCGCACGATCCATTCTAATTTATTCATATGATCCATTCTAATTCATTCCTATGATCTATTCTAATTCATTCGCTCGAATGTATCCATTCTAATTCATTCGTACGATCCATTCTAATTCATTCGTACGATCCATTCTAATTCATTCTCACGAATGTAACCTTTCTAATTCATTTGTATGATCCATTCTAATTCATTCGTATAATTCATTCTAATTCATTTCTACGATCCATTCTAATTCATTCGTACGATCTAGTTCTAATCTATTCGTACGATCCATTCTAATTCGCACAAATGTATCCATTTTAATTCATTCGTACGATCCATTCTAATTCATTCGTACGATCCATTCTAATTCATTCGTACGATCCATTCTAATCCATTCGTACGATCTATTCTAATTCATTCGTACAAATGTATCCTTTCTAATTCATTTGTATGATCCATTCGTACGATCCATTCTAATTCATTCGTACGATCTATTCTAATTCATTCCTATGATCCATTCTAATTCATTCGTACGATCCATTCTAATTCATTCGTATGATCCATTCTAATTCTTTCATATGATCCATTTTAATTCATTCGCTCGAATGTATCCATTCTAATTCATTCATACGATCCATTCTAACTCATTCATACGATCCATTCTAATTCATTCGCATGAATGTATGTATCCATTTTAGTTCATTCGCACGATCCATTCTAATTCATACGTACAATCTATTCTAATTCATACGTACAATCCATTCTAATTCATTCGCACGAATGTATCCATTCTAATTCATTCGTACGATCCATTCTAATTCAATCGTACAATGCGTTCTAATCCATTCGTACGATCTATTCTAATCCATTCGTACGATCCATTCTAATTCATTCGCACGAATGTAACCATTCTAATCCATTCATATGATCTATTCTAATTCATTCGTTCGATCCATTCTAATTCATTCATATGATCCATTCTAATTCATTCGTACGATCCATTCTAATTCATTTGCATGAATGTATCCATTCTAATTTATTCGTACGTTCCAGCCTAATTCATTCGTACGATCCATTCTAATTCATTCGCACGAATGTATCCATTCTAATTCTTTCGTACGATCCATTCTAATATATTCGTATGATCCATTCTAATGCATTCGCACGATCCATTCAAATTCATTCGCACGATCCATTCTAATTCATTCGCACAATCCATTCCAATTCATTCGCTCGAATGTATCCATTCTAATTCATTCGCACGATCCATTCTAATTCATTCGTACGATCCATTCTAATTCATTCGTACGATCCATTCTAATTCATTCTTATGATCAATTCTAATTCATTCGCACGATCCATTCTACTTCATTTGTACGATCTATTCTAATTCATTCGTACGATCCATCCTAATTCATTCGCACGAATGTATCCATTCTAATTCATTCCTACGATCCATTCTAATTCATTCGTACGATCCATTCTAATTCATTCGCTCGAATGTATCCATTCTAATTCATTCGTACTATCCATTCTAATTCATTCGTACGATCCATTCTAATCCATTCGTACGATCCATTATAATTCATTCGTACGATCCATTCTAATTCATTCTCAGAAATGTAACCTTTCTAATTTATTTGTACGATTCATTCTAATTCATTCGGACGATCCATTCTAATCCATTCGTACGATCCATTCTAATCCATTCGTACGATCCATTCTAATTCATTCGCACGAATGTAACCATTCTAATTCATTCGTATGATCCATTCTAATTAATTCATATGATCCATTCTAACTCATTCTCACAAATGTAACCTTTCTAATTCATTTGTACGATCCATTCTAATTCATTCGTACGATCTATTCTAATTCATTCGCTCGAATGTATCCATTCTAATTCATTCGTACGATCCATTCTAATTCATTCGCACGAATGTAACCATTCTAATTCATTCCTACGATCCATTCTAATTCATTTATACAATCCATTCTAATTCATTCGCACGAATGTATCCATTCTAATTCATTTGTACGATCCATTCTAATCCATTCGTACGATCCATTCTAATCCATTCGTACGATCCATTCTAATTCATTCATACGATCTATTCTAATTCATTCTCACAAATGTAACCTTTCTAATTCATTTGTACGATCCTTTCTAATTCATTCGTACGATCCATTCTAATCCATTCGTACGATTCATTCTAATTCATTCCTACGATCCATTCTAATTCATTCGAACGAATGTATCCATTCTAATTCATTTGCAAGATCCATTCTAATTTATTCCTATGATCCATTCTAATTCATTCGTACGATGCATATTAATTCATTCGCTCGAATGTATCCACTCTAATTCATTCGTACGATCCATTCTAATTTGTTCATACGATCCATTCTAATTCGTTCGTACGATCCATTCTAATTCATTCGCACGAATGTATCCATTCTAATTCATTCGCACGAATGTATCTATTCTAATTCATTCCTACGAATGAATTAGAATGGATCGTACGAATGGATTAGAATGGATCGTACGAATGGATTAGAATGGATCGTACAAATGAATTAGAATGGATCGTACAAATGAATTAGAAAGGTTACATTTCTGTGCGAATGAATTAGAATGGATCGTACAAATGAATTCGAATGGATCGTGCGAATGAATTAGAATGGATCGTTTAAATAAACTAGAATGGATCGTACGAATGAATTAAAATGGATACATTTGTGCGAATGAATTAGAATGGATCGTACAAATGAATTAGAATGGATCGAACGAATGAATTAGAATGGATCGTACGAATGAATTAGAATGGATCGTATGAATGAATTAGAATGGATACATTCGTGCGAATGAATTAGAATAGATCGTACAAATGAATTATAATGGATCATACGAATGGATTAGAACGCATTGGACGAATGAATTAGATTGCATCGTACGATCCATTCTAATTCATTCGCACAAATGTATCCATTCTAATTCATTCGCTCGAATGTATCCATTTTAATTCATTCATACGATCCATTCTAATTCATTTGTACAATCTAATTCATTCGTACAATCCATTCTAATTCATCGTACGATCTATTCTAATTCATTCGCACGAATGTATCCATTCTAATTCATTCGTACGATCCATTCTAATTCGTTCGTACGATCCATTCTAATTCATTCGTACGAATAAATTAAAATAGATATATTCAAGCAAATGAATTAGAATAGATCGTACGAATGAATTAGAATGGATCGTACGAATGGACTAGAATTAGATCGTACGAATGAATTAGAATGGATTGTACGAATGAATTAGAATGAATCATATTCTAATTCATTCGCACGATCCATTCTAATTCATTCGCATGAATGTATCCATTCTAATTCATTTGCACGATCCATTCTAATTCATTCCTATGATCCATTCTAATTCATTCGAACGATCCATTCTAATTCATTCGCTCGAATGTATCCATTCTAATTCATTCGTACAAATTAATTAGAATGGATACATTTGTGCGATGAATAAGAATGGAGCGTACGAATGAATTAGAATGGAGCGTACGAATGAACTAGAATGGATACATTCGTGCGAAAGAATTAGAATGGATCATATGAAAGAATTAGAATGGATACATTCGAGCGAATGAATTAGAATGGATCGTACGAATGAATTAGAATGGATCATAGGAATGAATTAGAATGGATCGTGCAAATGAATTAGAATGGATTGTACGAATGAATTAGAATGGATACATTCATGCGAATGAATTAGAATGGATCGTACGAATGAATTAGAATGGATATGTTCAAGCGAATGAACGAATTAGAATGGATCGTATGAATGAATTAGAATGGATCGTACGAATGAATTAGAATGGAATATACGAATGAATTAGAATGGATCGTGCGAATGAATTAGAATGGATCATGCGAATGAATTAGAATGGATCATACGAATGAATTAGAATGGATTGTATGAATGAGTCTGAATGAATCGTACAAATAAATTAGAATGGATCGTGCGAATGAATTAGAATGGATACATTCGAGCGAATGAATTAGAATGGATCGTACGAATGGATTAGAATGGATCGTACGAATGGATTAGAATGGATCATACGAATGGATTAGAATGGATCGTACGCATGAATTAGAATGGATACATACAAATGAATTAGAAAGGTTACATTCGTGCGAATGAATTAGAATGAATCGTACGAATGAATTAGAATGGATCGTGCGAATGAATTAGAATGAATCGTACGAATGCATTAGAATGAATTAGAATGGATCATACAAATGAATTAGAATGGATCGTACGAATGAATTAGAATGGATCGGATGAATGAATTAGAATGGATCATACGAATAAATTAGAATGGATCGTACGAATGAATTAGAATTGATCATACGAATGAATTAGAATGGATCGTATGAATGAATTAGAATGGATCGTGCGAATGAATTAGAATGGATCATATGAATAAATTAGAATGGATCGTATGAATGAATTAAAATGGATACATTTGTGCGAATGAATTAGAATGGATCATACGATCTAATTAGAATGGATCATACGAATGAATTAGAATGGATCGTACGAATGAATTTGGATGGATAGTGCGAATGAATTAGAATGGATCGTACGAATAAATTAGAATGGATTGTACGAATGAATTAGAATAGATCGTGCGAATGAACTATAATGGATCGTACGAAAGAATTAGAATGGATCGTACGAATGAATAATGGATCATATGAATGAATTAGAATCGATCGTGCGAATAAATTAGAATGGATCATACGAATGATTTAGAATGGATCGTGCGAATGAATTAGAATGAATCGTATGAATGAATTAGAATAGATCGTGTGAATAAATTAGAATGGATCATAGGAATGAATTAGAATAGATCGTACGAATGAATTAGAATGGATACATTTGTGCGAATGAATTAGAATGGATATATTTGAACGATCCATTCTAATTCATTCATACGATCCATTCTAATCCATTCTAATTCATTCGTACGATTTGTTCTAATTTATTCCCACGATCCATTCTAATTCATTCGTACGATCCTTTCAAATTCATTCGTACGAATGAATTAGAATGGATACATTTGTGCGATCCATTCTAATTCATTCTCACAAATGTAACCTTTCTAATTCATTTGTACGATCCATTCTAATTCATTCGTACGATCCATTCTAATCCATTCGTACGATCCATTCTAATTCATTCGCACGAATCTAACCATTCTAATTCATTCGTACGATCCATTCTAATTCATTCCTACGATCCATTCTAATTCATTCGCACGAATGTATCCATTCTAATTCATTTGCACGATCCATTCTAATTCATTCCTATGATCCATTTTAATCCATTCGTACGATCCATTCTAATCCATTCGAATGAATCGTACGAATGAATTAGAATAGATCGTAGGAATGAATTAGAATGGATACATTTGTGCGAATGAATTAGAATGGATCGTACGAATGAATTAGTATGGAAAGTACGAATGAATTAGAATGGATCGTACGAATGAATTAGAATGCATACATTCATGCGAATGAATTAGAATGGATCGTAGGAATGAATTAGAATGGATCGTATGAATGAATTAGAATGGATAGTGCGAATGAATTAGAATGGATCGTACGAATGAATTAGAATGGATCGTACAAATGGATTAGAATGGATCGTACGAATGGATTAGAATGGATCGTACGAATAAATTAGAATGGATCGTGCGAATGAATTAGAATGGATCGGACGAATGAATTAGAATAGATCGTGCGAATGAATTAGAATGAATAGTACGAATGTATTAGAATGGATCATACAAATGAATTAAAATGGATCGTATAAATGAATTGGAATGGATCGTACGAATGAATTAGAATACATCATGTGAATGAATTAGAATGGATCGTACGTTTGAATTAGATTGGATTGTGCGAATGAATTAGAATGGATACATTCGTGCGAATGAATTAGAATAGATCGTATGAATGAATTTTAATGGATCGTACGAATGAATTAGAATAGATACATTTGCACGAATGAATTAGAATGGATCATACGAATGAATTAGAATAGATCATACGAATGGATTAGAATGGATCATACGAATGAATTAGAATGGATCGTACAAATGAATTAGAAAGGTTACATTTGTGAGAATGAATTAGAATGGATCGTACGAATGAATTAGAATGGATCGTACGAATGGATTAGAATGGATCGTACGAATGAATTAGAATGGATCGTACAAATGAATTAGATAGGTTACATTTGTGAGAATAAATTAGAATGGATCGTACGAATGGATTAGAATGGATCGTACGAATGGATTAGAATGGATCATACGAATGGATTAGAATGGATCGTACGAATGGATTAGAATGGATCGTACGAATGAATTAGAATGGATCATACAAATGAATTAGAAAGGTTACATTCGTGAGAATGAATTAGAATGAATCGTACGAATGCATTAGAATGGATACATTCGTACGAATGAATTAGAATGGATCGTACAAATGAATTAGAATGGATCGTACGAATGGATTAGAATGGATCGTACGAATGAAATAGAATGGATCGTACAAATGAATTAGAAAGGTTACATTTGTGAGAATGAATTAGAATGGATCGTACGAATGAATTAGAATAGATCGTACAAATGAATTAGAATGGATCGTACGACCGAATTAGAATGGATCGTATGAACAAATTAGAATGGATCATACGAATGAATTAGAATGGATCATAGGAATGAATTAGCATGGATCGTGAAAATGAATTAGAATGTACGAATGAATTAGAATGGATACATTCGTGCAAATGAATTAGAATAGATCGTACGAATGAATTATAATGGATCGTACGAATTGATTAAAACGCATTGTACGAATGAATAAGATTGCATCGTACGATCCATTCAAATTCATTCGTACGATCCATTCTAATTCATTCGCACAAATGTATCCATTCTAATTCATTCGCTCGAATGTATCCATTTTAATTAATTCGTATGATCCATTCTAATGCATCCGTATGAACTAATTCATTCGTACAATCTATTCTAATTCATTCGTACGATCTAATCTAATTCATTCGCACGAATGTATCCATTCTAATTCATTCGTACGATCCATTCTAATTCGTTCATATGATCCATTCTAATTCATTCGTATGAATAAATTAGAATGGATACATTCATGCAAATGAATTAGAATGGATGAATCCATTCTAATTCATTTGCACGAATATACGATCCATTCTAATTCATTCGCACAAATGTATCAATTCTAATTCATTCGTACGATCCATTCTAATTCATTCGTATGATTTATTCTAATTCATTCGCACGATCCATTCTAATTCATTCCTACGATCTATTCTAATTCATTCGCTCGAATGTATCCATTCTAATTCATTCGTTCGATCCATTCTAATTCATTCGTACGATCCATTCAAATTCATTCGCATGATCCATTCTAATTCATTCGCACGATCCATTCTAATTCATGCGTATGATCCATTCTAATTCATTCCTACGATCTATTCTAATTCATTCATACGATCCATTCTAATTCATTCGTACGATCCATTCTAATTCCTTCATTCGCACGAATGTATCCATTCTAATTCATTCGTACAATCCATTCTAATTCATTCGTATGAATGTATCCATTCTAATTCATTCGTACAATCCATTCTAATTCATTTGTACGATCCATTCTAATCCATTCGAAGATCCATTCTAATTCATTCGTACGATCCATTCTAATTCATTCGTACGATCCATTCTAATTCATTCGCACGATCCATTCTAATTCATTCGTACGATCCATTCTAATTCATTCGCTCGAATGAATCCATTCTAATTCATTCTAATTCATTCGTATGATACATTCTAATGCATTCGTATGATTCATTCTATTTCATTCGTACGATCCATTCTAATTCATTCGTACGATCTAATTCTAATCTATTCGTACGATCCATTCTAATTCGCACAAATGTATCCATTTTAATTCATTCGTACGATCCATTCTAATTTATTCATACGATCCATTCTTATTCATTCGTACGATCCATTCTAATTCATTCGCATGAATATATCCATTCTAATTCATTCGTATGATCTATTCTAATTTATTCGCACGATCTATTCTAATTCATTCGTACGATTCATTCTAATTCATTCGTACGATCCATTCTAATGCATTCGTACGATTCATTCTAATTCATTCGCACGATCCATTCTAATTCATTCATACGATCCATTCCTATTCATTCATACGATCCATTCTAATTCATTCGTACGATCCATTCTAATTAATTCGTACGATCCATTCTAATTCATTCGTATGATCCATTTTAACTCATTCGGTGGATCCATTCTAATTCATTCGTACGATCCATTCTAATTCATTCGGTTGATCCATTCTAATTCATTCGTACGATCCATTCTAATTCATTCGCACGATCCATTCTAATTCATTCGTACGATCCATTCTAATTCATTCGCACGATCCATTCTAATTCATTCGTACGATCCATTCTAATTCATTCGCACGAATGTAACCATTCTAATTCATTCGTACGATTCATTCTAATTCATTCCTACGATCCATTCTAATTCATTCGCACGAATGTATCCATTCTAATTCATTTGCACGATCCATTCTAATTCATTCCTATGATCGATTCTAATTCATTCGCACGATTGTATCCATTCTAATTCATTTGCACGATCCATTCTAATTCATTCGCAAGAATATATGTATCCATTCTAATTCATTCGTACGATCCATTATAATTCATTCGTATGATCAATTCTAATTCATTTGCACGATCCATTCTAATTCATTCGTACGATCGATTCTAATTTATTCGCACGAATGAAACTATTCGTACGATCCGTTCTAATTCATTCGTATGAATGTATCCTTTCTAATTCATTTGTACGATCCATTCTAATTCGTTCATACGATCCATTCTAATTCATTTGTACGCTCCATTCTAATTCATTCGCACGATCCATTCTAATCCATTCGTATGATCCATTCTAATTCATTCGTACGATCCATTCTAATTCATTCGCTCGAATTTATCCAATCTAATTCATTCGCTCGAATGTATCGATTTTAATTCATTCATACGATCCATTATAATTCATTCGTATGATCGAACGAATGAATTAGAATGGATACATTCCAACGAATGAATTAGAATAGATTATAGGAATGAATTAGAATGGATCATACGAATGAATTAGAATGGATCGTGCGAATGAATTAGAATGGATTGTACGAATGAATTAGAATGGATACATTCGTGTGAATGAATTAGAATGGATCGGACGAATGAATTAGAATGGATCGTATGATCCATTCTAATTCATTTGTATGATCCATTCTAATTCATTCGTACGATCCATTCTAATCCATTTGTACGATCCATTCCAATCCATTCGTACGATCCAGTCTAATCCATTTGCACGAATATACGATCCATTCTAATTTATTCGCAAGAATGTATCCATTCTAATTCATTCGCACAATCCAATCTAATTCAAACGTATGATCCATTCTAATTCATTCGTACGATCCATTCGTACGATCCATTCGCACGATCCATTCTAATTCATTCCTATGATCCATTCTAATTCATTCGTACGATCCATTCTAATTCATTCACTCGAATGTATCCATTCTAATTCATTCGTACGATCCATGCTAATTCATTCGCTCGAATGTATCCATTCTAATTCATTCGTACGATCCATTCTAATTCATTCGCATGATCCATTCTAATTCATTCGTACGATCTATTCTAATTTATTCGTACGATCCATTCTAATCCATTCGTACGATCCATTCTAATCCATTCGTACGATCCATTCTAATTCATTCGCAGGATACATTCTAATTCATTCGTATGATCCATTCTAATTCATTCACACGATCCATTCAAATTCATTCGCACGATCCATTCTAATTCATTCGTATGATCCATTCTAATTCATTTGCACGATCCATTCTAATTCATTCGCATGAATGTAACCTTTCTAATTCATTCGCACGATCCATTCTAATTCATTCGTTCGATCCATTCTAATTCATTCGTACGTTCCATTCAAATTCATTCGCATGATCCATTCTAATCCATTTGTACGATCCATTCTAATTTATTTGCACGAATATACGATCCATTCTAATTCATTCGGACGATCCATTCTAATTCTTTCATATGAGAATGAATTAGAATGGTTACATTCGTGTGAATGAATTAGAATGGATCGTACGAATAAATTAGAATGGATCATGCGAATGAATTAGAATTGATCATACCAATGAATTTGAATGGATCGTACGATCCATTCTAATTCATTCGCACGATCCATTCTAATTCATTCGTACGATCCATTCTAATTTGCGAATGAATTAGAATGGATCGTACGAATGAATTAGAATGGATCGTACGAATGAATTAGAATGGTTACATTCGTGCGAATGAATTAGAATGGTTACATTCATGCAAATGAATTAGAATGGATCGTACGAATGAATTAGAATTGATCATACGACTGAATTAGAATGGATCGTACGAATGAATTAGATAGCATCGTACGAATGAATTAGAATGGATCGTGCGAATGAATTAGTACGATCCATTCTAATTCATTCGTACGATCCATTCTAATTCTTTCGTATGATCCATTCTAATTCATTCGTACGATCCATTCTAATTCATTTGCATGAATGTATCCATTCTAATTCATTCACACGAATGTATCCATTCTAATTCATTCGTACGATCCATTCTAATTCATTCGTACGATCTATTCTAATTCATTCTGACGAATGTAACCTTTCTAATTCATTTGTATGATCCATTCTAATCCATTCGTACGATCCATTCTAATCTATTCGTACGATCCATTCTAATCTATTCGTACGATCCATTCTAATCCATTCGTACGATCCATTCCAATCCATTCGGACGACCCATTCTAATTCATTCGCTCGAATGTATCCATTCTAATTCATTCATACGATCCATTCTAATCCATTCATATGATCCATTCTAAATCATTCGTACGATCCATTCTAATTCATTCGCATGAATGTAACCATTCTAATTCATTCATACGATCCATTCTAATTCATTCGTACAATCCATTCTAATTCATTCGTCCGATCCATTCTAATTCATTCGCACGAATGTATCCATTCTAATTCATTCGTACAATCCATTCTAATTCATTCGCACGATCCATTCTAATTCATTCGTATGATCCATTCTACTTCATTCCTACGATCTATTCTAATTCATTCGCTAAAATGTATCCATTCTAATTCATTCGTACAATCCATTCTAATTCATTCGTACGATCCATTCTAATCCATTCATACGATCCATTCTAATTCATTCCTACGATCTATTCTAATTCATTCGCTCGAATGTATCTATTCTAATTCATTCGTACGATCCATTCTAATTCATTCGTATGATCCATTCTAACTCATTCGGTGGATCCATTCTAATTCATTCGTACGGTCCATTCTAATTCATTCGCACGATCCATTCTAATTCGTTCACAGATGTATTCTAATTTATTCGTATGATCCATTCTAATTCATTCGTATGATTCATTGTAATTCATTCGTACGATCCATTCTAATTCATTCGCACAAATGTATCCATTCAAATTTATTCGTACGATCCATTCTAATTCATTCGCACGATCCATTGTAATTCATTTGTACGAATGTATCCATTCTATTTCATTCCCACGATCCATTCTAATTCATTCGCACGATCCATTCTAATTCATTCGTCCGATCCATTCTAATTCATTCGTACGATCCATTCTAATTCATTCGCACGAATGTATCCATTCTAATTCATTCGTATGATCAATTCTAATTCATTCGCACGATCCATTCTAATTCATTCGTACGATCAATTCTAATTCATTCTCACAAATGTAACCTTTCTAATTCATTTGTATGATCCATTCTAATTCATTCGTACGATCCATTCTAATCTATTCGTACGATCCATTCTAATCTATTCGTACGATCCATTCTAATTCATTCGTATGAACGAATTAGAATGGATCGTACGAATGAATTAGAATGGATCGTACGAATGATTTAGAATGGATTAGAATGGATCATACTTATGAATTAGAATGGTTACATTCGAGTGAATGAATTAGACTGGATCGTACGAATGAATTAAAATGGATCATAGGAATGAATTAGAATGGATCGTGCAAATGAATTAAAATAGATACATTCGTGCGAATGAATTAGAATGGATCGTAGGAATGAATTAGAATGGATCGTACGAATGAATTAGAATGGATCGTACGAATGAATTAAAATGGATCATATTAATCCATTCGAACGATCCATTCTAATTCATTCGCATGAATGTAACTATTCTAATTCATACGTATGATCCATTCTAATTTATTCGTATAATTTATTCGCACGATCCATTCTAATTCATTCGTACGATCCATTCTAATGCATTCGTACGATTCATTCTAATTCATTCACACGATCCATTCTAATTCAATCGTATGATCCATTCTAATTTATTCATATGATCCATTCAAATTCATTCGCATGATCCATTCTAATTCATTCGTACGATCTATTCTAATTCATTCGTTCGATCCATTCTAATTCATTCGTACGATCCATTCTAATTCATTCGTACGATCCTTAATAATTCATTCGCACGATCCATTCTAATTTATTCGTACGATCCATTCTAACTCATTTGGACGATCTATTCTAATTCATTTGCACGATCCATTCTAATTCATTCGTACGATCCATTCTAATTCATTCGCACGATCCATTCTAATTCATTCGTACGATCTATTCTAATTCATTCGTACGAATGTAACCATTCTAATTCCTTCGTACGATCCATTCTAATTCATTCCTACGATCCATTCTAATTCATTCGTACGAATGTATCCATTTTAATTCATTTGCACGATCCATTCTAATTCATTCCTACGATCCATTCTAATTCATTCGCACGAATGTATCCATTCTAATTCATTTGCACGATCCATTCTAATTCATTCGCATGAATGTATATATCCATTCTAAATCATTCGTACGATCCATTCTAATTCATTCGTATGATCAATTCTAATTCATTCGCATGATCCATTCTAATTCATTCGTACGATCCATTCTAATTCATTCGCACGAATGTAACCATTCGTATGATCCATTCTAATTCATTCGTATGAATGTATCCTTTCTAATTCATTTGTACGATCCATTCTAATTCATTTGTACGATCCATTCTAATTCATTCACACGATCCATTCTAATCCATTCGTACGATCCATTCTAATTCATTCATACAATCCATTCTAATTCATTCGCTCGAATGTATCCATTCTAATTCATTCGCTCGAATGTATCCATTTTAATTCATTCGTACGATCCATTCTAATTCATTCGTACGATTGAACGAATGAATTAGAATGGATGCATTCGAGCGAATGACTTAGAATAGATCGTAGGAATGAATTAGAATGGATCATACGAATGAATTAGAATGGATCGTGTGAATAAATTAGAATGGATTGTACGAATGAATTCGAATGGATACATTCATGCGAATGAATTAGAATGGATCGGACGAATGAATTAGAATGGATCGTACGATCCAATCTAATTCATTTGTATGATCCATTCTAATTCATTCGTACGATCCATTCGTACGATCCATTCTAATTCATTCGCACGATCCATTCTAATTCATTCATGAGAATGGATTAGAATGGATCGTACGAATGGATTAGAATGGATCGTATGAATGAATTAGAATGGATCGTACGAATGAGTTAGAATGGATCCACCGAATTGTGTTAGAATGGATCATACGAATGAATTAGAATGGATCGTACGAATGAATTAGAATGGATTGTGTGAATGAATTAGAATAGATCGTAGGAATGAATTAGAATGGATCATACGAATGAATTAGAATGGATCATACGAATGAATTAGAATGGATCGTACGAATGAACTAGAATGGATACATTCGTGCGAATGAATTAGAATGGATCATATGAAAGAATTAGAATGGATCGTGCGAATGAATTAGAAGGGATCGTACGAATGAATTAGAATGGATATATTCGTCCGAATGAATTAGAATGGATCGTACGAATGGATTAGAATGGATCGGACGAATGAAATAGAATGGATACATTCGAGCGAATGAATTAGAATAGATCGTAGGAATGAATTAGAATAGATCATACGAATGAATTAGAATGGATCGTGCGAATGAATTTGAATGGATTGCACGAATGAATTAGAATGGATACATTCGTGCTAATGAATTAGAATGGATCGGATGAATGAATTAGAATGGATCGTATGATTCATTCTAATTCATTCGTACGATCCATTCTAATGTATTCGTACGATCCATTCTAATTCATTCGCACGATCCATTCGAATTCATTCGTACGATTCATTCTAATTAATTCGCACGATCCATTCTAATCCATTCGTACGATCCATTCTAATCCATTCGTACGATCCATTCTAATTCATTCCTATGTATCCATTCTAATTCATTCGTACGATCCATTCTAATTCTTTCATACAATCCATTCTAATTCATTCGCACGATCCATTCTAATTCATTCATATGATCCATTCTAATTCATTCCTATGATCTATTCTAATTCATTCACTCGAATGTATCCATTCTAATTCATTCGTACGATCCATTCTAATTCATTCGTACGATCCATTCTAATTCATTCTCACGAATGTAACCTTTCTAATTCATTTGTATGATCCATTCTAATTCATTCGTATAATTCATTCTAATTCATTTCTACGATCCATTCTAATTCATTCGTACGATCTAGTTCTAATCTATTCGTACGATCCATTCTAATTCACACAAATGTATGCATTTTAATTCATTCGTACGATCCATTCTAATTCATTCGTACGATCCATTCTAATTCATTCGTACGATCCATTCTAATCCATTCGTACGATCTATTCTAATTCATTCGTACAAATATATCCTTTCTAATTCATTTGTATGATCCATTCGTACGATCCATTCTAATTCATTCGTACGATCTATTCTAATTCATTCGTATGATCCATTCTAATTCATTCGTACGATCCATTCTAATTCATTCGTACAATCCATTCAAATTCATTCATATGATGCAATCTAATTCATTCGCACGAATATATCCATTCTAATTTATTCGTACGATCGTTTCTAATTCATTCACACGATCAATTCTAATCCATTCGTACGATCCATTCTAATTCATTCGCACGAATGTAACCATTCTAATTCATTCGTATGATCCATTCTAATTCATTCCTACCATCCATTCTAATTCATTCGGACGAATGTATCCATCCTAATTCATTTGCACGATCCATTCTAATTCATTCCTATGATCCATTCTAATTTATTCGTACGATGCAATCTAATTCATTCGCACAAATGTATCCATTCTAATTCATTCGCACGATCCATTCTAATTCATTCGTACGATCCATTCTAATTCATTCGCTCGAATGTATCCATTCTAATTCATTCGTACGATCCATTCTAATTCATTCGTATGATCCATTCTAATTCATTCATACGATCCATTCTAATTCATTCGTATGATCCATTCTAATTCATTCCTACGATCTATTCTAATTCATTCTCACGAATGTAACCTTTCTAATTCATTTATATGATCCATTCCAATTCATTCGTACGATCCATTCTAATCCATTCGTACGATCCATTCTAATTCATTCTCATAAATGTAACCTTTCTAATTCATTTGTACGATCCATTCTAATTCATTCGTATGATCCATTCTAATTCATTCGTACGATCCATTCTAATTCATTCGTATGATCCATTCTAACTCATTCGCACAAATGTATCCATTCTAATTCATTCATACGATCCATTCTAATTCATTCGCACGATCCATTATAATTCATTCATACGATCCATTCTAATTCATTCGTACGATCCATTCTAATTCATTCGGATCCATTCTAATTCATTCGCACAAATGTATCCATTCTAATTCATTCGTACGATCCATTCTAATTCATTCGTACGATCCATTCTAATTCATTCGTATGATCCATTCTAATTTATTCGCATGATCCATTCTAATTCATTCGTACGATCCATTCTAATTCATTCGCACGAATGTATCCATTCTAATGCATTCGTACAATCCATTCTAATTCATTCGTACGATCCATTCTAATCCATTCGTACGATCCATTCTAATTCATTCGTACGATCCATTCTAATTCATTCTCACAAATGTAACCTTTCTAATTCATTCGTACGATCCATTCTAATCCATTCGTACAATCCATTCTAATTCATTCACACGAATGTAACCATTCTAATTCATTCGTACGATCCATTCTAATTCATTCCTATGATCCATTCTAATTCATTCACACGAATGTATCCATTCTAATTCATTTGCACGATCCATTCTAATTCATTCCTATGATCCATTCTAATTCATTCGTACGATCCATTCTAATTTATTCGCTCGAATATATCCATTCTAATTCATTCGTACGATCCATTCTAATCCATTCGTACGATCCTTTCTAATCCATTCGTACGATCCATTCTAATTCATTCGTACGATCCATTCTAATCCATTCGTATGATACATTCTAATTCATTCGTACGATCCATTCTAATTCATTCGTGCAAATGTATCCATTCTAATTCACTCGTACGATCCATTCAATTTCATTCATACGATCTATTCTAATTCATTCGCACGAATGTATCCATTCTAATTCATTCGCACAATCCAATCTAATTCAAACGTACGATCCATTCTAATTCATTCACATGATGTATTCTAATTCATTCGTACGATCCATTCCAATTCATTTATACGATCCATTTTAATTCATTTGTATGATCCATTCTAATACATTCGTACTATTCATTCTAATTCATTCGCACGATCTATTCTAATTCATTCGTCCGATCCATTCTAATTCATTCGCACGATCCATTCTAATTTATTCGTACGATCCATTCTAATCCATTCGTACGATCCATTCTAATCCATTTGTACGATCCATTCTAATTCATTCGTACGATCCATTCTAATTCATTCGCACTATCCATTCTAATTCATTCATACGGTCCATTCTAATTCATTCCTACGATCCATTCTAATTCATTCGCACGAATGTATGCATACTAATTCATTCGTACGATCCATTCTAATTCATTCGTACGATCCATTCTAATTCATTCGTACGATCCATTCTAATTCATTCGCACAAATGTATCCATTCTAATTCATTCGTATGATCCATTCTAATTCATTCGCACGATCCATTCTAATTCATTCGTATGATCCATTCTAATTCATTCCTACGATCTATTCTAATTCATTCGTACGATTCATTCGAATGGATTAGAATGGATCGTACGAATGGATTAAAATGGATCATAGGAATGAATTAGAATGGATCGTGCAAATGAATTAGAATGGATACATTCGTGCGAATGAATTAGAATGGATCGTAGGAATGAATTAGAATGGATCGTACGAATGAATTAGAATGGTTACATTCGTGCGAATGAATTAGAAAGGATCGTACGAATGGATCGTACGAATGGATTAGAATGGATCGTACGAATGAATTAGAATGGATCGTACAAATGAATTAGAAAGGTTACATTTGTGAGAATGAATTAGAATGGATCGCACAAATGTATCCATTCTAATTCTTTCGTACGATCCATTCTATTCATTCGTACGAATGAATTTGAAAGGATCGTACGAATGAATTAGAATGGATTAGAATGGATCGTATGAATGAATTAGAATGGATCGTTCAAATATATCCATTCTAATTCATTCGCACAAATGTATCCATTCTAATTCATTCGTACGATCTATTCTAATTCATTCGTATGATCCATTCTAATTTATTCACACGATCTATTCTAATTCATTCGTACGATTCATTCTAATTCATTCGCACGATCCATTCTAATTAATTCGTATGATCCATTCTAATTTATTCGCACGATCGATTCTAATTCATTCATATGATCCATTATTCATTCGTGCGATCCATTCTAATTCTTTCGTACGATCCATTATAATTCATTCGCACGATCTATTCTAATTCATTCGTACAATCCATTCTAATTTATTCGTACGATCCATTCTAATTCATTCGCACTATCCATCCAAATTCATTCGTACGATCCATTCTAATTCATTCGTACGATCCATTCTAATTAGATCGTATGATCCATTCTAATTCATTCGCACAAATATATCCATTTTAATTCATTCATACGATCTATTCTAATTTATTCATATGATCCATTCTAATTCATTCGCACGATCCATTCTAATTCATTCGTACGATCCATTCTAATTCATTCGTATGATCAATTTTAATTCATTCGTACGATCCATTCTAATTCATTCGTATGATCCATTCTAATTCATTCATCCGATCCATTCTAATTCATTCGTACGATCCATTCTAATTCATTTGTATAATCCATTCTAATTCATTCTAATGCATTCGTATGATTCATTCTAATTCATTCGCACGATCCATTCTAATTCATTCGTACGATTCATTCTAATTCATTCGCACGAATGTAACCTTTCTAATTCATTTGTATGTATCCATTCGAATTCATTCGTACGATCCATTCTTATCCATTCGTATGATCCATTCTAATCCATTCGTACGATCCATTCTAATCCATTCGTACGATCCATTCTAATTCATTCGCTCGAATGTATCCATTCTAATTCATTCGCACGATCCATTCTAATTCATTTGGACGATCCATTCAAACTCATTCATACAATCCATTCTAATTCATTCGTATGATCCATTCTAATTCATTCGCATGATCCATTCTAATTCATTCGCACGATCCATTCTAATTCATTCGTATGTTCCATTCTAATTCATTCGTACGATCCATTCTAATTCATTCATACGATCCATTTTAATCCGTTCATTCGCTTGAATGTATCCATTCTAATTCATTCGTACGATCCATTCTAATTCATTCGCATGATCCATTCTAATTCATTCGTACGATCCACTCTAATTCATTTGCACGATCCATTCGAATTCATTTCTATGATCCATTCTAATTCATTCGTACGATCCATTCTAATTCATTTGCTCGAATGTATCCATTCTAATTCTTTCATATGATCCATTCTAATTCATTCGCACGAATGTATCCATTCTAGTTCATTCGTACGCTCCATTCTAATTCATTCGTACGCTCCATTCTTATTCATCGCACAAATGTATCCATTCTAATTAATTCGTACGAATGAATTAGAATGGATACATTCGAGCGAATGAATTAGAATGGATCGTTCGAATGAATTAGAATGGATCATAGGAATGAATTAGAATGGATCGTGCCAATGAATTAGAATGGATACATTCATGCGAATGAATTAGAATGGATCGTGCGAATGAATTAGAATATGATTCATTCTAATTCATTCGTACGATCCATTCTAATTCATTCGTACGATCTAATTCTAGTCCATTCGTACGATCCATTCTAATTCATTCGTACGATCCATTCTAATTCATTTGCTTGAATATATCTATTTTAATTTATTCGTACGAATGAATTAGAATGGATCGTACGAACGAATTAGAATGGATCGTACGAATGAATTAGAATGGATACATTCGTGCGAATGAATTAGAATAGATCGTACGATAAATTAGAATGGATTGTACGAATAAATTAGATTGTACAAATGAATTAGAATGGATCGTACGAATGAATTAAAATGGATACATTCGAGCGAATGAATTAGAATGGATACATTTGTGCGAATGAATTAGAATGGATCGTACGAATGAATTAGAATGGATCGTACGATGCAATCTAATTCATTCGTCCAATGCGTTCTAATCCATTCATATGATCCATTATAATTCATTCGTACGATCTATTCTAATTCATTCGCACGAATGTATCCATTCTAATTCATTCGTACGATCCATTCTAATTCATTCGTACGATCCATTCTAATTCATTCGTTCGATCCATTCTAATTCATTTGTACGATCCATTCTAATTCATTCGCACAAATGTATCCATTTTAATTCATTCGTACGATCCATTCTAATTTCTTCAAACGATCCATTCTAATTCATTCGCACGATCCATTCGAATTCATTTGTACGATCCATTCTAATTCATTCGCACAGAAATGTAACCTTTCTAATTCATTTGTACGATCCATTCTAATTCATTTGTATGATCCATTCTAATCCATTCGTACGATCCATTCTAATCCATTCGTACGATCCATTCTAATTCATTCGTAGGAATGAATTAGAATAGATACATTCGTGCGAATGAATTAGAATGGATACATTCGTACGAATGAATTAGAATGGATCGTACGAACGAATTAGAATGGATCGTATGAACAAATTAGAATGGATCGTACGAATGAATTAGAATGGATACATTCGAGCGAATGAATTAATATGGATCGTACGAATGAATTAGAATGGATCATAGGAATAAATTACAATGGATCTTGCAAATGAATTAGAATGGATACATTCGTTCGAATGAATTAGAATGGATCGTAGGAATGAATTAGAATGAATCGTACGAATGGATTAGAATGGATCGTACGAATGAATTAGAAAGGATCGTACAAATGAATTAGAGAGGTTACATTTGTGAGAATGAATTAGAATAGATCGTATGAATGAATTAGAATGGATCGTACGAATGGATTAGAATGGATCGTACGAATGGATTAGAATGGATCGTACGAATGAATTAGAATGGATACATTCGTGCGAATGAATTAGAATGGGTTGTATGAATGAATTAGAATGGATCGTAGGAATGAATTAGAATGGTTACATTCGTGCGAATGAATTAGAATGGATCGTACGAATGAATTAGAATGGATACATTCGAGCGAATGAATTATAATAGATCGTACGAATGAATTAGAATGGATCATACAAATGAATTAGAAAGGTTACATTTGTGAGAATGAGTTAGAATGGATCATATGAATGAATTAGAATGGATCATACGAATGAATTAGAATGGTTACATTCGTGCGAATGAATTAGAATAGATCGTACGAATGGATTAGAATGGATCGTACGAATGGATTAGAATGGATCGTACGAATGAATTAGAATGAATCGTACAAATAAATTAGAAAGGTTACATTTGTGAGAATGAATTAGAATGGATCGTACGAATGAATTATAATGGATCGTACGAATGGATCAGAATGGATCGTACGAATGAATTAGAATGGATCGTACGAATGAATTAGAATGGATACATTCGAGCGAATGAATTAGAATGGATCGTACGAATGAATTAGAATGGATCGTAGGAATGAATTAGAATGGATACATTCGTGCGAATGAATTAGTATGGATCGTACGAATGAATTAGAATAGATCGTACAAATGAATTAGAATGGATCGTGCGAATGAATTAGAATTGATCATAAGAATGAATTAGAATGGATCGTACGAATGAATTAGAATGGATTGTACGAATGAATTAGAATTGAATGGATCGTACGAATGAATGGATTAGAATGGATTAGAATTGAATGGATTTGTATGAATTAGAATTTGAATGGATTAGAAGGGATCTTACGAATGGATTAGAATGGATCGTACGAATGAATTAGAATTGATCATACAAATTAATTAGAAAGGTTACATTCGTGAGAATGAATTAGAATGGATCGTCCGAATGAATTAGAATGGATCGTACGAATGAATTAGAATGGATACATTCGAGCGAATGAATTAGAATGGATCGTACGAATGAATTAGAATGGATCATAGGAATGAATTAGAATGGATCGTGCAAATGAATTAGAATGGATACATTCGTGCGAATGAATTAGAATGGATCATAGGAATAAATTAGAATGGATCGTATGAATAAATTAGAATGGTTACATTCGAGCGAATGAAATAGAATGGATCGTACGAATGAATTAGAATGGATCATAGGAATAAATTAGAATGGATCGTGCAAATGAATTAGAATGGATACATCCATGCGAATGAATTAGAATGGATCATACGAATGAATTAGAATGGATCAAAGGAATGAATTAGAATGGATCATGCAAATGAATTAGAATGGATACATTCGTGCGAATGAATTAGAATGGATCGTATATTCGTGCAAATAAATTAGAATGGATCGTACGAATAAATTAGAATGGATCCACCGAATGAGTTAGAATGGATCATATGAATAAATTAGAATGTATCCATTCTAATTTATTCGCATGATCCATTCTAATTCATTCGTACGATCTATTCTAATTCATTCGTACGATCCATTCTAATTCATTCTTACGATCCATTCTAATTCATTCGTACGATCCATTCTAATTCATTTGCACGAATGTATCCATTTTAATTCATTCGTACGATCCATTCTAATTCATTCACACGATCCATTCTAATTCATTCGTATGATCCATTCTAATTCATTCGCACAAATGTATCCATTCTAATTTATTCGCCCGATACATTCTAATTCATTTGCACGATCCATTCTAATTCATTCGTACGAATGTATCAATTCTAATTCATTCGTGCGATCTATTCTAATTCATTCATACGATCAATTCTAATTCATTTGTACGATCCATTCTCATTCATTCGCACGAATGTATCCATTCTAATTCATTCGCACGATCCATTCTAATTCATTTGTACGATTCATTCTAATTCATTCGCACGATCCATTCTAATTCATTCGTACGAATGTATCCATTCTAATTCATTCATACGATCCATTCTAATTCATTCGTACGATCAGTTCTAATTCATTTGTACAATCCATTCTAATTCATACGCACGAATGTATCCATTCTAATTCATTCGTACGATCCATTCTAATTCGTTCATACGATCCATTCTAATTCGTTCGTACGATCCATTCTAATTCGTTCATACTATCCATTCTAATTCATTCGTATGATCCATTCTAATTCATTCCTACGATCTATTCTAATTCATTCGTATGATCCATTCTAATTCATAACTACGATCTATTCTAATTCATTCGCTCGAATGTATCCATTCTAATTCATTCGTTCGATCCATTCTAATTCATTCGTACGATCCATTCTAATTCATTCGCTCGAATGTATCCATTCTAATTCATTCGTTCGATCCATTCTATTTCATTCGTACGATCCATTCTAATTCATTCGCACGATCCGTTCTAATTCATTCCTATGATCCATTCTAATTCATTCGCACGAATGTAACCATTCTAATTCATTCGTACGATCCATTCTAATTCATTCGTACGATCCATTCTAATGCATTCATACGATCCATCCTAATTCATTCGTACGATCCATTCTAATCCATTCATATGATCCATTCTAATTCATTTGTACAAATGAAT
Organism: Chamaelirium japonicum; assembly: GCA_947650365.1. Lineage (NCBI taxonomy): Eukaryota > Viridiplantae > Streptophyta > Magnoliopsida > Liliales > Melanthiaceae > Chamaelirium > Chamaelirium japonicum. The sequence continues at coordinate 135,937 of CANTAL010000293.1, forward strand.
TAGAATGGATCGTATGAATAAATTAGAATGGATCGTACGAATGGATTAGAACGCATTGTACGAATGAATTAGAATGGATCGTACGAATGGATTAGAATGGATCGTACGAATGAATTAGAATGGATCGTACGAATGAATTAGAATGGATACATTCGAGCGAATGAATTAGAATGGATCGTACGAATGAATTAGAATGGATCATAGGAATGAATTAGAATAGATCGTGCAAATGAATTAGAAAGGATACATTCGTGCGAATGAATTAGAATGGATCGTAGGAATGAATTAGAATGGATCGTAAGAATGAATTAGAATGGTTACATTCGTGCGAATGAATTAGAATGGATCGTACGAATGGATTAGAATGGATCATACGAATGGATTAGAATGGATCGTATGAATGAATTAGAATGGATCGTACAAATGAATTAGAAAGGTTACATTTGTGAGAATGAATTAGAATGGATCGTACGAATGAATTAGAATGGATCGTATGAATGGATTAGAATGGATCGTACAAATTAATTAGAATGGATCGTAAGAATGCATTAGAATGGATACATTCGTGCGAATGAATTAGAATGGATCATACGAATGAATTAGAATGGATCGTGCGAATGAATTAGAATGTATCGTACGAATGAATTAGAATGGATCGTGCGAATGAATTAGAATGGATCGTACGAATGAATTAGAATGGATACATTTGTGCGAATGAATTAGAATGGATCATACGCATGAATTAGAATGGATTGTACGAATGAATTAGAATGGATCGTGCGAATGAATTAGAATGGATCATACGAATGAATTAGAATGGATACATTTGTGCGAATGAGTTAGAATGGATCATACGAATGAATTAGAATGGATCGTACGAATGAATTAGAATGGATCTTACGAATGAATTAGAATGGATCGTGCGAATGAATTAGAATGGATTGTACGAATGAATTAGAATGGATACATTCGAGCGTATGAATTAGAATAGATCGTAGGAATGAATTAGAATGGATCATACGAATGAATTAGAATGGATCGTGTGAATGAATTAGAATGGATTGTACGAATGAATTAGAATGGATACATTCGTGCGAATGAATTAGAATGGATCGGACGAATGAATTAGAATGGATCGTACGATTCATTCTAATATATTCGTACGATCCATTCTAATTCATTCGCACGATCAATTCTAATTCATTTGTACGATCCATTCTAATTCATTGGCACAATCCATTCTAATTCGTTCGTACGATCCATTCTAATTGATTCGTATGATCCATTCTAACTCATTCGGTGGATCCATTTTAATTCATTCGTACGATCCATTCTAATTCATTCGCACGATCCATTCTAACTCATTTGCACGATCCATTCTTATTCATTCATACGATCCATTCTAATTCATTCGCACAATCCATTCTGATTCATTCGTACGATCCATTCTAATTCATTCGTATGATCCATTCTAACTCATTCGGTGGATCCATTCTAATTCATTCGTACGATCCATTCGAATTCATTCGCACGATCCATTCTAATTTATTCGTACGATCCATTCTAATTCATTCGTACGATCTATTCTAATTCATTCGCACGAATGTAACCATTCTAATTCATTCGTACGATTCATTCTAATTCATTCGTATGAGCTATTCTAATTCATTCGTACGATCCATTCTAATTCAGTCGTACGATCCATTATAATTCATTCATACAATCCGCACGATCCATTCTAATCCGTTCGTACGATCCATTCTAATTCATTCGTACGATCCATTCTAATTCATTCGCACGATCCATTCTAATTCATTCGTATGATCCATTCTAAATCATTCCAACGATCTATTCTAATTCATTTGCTCGAATGTATCCATTCTAATTCATTCGTTCGATCCATTCTAATTCATTCGTATAATCCATTCAAATTCATTCGCACGATCCATTCTAATTCATTCGCACAAATATATCCATTCTAATTCATTCGTACAATCCATTCTAATTCATTCGTACGAATGAATTAGAATGGATACATTCGAGCGAATGAATTAGAATAGATCGTATGAATGAATTAGAATGGATCGTACAAATAAATTAGAATGGATCGTACAAATGAAATAGAATGGATCGCACAAATGAATTAGAATGGATCGAACGAATGAATTAGAATGGATACATTCGAGCGAATGAATAAGAATTTATCATACGAATGAATTAGAATGGATTGTGCGAATGAATTAGAATGGATTGTACAAATGAATTAGAATAGATCGTAGGAATGAATTAGAATGGATCGTACGAATGAATTAGAATGGATCATGCGAATGAATTAGAATGGATTGTACGAATAAATTAGAATGGATACATTCGTGCGAATGAATTAGAATGGATTGTGCGAAAAAATTAGAATGGATCGTATGAATGTATCCATTTTAATCCATTCGTACGATCCATTCTAATCCATTCGTACGATCCATTCTAATTCATTTCTACAATCCATTCTAATTCATTCGCACGATCCATTCTAATTCATTCGCATGATCCATTCTAATTCATTCGCACGATCCATTCTAATTCATTCGTATGATCCATTCTAATTCATTCGTACGATCCATTCTAATTCATTCGTATGATCCATTCTAACTCATTCGCACAAATGAATCCATTCTAATTCATTCGTACGATCCATTCTAATTCATTCGTACAATCCATTCTATTCCATTCGTACAATTCATTCTAATTCATTCTCACGATCCATTCTAATTCATTCGTACGATCCATTCTAATTCATTCATACGATCCATTCTAATTCATTCGCACGATCCATTCAAATTCATTCGTACGAATGTATCCATTCTAATTCATTCGTTCGATCCATTCTAATTCATTCGTACGAATGTATCCATTCTAATTCATTCGCACGATCCATTCTAATTCATTCGTACGAATGTATCCATTCGAATTCATTCGTTCGATCCATTCTAATTCATTCGTACAATCCATTCAAAAAATTCATTCTCATAAATGTAACCTTTCTAATTCATTTGTACGATCCATTCTAATTCATTCGTACGATCCATTCTTATTCATTCGTACAATCCATTCAAATTCATTCGCATGATCCATTCTAATTTATTCGTACGATCCATTCTAATTCATTCTCACGAATGTAACCTTTCTAATTCATTTGTATGATCCATTCTAATTAATTCGCACGATCTATTCTAATTCATTCGCACGATCCATTCTAATTCATTCCTCCGATCCATTCTAATTCATTCGCACGAATGTATCCATTCAAATTCATTCGTACGATCCATTCAAATTCATTCGCACGATCCATTCTAATTCATTCGTATGATTCATTCTAATTCATTCGTACGATCCATTCTAATTCATTCGCATGAATGAAACCATTCTAATTCATTCCTACGATCCATTCTAATTCATTCGTCCGATCCATTCGAATTCATTTGTACGATCCATTCTAATTCATTCGCACAAATGTATCCATTCTAATTCATTCGTACTATCCATTCTAATTCATTTGTATGATCAATTCTAATTCTTTCGCACGATCCATTCTATTTCATTCGTACGATCCATTCTAATTCATTCGCACGAATGTATCCATTCTAATTCATTCGTACGATCCATTCTAATTCATTTGTACGATCCATTCTAATTCATACACATGAATGTATCCATTCTAATTCATTCGCACGAATGTAACCATTCTTATTCATTCGCACGATCCATTCTAATTCATTCGTACGATCCATTCTAATCCATTCGTACGATCCATTCTAATTCATTCGCATGAATGTAACCATTCTAATTCGTTCATATGATCCATTCTAATTCATTCGTACGATCCATTCTAATTCATTTGTATGATCCATTCTAATTCATTCGTACGATCCATTCTAATTCATTTGCATGAATGTATCCATTCTAATTTATTCGTACGATCCAGTCTAATTCATTCGTACGATCCATTCTAATTCATTCGCTTGAATATATCCATTCTAATTCATTCGTACGATCCATTCTAATTCATTCGTACGATCGATTCTGATTCATTCGCATGATCCATTCTATTTCATTCGTACGATCCATTCTAATTCATTCGTATGATCCATTCTAATTTATTCGTTCAAATGTATCAATTTTAATTCATTCGTATGATCCATTCTAATTCATTCGTACGATCCATTCTAATTCATTCGTTGGATCCATTCAAATTCATTTGTACGATCCATTCTAATTCATTCGCACAAATGTATCCATTTTAATTCATTCGTATGATCCATTCTAATTTATTCATACGATCCATTCTAATTCATTCGCACGATCTATTCTAATTCATTTGTACGATCCATTCTAATTCATTCGCACACAAATGTAACCTTTCTAATTCATTTGTACGATCCATTCTAATTCATTCGTACGATCCATTCTAATCCTTTCGTACGATCCATTCTAATCCAGTCGTACGATCCATTCTAATTCATTCGTAGGAATGAATTAGAATGGATACATTCGTGCGAATGAATTAGAATGGATACATACGAATGAATTAGAATGGACCGTACGAACGAATTAGAATGGATCGTATAAACGAATTAGAATGGATCGTACGAATGAATTAGAATGGATACATTCTAGCGAATGAATTAGAATGGATCGTACGAATGAATTAGAATGGATCATAGGAATGAATTAGAATGGATCATGCAAATGAATTAGAATGGATATATTGTTGCGAATGAATACGAATGGATCGTAGGAATGAATACGAATGGATCGTATGAATGAATTAGAATGGATCGTACAAATGAATTAGAAAGGTTACATTTGTGAGAATGAATTAGAGTGGATCGTACGAATGGATTAGAATAGATCGTACGAATGGATTAGAATGGATCGTACGACTGAATTAGAATGGATACATTCATGCGAATGATCTAGAATGGATAGTATGAATGAATTAGAATAGATCGTACGAATGAATTAGAATGGATACTACAAATGAATTAGAAAGGTTACATTTGTGAGAATGAGTTAGAATGGATCATATGAATGAATTAGAATGGATTGCATGAATGAATTAGAATGGATCATACGAATGAATTGGAATGGATCGTACGAATGAATTAGAATGGATACATTCATGCAAATGAATTAGAATGGATCGTACAAATGAATTAGAATGGATCATACAAACGAATTAGAATGGATCGTGCGAATGAATTAGAATGGATCGTACGAATGAATTAGAATGGATCATACAAATGAATTAGAAAGGTTACATTCGTGAGAATGAATTAGAATGGATTGTACGAATAAATTAGAATGGATCATATGAATGAATTAGAATGGATACATTCGAGCGAATGAATTAGAATGGATCGTACGAATGAATTAGAATGGATACATCCATGTGCACAAAGGTATCCATTCTAATTCATTCGCACAATTAGAATGGATCAGGCGAATGAATTAGAATGGATCGTACGAATGAATTAGAATGGATAAATTCGAGCGAATGAATTAGAATGGATCGTACGAATGAATTAGAATGGATCGTGCGAATGAATTAGAATGGATCATACGAATGGTTTAGAATGGATCGTACGAATGGATTAGAATGGATCGTACGAATGAATTAGAATGGATCATACAAATGAATTAGAGAAGTTACATTCGTGAGAATGAATTAGAATGGATCGTACGAATGAATTAGAATGGATCCACCGAATGAATTAGAATGGTTACATTTGTGCGAATGAATTAGAATGTATCATGCGAATGAATTAGAATGGATCGTATGAATGAATTAGAATGGTTACATTCGTGCGAATGAATTAGAATGGATCGTACGAATGAATTAGAATGGATTGTACGAATGAATTAGAATGGATCGTACGAATAAATTAGAATGGATCCATTCTAATTAGAATGGATCATACGAATGAATTAGAATGGATCGTACAAATGAATTAGAATGGATTATGCAAATGAATTAGAATGGATCAATTCTAATTAGAATGGATCGTACGAATGAATTAGATTGGATTCATTCGTACGATCCATTCAAATTCATTCGCATGATCCATTCTAATTCATTCGCACGAACGTATCCATTCTAATTCATTTGCACAATCCATTCTAATTCATTCCTATGATCCATTCTAATTTATTTGTACGTTCCATTCTAATTAGAATGGACCCATTCGAGCGATCCATTCTAATTCATTCGTACGATCCATTCTAATTCATTCGTATGATCAATTCTAATTCATTCGCACGATTCATTCTAATTCATTCGTACGATCCATTCTAATCCATTCGTACGATCCATTCTAAACCATTCATATGATCCATTCTAATTCATTCGCACGAATGTAACCATTCTAATTCATTCATACGATACATTCTAATTCATTCTTATGATCAATTCTAATTCATTCATATGATCAATTCTAATTCATTTGCACGATCCATTCTAATTCATTCGTACGATCTATTCTAATTCATTCGCATGAATGTAACCATTCTAATTCATTCGTACGATCCATTCTAATTCATTCGCATGATACATTCTAATTCATTCGCACAAATGTAACCATTCTAATTCATTCGGTGGATCCATTCTAATTCATTCGTATGATCCATTCTAATTCATTCTCACGAATGTAACCTTTTTAATTTATTTGTATGATCCATTCTAATTCATTCGTACGATCCATTCTAATCTATTCGTATGATCCATTCTAATCCATTCGTACGATCCATTCTAATTCATTCGTATGATCCATTCTAATTCATTCGCACGATCCATTCTAATTCATTCGCTCGAATGTATCCATTCTAATTCATTCGTACGATCCATTCTTATTCATTCGTACAATCCATTCTAATCCATTCGTACGATCCATTCTAATTCATTCGTACAATGCATTCTAATCCATTCGTACGATCCACTCTAATTCATTCGTACGATCCATTCTAATCCATTCTAATTCATTCGCTCGAATGTATCCATTCTAATTTATTCGTACGATCCATTCTTATTCATTCATACGATCCATTCTAATTCATTCGCACGATCCATTCTAATCCATTGGTACGATCCATTATAATTCATTCGTATGATCCATTCAAATTCGTTCGCATGATCCATTCTAGTTCATTCATACGATCCATTCTAATTCATTCGTTTGAGTTATTCTAATTCATTCGAACGATCCATTCTAATTCATTCGTACGATCCATTGTAATTCATTCATACAATCCATTCAGATTCATTTGCACAAATGTATCCATTCAAACTCATTCGTACGATCCATTCTAATTAATTCGCACGATCCATTCTAATTCAGTCGTACGATCGATTCTAATTAGAATGGATCGATCGATTCTAATTCATTCGCACGATCCATTCTAATTCATTCGTACAATCCATTCAGATTCATTCGCACAAATGTATCCATTCAAATTCATTCGTACGATCCATTCTAATTCATTCGTATGATCCATTCTAATTCATTCGTACGATCCATTCTAATGCATTTGTACGATCCATTCTAATGCATTCGTACGATTCATTCTATTTCATTCGCACGATCCATTCTAATTCATTCGTATGATCTATTCTTATTCATTCATACGATCCATTCTTATTCATTCGCACAATCCATTCTAATTCATTCGTACGATCCATTCTAATTCATTCGTATGATCCATTCTAACTCATTCAGTGGATCCATTCTAATTCATTCGTATGATCCATTCTAATTCATTCGCACGATCCATTCTAATTTATTCGTACGATCCATTCTAATTCATTCGTACGATCTATTCTAATTCATTCGCACGAATGTAACCATTCTAATTCATTCGTACGATTCATTCTAATTCATTCGTTCGATCCATTCTAATTCATTCGTATGATCCATTCTAATTCATTCGTTCGATCCATTCTAATTCATTCGTACGATCCATTCAAATTCATTCACATGATCCATTCTAATTCATTCGTACGATCCATTCTAATTCATTCTCATGAATGTAACCTTTCTAATTCATTTGTATGATCCATTCTAATTCATTCGTACGATCCATTCTAATCCATTAGTACGATCCATTCTAATCCATTCGTACGATCCATTCTAATTCATTCGTACGATCCATTCCAATTCATTCTCACAAATGTAACCTTTCTAATTCATTTGCACGATCCATTCTAATTTATTCATACGATGTATTCTAATTCATTCGCACGATCAATTCTAATTCATTCGTACGATCCATTATAATTCATTCGCACAATCCATTCTAATTCATTCATATGATCCATTCTAATTCATTCGTATGATCCATTCTAACTCATTCGGTGGATCCATTTTAATTCATTCGTACGATCCATTCTAATTCATTCGCACGATCCATTCTAACTCATTTGCACGATCCATTCTTATTCATTCATACGATCCATTCTAATTCATACGCACAATCCATTCTGATTCATTCGTACGATCCATTCTAATTTATTCGTATGATCCATTCTAACTCATTCGGTGGATCCATTCTAATTCATTCGTACGATCCATTCTAATGCATTCGCACGATCCATTCTAATTTATTCGTACGATCCATTCTAATTCTATCGTACGATCTATTCTAATTCATTCGCACGAATGTAACCATTCTTATTCATTCGTACGATTCATTCTAATTCATTCGTATGTGCTATTCTAATTCATTCGTACGATCCATTCTAATTCATTTGTACGATCCATTGTAATTCATTCATACAATCCGCACGATCCATTCTAATTCGTTCATACGATCCATTCTAATTCATTCGTACGATCCATTCTAATTCATTCGCACGATCCATTCTAATTCATTTGTATGATCCATTCTAATTCATTCCTATGATCTATTCTAATTCATTTGCTCGAATGTATCCATTCTAATTCATTCGTTCGATCCATTCTAATTCATTCGTACGATCCATTCAAATTCATTCGCACGATCCATTCTAATTCATTCGTACGATCCATTCTAATTCATTCACACGATCCATTCTAATTCATTTGCACAATCCATTCTAATTCATTCGTACGATCCATTCTAATTCATTCGTACGATGTATTCTAATCCATTCGTACGATCCATTCTAATTCATTCGTACGATCCATTCTAATTCATTCTCACAAATGTAACCTTTCTAATTCATTTGTGCGATCCATTCTAATTCATTCGTACGATCCATTCTAATTCATTCATATAATCCATTCTAATCTATTCGTACGATCCATTCTAATTCATTCGTACTAATGTAAACATTCTAATTCATTCGTACGATCCATTCTAATTCATTCCTACGATCCATTCTAATTCATTTGCACGAATGTATCCATTCTAATTCATTTGCACGATCCATTCTGATTCATTCGTACGATCCATTCTAATTCATTCGCTTGAATGTATCCATTCTAATTCATTCATACGATCCATTCTAATTCGTTCGTACGATCCATTCTAATTCATTCGTACGATCCATTCTAATTCATTCGCACGATCCATTCTAATTCATTTGTACGATCCATTTTAATTCATTCGCATGATCCATTATAATTCATTCGTATGATACATTCGTGCGAATGAATTAGAATGGATCGTACGAATGAATTAAAATGGATCGTACGAACGAATTAGAATAGCTCATACGAATGAATTAGAATGAATCGTACGAATGAATTAGAATGGTTACATTCGTGCAAATGAATTAGAATAGATCGTATGAATGAATTAGAATGGATCGTACGAATGAATTAGAATGGATCGTGCGAATTAATTTGAATGGATCGTACGAATGAATTAGAATGGATCGTGCAAATGAACTAAAATGGATACATTCGAGCGAATGAATTAGAATGGATCGTACGAATGAATTAGAATGGATCATTGGAATCAATTAGAATGGATTGTGCAAATGAATTAGAATGGATACATTCGTACGAATGAATTGGAATGGATCGTAGGAATGAATTAGAATAAATCGTACAAATGAATTAGAATGGTTACATTCGTGCGAATGAATTAGAATGGATCGTACGAATGGATAAGAATGGATCGTACGAATGAATTAGAATGGATCGTACAAATGAATTAGAAAGGTTACATTTGTGAGAATGAGTTAGAATGGATCGTACGAATGAATTAGAATGGATCGTACGAACGAATTAGAATGGATCGTACGAATGAATTAGAATGGATCATACGAAGAATTACAATGGTTACATTCGTGCGAATGAATTAGGATGGATCGTACGAATGGATTAGAATGGATCGTATGAATGGATTAGAACGCATTGTACGAATGAATTAAAATAGTTACATTTGTGCGAATGAATTAGATTGCATCGTACGAATGAATTAGAATGGATCGTACGAATGAATTAGAATGGATCGTACGAATGAATTAGAATGGATAATGCGAATGAATTAGAATGGATCGTACGAATGAATTAGAATGGATACATTCGAGCAAATGAATTAGAATGGATCGTACAAATGAATTAGAATGGATACATTCGTGCGAATGAATTAGAAGGGATCGTACGAATGAATTAGAATGGATCGTACAAATGAATTAGAATGGATCGTAGGAATGAATTAAAATGGATCCACCGAATGAGTTAGAATGGATCATACGAATGAATTAGAATGGATCGTACGAATGAATTAGAATGGATACATTCAAGCGAATGAATTAAAATAGGTCGTAGGAAAGAATTAGAATGGATCATACGAATGAATTAGAATGGATCGTGCGAATGAATTAGAATGGATTGTACGAATGGATTAGAATGGATCGTACGAATGAATTTGAATGGATCGTACGAATGAATTAGAATAGCTCATACGAATGAATTAGAATGAATCGTACGAATGAATTAGAATGGTTACATTCGTGCGAATGAATTAGAATAGATCATACGAATGAATTAGAATGGATCGTACGAATGAATTAGAATGGATACATTTGTGTGAATGAATTAGAATGGATCGTATATTCGTGCAAATAAATTAGAATGGATCGTACAAATGAATTAGAATGGATCGTATGAATGAGTTAGAATGGATCGTGCGAATGAATTAGAATGGATCGTACGAATAAATTAGAATGGATCCACCGAATGAGTTAGAATGGATCATACGAATGAATCAGAATGGATCGTACGAATGAATTATAATGGATTGTGCGAATGAATTAGACTAGATAGTATGAATGAATTAGAATGGATTGTACGAATGAATTAGAATAGCTCATACGAATGAATTAGAATGAATCGTACAAATGAATTAGAATGGTTACATTCGTGCGACTGAATTAGAATAGATCGTACGAATGAATTAGAATGGATCGTGTGAATGAATTAGAATGGATCGTACGAATAAATTAGAATGGATCGTACGAATGAATTAGAAAGGATCCACCGAATGAGTTAGAATGGATCATACGAATGAATTTGAATGGATCGTACGAATGAATTAGAATGGATTGTGCGAATGAATTAGAATGAATCGTATGAATGAATAAGAATGGATCGTATGAATGAATTAGAATGGATCGTGCGAATGAATTAGAATGAATCGTACGAATTCATTAGAATGGATCGTACGAATGAATTAGAATGAATCGTAACATTCGTACGATCCATTCTAATTCATTTGTACGATCCATTCTAATTCATTCGCACAAATGTATCCATTCTAATTTATTCGTACGATCCATTCAAATTTAATCGTATGATCCATTCTAATTCATTCGCACAAATGTATCCATTCTAATTCATTCGTACGATCCATTCTAATTCATTCGTTCGATCCATTCTAAGTCATTCGTACAATCCATTCTAATCCATTCGTACGATCCATTCTAATCCATTCGTACGATCCATTCTAATCCATTCGTACGATCCATTCTAATTCATTCGTACGATCCATTCTAATTCATTCGCTCAAATGTATCCATTCTAATTTATTCGTACGATCCATTCTAATTCGATCATACGATCCATTCTAATTAGTTCGTACGATCCATTCTAAAATGAGTTAGAATGGATCATACGAATGAATTAGAATGGATCGTACGAATGAATTAGAATGGATTGTGCAAATGAATTAGAATGGATCGTATGAACGAATAAGAATGGATCGTACGAATGAATTAGAATGGATCGTACGAATGAATTAGAATGGATCGAACGAATGAATTAGAATGGATCGTATGAATGAATTAGAATGGATACATTTATGCGAATGAATTAGAATGGATCATACGATTGAATTTGAATGGATCGTACAAATAAATTAGAATCGATACATTTGTGCGAATGAATTAGAATGGATCGTACAAGTTAATTAGAATGGATCGTACGAACGAATTAGAATGGATCGTACGAATGAACTAGAATGGATACATTCGAGCGAATGAATTAGAATGGATCATACAAATGGATTAGAATGGATCGTACGAATGGATTAGAATGGATCGTACGAATGGATTAGAATAGATCGTACGAATGGATTAGAATGGATCGAACGAATAAATTAGAATGGATCGTACGAATGAATTAGAATGGATACATTTGTGCGAATGAATTAGAATGGATCATACGATTGAATTTGAATGGATCGTACGAATAAATTAGAATGGATACATTTGTGCGAATGAATTAGAATGGATCGTACAAATGAATTAGAATGGATCGTACGAATGAATTAGAATTGATCATACAAATGAATTAGAAAGGTTACATTCGTGAGAATGAATTAGAATGGATCGTACGAATGAATTAGAATGGATCGTGCGAATGAATTAGAATGGATCGTACGAATGAATTAGAATGGATCGTAGAAATGAATTAGAAAGGTTACATTTGTGAGAATGAATTTGAATGGATCGTACGAATGAATTAGAATAGATCGTACGAATGGATTAGAATGGATCATACGAATGAATTAAAATGGATCGTACGAATGCATTAGAATGGATACATTCGTGCGAATGAATTAGAATGGATCGTACGAATGAATTAGAATGGATCGTGCGAATGAATTAGAATGGATCGTGCGAATGAATTGGAATGGATCGTACGAATGAATTAGAATGGATCGTGCGAATGAATTAGAATGAATCGTACGAATGCATTAGAATCGATACATTCGTGCGAATGAATTAGAATGGATCGTACGAATGAATTAGAATGGATCAGACAAATGAATTAGAAAGGTTACATTCGTGAGAATGAATTAGAATGGATCGTACGAATGAATTAGAATGGATCATACGAATGAATTAGAATGAATCGTACGAATGAATTAGAATGGATCGTAAAAATGAATTAGAATGGATACATTCGTGCGAATGAATTAGAATGGATCGTACGAATGGATTAGAATGGATCGTGCAAATGAATTAGAATGGATCGTATGAAAGAATTAGAATGGATCGTACGAATGAATTTGAATGGATTGAACGAATGAATTAGAATGGATCATGCGAATGAATTAGAATAGATCGTGCGAATGAATTAGAATGGATCGTGCGAATGAATTAGAATGGATCGTACGAATGGATTAGAACGCATTGTACGAATGAATTAGAGATTCGTACAATCCATTCTAATTCATTCGTACGATCCATTCTAATTCATTCGTATGATCCATTCTAATTCATTCGTACAATCTATTCTAATTCATTCGTATGATCCATTCTAACTCTTTCGCACAAATGTATCCATTCTAATTCATTCGTACGATCCATTCTAATCCATTCGTACGATCCATTCTAATCCATTCGTACGATCCATTCTAATTCATTCGTATAATCCATTCTATTTCATTCGCACGATCTATTCTAATTCATTCGCATGATCCATTCTAATTCATTCGCACGATCCATTCTAATTCATTCGTACGATCCATTCTAATTCATTCATACGATCTATTCTAATTCATTCGTTCGTTCCATTCTAATTCATTCGCACGATCCATTCAAATTCATTCGCACGATCCATTCTAATTTGTTCATACGATCCATTCTAATTCATTCGTACGATCCAGTCTTATCCATTCGTACGATCCATTCAAATTCATTCGCACGAATGTAACCTTTCTAACTCATTTGTACGATCCATTCTAATTTATTCGTACGATCCATTCTAATTCATTCGTACAATTCATTCTAATTTATTCGCACGAATGTAACCATTCTAATTCATTCGTAGGATCCATTCTAATCCATTCGTACGATCCATTCTAATACATTCGTACAATCCATTCTAATTCATTCGTACGATCCATTCTAATTCATTCTCACAAATGTAACCTTTCTAATTCATTTGTACGATCCATTCTAATTCATTCGTACAATCCATTCTAATCCATTCGTACGATCCATTCTAATTCATTCGTACGATCCATTCTAATCCATTCGTACGATCCATTCTAATCCATTCTAATTCATTCGTACGATTCATTTGTATGATCCATTTTAATTCATTCGCACGATCCATTCTAATTCATTTGTACGATCCATTCTAATTCATTTGCACCAATGTATCCATTCTAATTCATTCGTACAATCCATTTTAATTCATTCGCACGATCCATTCTAATTCATTCGTATGATCCATTCTAATTCATTCCTACAATCTATTCTAATTCATTCGATCGAATGTATCCATTCTAATTCATTCGTTCGATCCATTCTAATTCATTCGTATGATCCATTCTAATTAATTCGTACGATCCATTATAATTCATTCATACGATCCATTCTAATTCATTCGTACGATCCATTCTAATTCATTCGTACGATCCATTCTAATTCATTCACACGATCCATTCTAATTTATTCGTACGATCCATTCTAATTCATTCGTACGATCCATTCTAATTCATTCGCTCGAATGTATCTATTCTAATTCATTCGTACAATCCATTCTAATTCATTCGTACGATCCATTCTAATTCATTCTTACGATCCATTCTAATTCATTCGCTCGAATGTATCCATTCTAATTCATTTGCACGATCCATTCTAATTCATTCCTTTGATCCATTCTAATTCATTCGTACGATCCATTCTAATTCATTCACTCGAATGTATCCATTCTAATTCATTCGTACGATCCATTCTAATTCATTCGTACGATCCATTCTAATACATTCGTACGATCCATTCTAATTCATTCTCACAAATGTAACCTTTCTAATTCATTTGTACGATCCATTCTAATTCATTCGTACGATCCATTCTAATCCATTCGTACGAACCATTCTAATCCATTCGTACGATCCATTCTAATTCATTCGCACGAATGTAACCATTATAATTCGTTCGTACGATCCATTCTAATTCATTCGTACGATCCATTCTAATCCATGCGTACGATCCATTCTAATTCATTCGGACGATCCATTCTAATTCATTCGCACAAATGTATCCATTCTAATTCATTCGTACAATCCATTCAAATTCATTCGCATGATCCATTCTAATTCATTCATACGATCCATTCTAATTCATTCGTACGATCCATTCTAATTCATTCGCACAAATGTATCCATTCTAATTCATTCGTACGGTCCATTCTAATTTATTCGTACGAATGAATTAGAATGGATCGTACGAATAAATTAGAATGGATTGTACGAATGAATTAGAATGGATACATTTGAGCGAATGAATTAGAATGGACCGTACGAATGAATTAGAATGGATCGTGCGAATGAATTAAAATGGATCGTACAAATGAATTAGAATGGTTACATTCGTGTGAGTAAATTAGAATGGATCGTACGAATGAATTAGAATGGTTACATTCAAGCGAACGAATTAGAATGGATCGTTCGAATGAATTAGAATGGATCGTACGATTCATTCTAATTCATTTGCACGATCCATTATAATTCATTCCTATGATCCATTCTAATTCATTCGTACGATCCATTCTAATTCATTCGCACAAATGTATCCATTCTAATTCATTCGTACAATCCATTCTAATTCATTTCACGAATGTAACCTTTCTAATTCATTTGTATGATCCATTCTAATTCATTCGTACGATCCATTCTAATCCATTCGTACGATCCATTCTAATCCATTCGTACGATCCATTCTAATTCATTCTCACAAATGTAACCTTTCTAATTCATTTGTATGATCCATTCTAATTCATTCGTACGATCCATTCTAATCCATTCGTACGATCCATTTTAATCCATTTGTACGATCCATTCTAATTCATTCGCATGAATATAACCATTCTAATTCATTCGTACGATCCATTCTAATTCATTCCAATGATCCATTCTAATTCATTCGCACGAATGTATCCATTCTAATTCATTCGTACGATCCATTCAAATTCAATCGTATGATCCATTCTAATTCATTCGCACAAATGTACCCATTTTAATTCATTCGTACGATCCATTCTAATTCATTCGCACGATCCATTCTAATTCATTCGCACGAATGTATCCATTCTAATTCATTTGCACGATCCATTCTAATTCATTCCTATAATCCATTCTAATTCATTCGTACGAACCATTCTAATTCGTTCGCTCAAATGTATCCATTCTAATTCATTCGTACGATCCATTCTTATTCATTCATACGATCCATTCTAATTCATTCGTCCGATCCATTCTAATTCATTCGCACGAATGTATCCATTCTAATTCATTCGTACAATCCATTCTAATTCATTCGCACGATCCATTCTAATTCATTCGTATGATCCATTCTAATTCATTCCTACGATCTATTCTAATTCATTCGCTCGAATGTATCCATTCTAATTCATTCGTACGATCCATTCTAATCCATTCGTACGATCCATTCTAATCCATTCGTACGATCCATTCTAATCCATTCATATGATCCATTCTAATCCATTCGTACGATCCATTCTTATTCATTCTTACGATCCATTCTAATTCATTCTCACAAATGTAACCTTTCTAATTCATTTGTACGATCCATTCAAATTCATTCGTATGACCCATTCTAATCCATTCGTATGATCTATTCTAATCCATTCGTATGATCCATTCTAATTCATTCGCACGAATGTAACCATTCTAATTCATTCGTACGATCCATTCTAATTCATTCGTCTGATCCATTCTAATTCATTCGCACGAATGTATCCATTCTATATCTTTCGTACAATCTATTCTAATTCATTGTACGATCCATTCTAATCCATTCGTACGATCCATTCTAATCCATTCGTACGATCCATTCTAATTCATTCGTACGATCCATTCTAATTCGTTCATACGATCCATTCTAATTCATTCTCTAGAATGTAACCTTTCTAATTCATTTGTACGATCCATTCTAATTCATTCGTACGATCCATTCTAATCCATTCGTACGATCCATTCTAATTCATTTGCACGATCCATTCTAATTCATTCCTATGTTCCATTCTAATTCATTCGTACGATCCATTCAAATTCATTCGCACGAATATATCCATTCTAATTCATTCGTACAATCCATTCTAATTCATTCGAACGATCCATTCTAATTCATTCGTACGATCCATTCTAATTCATTCGTATGAACCATTCTAATTCATTCGTACAATCTAATTCATTCGTAATATCCATTCTAATTCATTCGCACGAATGTAACCATTCTAATTCATTCCTACGATCTATTCTAATTCATTCGCTCGAATGTATCCATTCTAATTCATTAGTTCGGTCCATTCTAATTCATTCGTACGATCCATTCAAATTCATTTGTACGATCCATTCTAATTCATTCGTACGATCCATTCTAATTCATTCTCACGAATGTAACCTTTCTAATTCATTTGTATGATCCATTCTAATTCATTCGTACGATCCATTCTAATCCATTCGCACGAATCCGTTCTAATTCATTCGTACGATTCATTCTAATTCATTCGCACGATCCATTCTAATTCATTTGCACGATCCATTCTAATTCATTCCTATGATCCATTCTAATTCGTTCGTACGATCCATTCTAATTAATTCGCTTGAATGTATCCATTCTAATTCATTCGTACGATCCATTCTAATTCATTCTCACGAATGTAACCTTTCTAATTCATTTGTACGATCCATTCTAATTAGAAAGGTTACATTCGAGCGAATGAATTAGAATAGATCGTAGGAATGAATTAGAATGGATCATACGAATGAATTAGAATGGATCGTACGAATGAATTAGAATGGATTGTACGAATGAATTAGAATGGATACATTCGTGCGAATGAATTAGAATGAATCAAACGAATGAATTAGAATGGATCGTACGAATGAATTTGAATGGATTTTGTGAATGAATTAGAATGGATCGTATGAATGAATAAGAATGGATCATACGAATGAATTAGAATTGATCATGCGAATGAATTAGAATGAATCGTACGAATGCATTAGAATGGATCGTACGAATGAATTAGAATGAATCGTACGATCCATTCTAATTCATTCGTCCGATCCATTCTAATTCATTCGCACGAATGTATCCATTCTAATTCATTCGTACAATCCTTTCAAATTCATTCGTACGATCCATTCTAATTCATTCGTATGATCCATTCTAATTCATTCCTACGTTCTATTCTAATTCATTCGCTCGAATGTATCCATTCTAATTCATTCGTACGATCCATTCTTATTCATTCGTACGATCCATTCAAATTCATTCGCATGATCCATTCTAATTCATTAGTATGATCCATTCTAATTCATTCTCACGAATGTAACCTTTCTAATTCATTTGTATGATCCATTCTAATTAATTCGTACGATCCATTCTAATCCATTCGTACGATCCAGTCTAATCCATTCGTACGATCCATTCTAATCCATTCGTACGATCCATTCTAATGCATTCATATGATTCATTCTAATTCATTCGTACGATCCATTCTAATTCATTCGTACGATCTAATTCCAATCCATTGGTACGGTCCATTCTAATTCGCACAAATGTATCCATTTTAATTCATTCGTGCGATCCCTTCTAATTTTTTCATACGATCCATTCTAATTCATTCGCACGATCCATTCTAATTCATTCGTACGATCCATTCTAATTCATTCGCATGAATATATCTATTCTAATTCATTTGTATGATCCATTCTAATTTATTTGCACGATCTATTCTAATTCATTCGTACGATTCATTCTAATTCATTCGCACGATCCATTCTAATTCATTCGTACGATCCATTCTAATTCATTCGCACGAATGTATCCATTCTAATTCATTCGTGCAATCCTTTCTAATTCATTCACACGAATGTATCCATTCTAGTTCATTCGTACGCTCCATTCCTATTCATCGCACAAATGTATCCATTCTAATTCATTTGTACGATCCATTCTAATTTATTCATACGATCCGTTCTAATTCATTCGTACGATCTATTCTAATTCATTCGTACGGTCCATTCTAATTCATTCGCACAAATGTACCATTCTAATTCATTCGTACGATCCATTCTAATTCATTCGCACGATCCATTCTAATTCATTCGTTCGATCCATTCTAATTCATTCGCACGATCCATTCTAATTCATTCGTACGATCCATTCTAAATCATTCGCACGAATGTATCCATTCTAATGCATTCGTACGATCCATTCTAATTCATTCGTACGATCCATTCTAATCCATTCGTACGATCCATTCTAATTCATTCGTACGATCCATTCTAATTCATTCTCACAAATGTAACATTTCTAATTCATTTCTACAATCCATTCTAATTCATTCGTACGATCCATTCTAATCCATTCGTACGATCCATTCTAATTCATTCGCATGAATATAACCATTCTAATTCATTTGTACGATCCATTCTAATTCATTCGCACGAATATATCCATTCTAATTCATTTGCACGATCCATTCTAATTCATTCCTATGATCCATTCTAATTCATTCGTACGATCCATTCTAATTCATTCGCTCGAATGTATCCATTCTACTTTATTCGTACGGACCATTTTAATTCGTTCATACGATCCATTGTAATTCGTTCGTACGATCCATTCTAATTCGTTCGTACGATCCATTCTAATTCATTCGCACAAATGTATCCATTCTAATTCATTCGTATGATCCATTCTAATTCATTCGCACGATCTATTCTAATTCATTCATATGATCCATTCTAATTCATTCCTACGATCTATTCTAATTCATTCGTACGATTCATTCGAATGGATTAGAATGGATCGTACGAATGGATTAAAATGGATCATAGGAATGAATTAGAATGGATCGTGCAAATGAATTAGAATGGATACATTCGTGCGAATGAATTAGAATGGATCGTACGAATGGATTAGAATGGATCGTACGAATGGATTAGAATGGATCGTACGAATGAATTAGAATGGATCGTACAAATGAATTAGAAAGGTTACATTTGTGAGAATGAATTAGAGTGGAACGTACAAATGTATCCATTCTAATTCATTCGTACGATCCATTCTATTCATTCGTACGAATGAATTAGAATGGATCGTACGAATGAATTAGAATGGATCGTACGATTGATTTAGAATGGATCGTATGAATGAATTAGAATGGATCATTCAAATTTATCCATTTTAATTCATTCGCACAAATGTATCCATTCTAATTCATTCGTACGATCTATTCTAATTCATTCGTATGATCCATTCTTATTTATTCGCACGATCTATTCTAATTCATTCGTACGATTCATTCTAATTCATTCGCACGATCCGTTCTAATTCATTTGTACGATCCATTCTAATTCATTCGCACGATCGATTCTAATTCATTCGTATGATCCATTCTAATTCATTCGTACGATCCGTTCTAATTCTTTCGTACGATCCATTATAATTCATTCGCACGATCTATTCTAATTCATTCGTACAATCCATTCTAATTTATTCGTACGATCCATTCTAATTCATTCGCACTTTCCATTCAAATTCATTCGTACGATCCATTCTAATTCATTCGTACGATCCATTCTAATTAGATCGTATGATCCATTCTAATTCATTCGCACAAATGTATCCATTTTAATTCATTCGTACGATCCATTCTAATTTATTCATACGATCCATTCTAATTCATTCGCACGATCCATTCTAATTCATTCGTACGATCCATTCTAATTCATTCGTATGATCAATTCTAATTCATTCGTACGATCCATTCCAATTCATTTGTATGATCCATTCTAATTCATTCGTCCGATCCATTCTAATTCATTCGTACGATCCATTCTAATTCATTCGTACGATCCATTCTAATTCATTTGTATGATCCATTGTAATTCATTCTAATGCATTCGTACGATTCATTCTAATTCATTCGCACGATCCATTCTAATTCATTCATACGATTCATTCTAATTCATTAGCACGAATGTAACCTTTCTAATTCATTTGTATGTATCCATTCTAATTCATTCGTACGATCCATTCTAATCCATTCGTACGATCCATTCTAATCTATTTGTACGATCCATTCTAATTCATTCGCTCGAATGTATCCATTCTAATTCATTCGCACGATCCATTTTAATTCATTTGTACGATCCATTCAAACTCCTTCATACTATCCATTCTAATTCATTCGTACGATCCATTCTAATTCATTCGCATGATCCATTCTAATTCATTCGCACGATCCATTCTAATTCATGCGTATGATCCATTCTAATTCATTTCTACGATCTATTCTAATTCATTCATACGATCCATTCTAATTCATTCGTACGATCCATTCTAATTCCTTCATTCGCACGAATGTATCCATTCTAATTCATTCGTACGATCCATTCTAATTCATTTGTATGAATGTATCCATTCTAATTCATTCGTACAATCTATTCTAATTCATTTGCACGATACATTCTAATTCATTCCTATGATCCATTCTAATTCATTCGTACGATCTATTCTAATTCATTCGCTCGAATGTATCCATTCTAATTCCTTCATATGATCCATTCTAATTCATTCGCACGAATGTATCCATTGTAGTTTATTCGTACACTCCATTCTAATTCATTCGTACGCTCCATTCTTATTCAACGCTCAAATGTATCCATTCTAATTTATTCGTACGATCCATTCAAATTCAATCCTATGATCCATTCTAATTCATTCGCACGATCAATTCTAATCCATTCGTACGATCCATTCTAATTCATTCGCACGATCCATTCTAATTCATTCGCACGAATGTATCCATTCTAATTCATTTGCACGATCCATTCTAATTCATTCGCACGAATGTATCCATTCTAATCCATTTGTACGATCCATTCGCTCGAATAAATTAGAATGAATCGTACGAATGAATTAGAATGGATACATTCGAGCGAACGAATTAGAATGGATCGTACGAATGAATTAGAATGGATCATAGGAATGAATTAGAATGGATCGTGCAAATGAATTAAAATGGATACATTCATGCGAATGAATTAGAATGGATCGTGCGAATGAATTAGAATATGATTCATTCTAATTCATTTATACGATCCATTCTAATTCATTCGTACGATCTAATTCTAATCCATTCGTACGATCCATTCTAACTCATTCGTACGATCTATTCTAATTCATTTGCATGAATGTATCCATTCTAATTTATTCGTACGAATGAATTAGAATGGATCGTACGAACGAATTAGAATGGATCGTACGAATGAATTAGAATGGATACATTCGTGCGAATGAATTAGAATAGATCGTACGAATGAATTAGAATGGATTGTACGAATGAATTAGATTGTACGAATGAATTAGAATGGATCGTACGAATGAATTAAAATGGATACATTCGAGCGAATGAATTAGAATGGATACATTTGTGCGAATGAATTAGAATGGATCATACGATGCAATCTAATTCATTCGTACAATGCGTTCTAATCCATTCGTACGATCCATTATAATTCATTCGTACGATCTATTCTAATTCATTCGCACGAATGTATCCATTCTAATTCATTCGTACGATCCATTCTAATTCATTCGTACGATCCATTCTAATTCATTCGTTCGATCCATTCTAATTCATTTGTACGATCCATTCTAATTCATTCGCACAAATATATCCGTTTTAATTCATTTGTACGATCCATTCTAATTTATTCATACGATCCATTCTAATTCATTCGCACGATGCATTCTAATTCATTTGTACGATCCATTCTAATTCATACGCATACAAATGTAACCTTTCTAATTCATTTGTACGATCCATTCTAATTCATTCGTACGATCCATTCTAATCCATTCGTACGATCCATTCTAATACATTCGTACAATCCATTCTAATCCATTCGTAGGAATGAATTAGAATAGATACATTCGTGCGAATGAATTAGAATGGATACATACGAATGAATTAGAATGGATCGTACGAACGGATTAGAATGGATCGTACGAATGAATTAGAATGGATATATTCGAGCGAATGAATTAGAATGGATCGTACGAATGAATTAGAATGGATCATAGGAATGAATTAGAATAGATCGTGCAAATGAATTTGAATGGATACATTCGTGCGAATGAATTAGAATGGATCGTAGGAATGAATTAGAATGGATTGTACGAATGCATTAGAATGGATCGTACGAATGAATTAGAATAGATCGTACAAATGAATTAGAAAGGTTACATTTGTGAGAATGAATTAGAATGGATCGTACGAATGAATTAGAATGGATCGTACGAATGGATTAGAATGGATCGTACGAATGGATTAGAATGGATTGTACGAATGAATTAGAATGGATACATTCGTGCGAATGAATTAGAATGGATTGAATGAATGAATTAGAATGGATCATACGAATGAATTAGAATGGTTACATTCGTGCGAATGAATTAGAATGGATCGTACAAATGAATTAGAATGTAACCATTCTAATTCATTCGCACGAATGTAACCATTCTAATTCATTCCTACGATCTATTCTAATTCATTCGCTCGAATGTATCCATTCTAATTCATTAGTTCGGTCCATTCTAATTCATTCGTACGATCCATTCAAATTCATTTGTACGATCCATTCTAATTCATTCGTACGATCCATTCTAATTCATTCTCACGAATGTAACCTTTCTAATTCATTTGTATGATCCATTCTAATTCATTCGTACGATCCATTCTAATCCATTTGTACGATCCATTCTAAACCATTCTTACGATCCATTCTAATTCATTCGCACGAATGTAACCATTCTAATTCATTCATACGATCCATTCTAATTCATTCGAACAATCCATTCTAATTCATTCGTATGATCTATTCTAATTCATTCGCACGATCCATTCTAATTCATTCCTATGATCCATTCTAATTCATTCATACGATCCATTCTAATTCATTCGCACGAATGTATCATACGAACGAATTAGAATGGATCATGCAAATGAATTAAAATGGATCGTACAAATGAATTAGAATGGATCGTGCGAATGAATTAGAATGGATCGTACGAACGAATTAGAATGGATCGTACGAACGAATTAGAAAGGATCGTATGAACGAATTAGAATGGATCGTACGAATGAATTAGAATGGATGCATTCGAGCGAATGAATTAGAATGGATCGTACGAATGAATTAGAATGGATCATAGGAATGAATTAGAATGGATCGTGCAAATGAATTAGAATGGATACATTCGTGTGAATGAATTAGAATGGATCGTAGGAATGAATTAGAATGGATCTACGAATGAATTAGAATGAATCATACGAATGAATTAGAATGGATCGTGCGAATGAATTTGAATGGATCGTACGAATGAATTAGAATGAATCGTACGATCTATTCTAATTCATTCTCACAAATGTAACGTTTCTAATTCATTTGTACGATCAATTCTAATTCATTCGTATGATACATTCTAATTCATTCCTATGATCCATTCTAATCCATTCGTACGATCCATTCTAATTCATTCGCACGAATGTAACCATTCTAATTCATTCCTACGATCCATTCTAATTCATTCGCACGAATGTATCCATTCTAATTCATTTGCACGATCCATTCTAATTAATTCCTATGATCCATTCGAATTCATTCGTACGATCCATTCTAATTCATTTGCTCGAATATATCCATTCTAATTCATTCGTACGATCCATTCTAATTTGTTCGTACGATCCATTTTAATTCGTTCGTACGATCCATTCTAATTCATTCGCACGATCCATTCTAATTCATTTGTATGATCCATTTTAATTCATTCGTATGATCCATTCTAATTCATTCGTACGATCCATTCTAATTCATTCGCACGAATGTATCCATTCTAATTCATTCGCACGATCCATTCTAATTCATTCGTTCGATCCATTCTAATTCATTCGTACGATCCATTCAAATTCATTCGCATGATCCATTCTAATTCATTCGTACGATCCATTCTAATTCATTCATACGATTCATTCTAATTCATTCGCACAATCCATTCTAATTCATTCATACGATCCATTCTAATTCATTCGCACGAATGTATTCAGGATCGTGCAAATGAATTAGAATGAATCCATTCGTACGAATGGATTAGAATGGATCGTGCGAATGAATTAGAATGGATCGTACGAATGAATTAGAATGGATCGTACGAACGAATTAGAATGGATCGTACGAATGGATTAGAATGAATCGTGCGAATGAATTTGAATGAATCGTACGAATGAATTAGAATGAATCGTACGATCCATTCTAATTCATTTGTACGATCAATTCTAATTCATTCGCACGATCCATTCTAATTCATTCGTACGATCCATTGTAATTTATTCATACGATCCATTCTAATTCATTCGCACGAATGTATCATACGAATGAATTAGAATGGATCATACGAATGAATTAAAATGGATCGTACAAATGAATTAGAATGGATCGTGCGAATGAATTAGAAAGGATCGTACGAACGAATTAGAATGGATCGTACGAACGAATTAGAATGGATCGTATGAACGAATTAGAATGGATCGTACGAATGAATTAGAATGGATACATTCGAGCGAATGAATTAGAATGGATCGTACGAATGAATTAGAATGGATCATAGGAATGAATTAGAATGGATCGTGCAAATGAATTAGAATGGATACATTCGTGCGAATGAATTAGATAGGATCGTAGGAATGAATTAGAATGGATCGTATGAATGAATTAGAATGGTTACATTCGTGCGAATGAATTAGAATGGATCGTACGAATGGATTAGAATGGATCGTACGAATGGATTAGAACGCATTGTACGAATGAATTAGAATAGATACATTTGTGCAAATGAATAAGAATGGATCGCACGAATGAATTAGAATAGATCGTACGAAAGAATTAGAATGGATCGTATGAATGAATTAGAATGGATCATACGAATGAATTAGAATAGATCGTGAGAATGAATTAGAATGGATCGTACGAATGAATTAGAATGGATACATTCGAGTGAATGAATTAGAATAGATTGTAGGAATGAATTAGAATTGATCATATGAATGAATTAGAATGGATCGTATGAATGAATTAGAATATATTGTACGAATGAATTAGAATGGATACATTCGTGCGAATGAATTAGAGTGGATCGGGCGAATGAATTAGAATGGATCGTACGATTCATTCTAATTCATTCGTACGATCCATTCTAATGCATTCGTATGATTCATTCTAATTCATTCGCACGATTCATTCGAATGGATTAGAATGAATTAGAATGTACGATTCATTCTAATTCATTCGTTCAATGCGTTCTAATCCATTCGTACGATCCATTCTAATCCATTCGTACGATCCATTCTAATTCATTCACACGAATTTAACCATTCTAATTCATTCAGACGATCCATTCTAATTCATTCCTACGATCCATTCTAATTTATTCGCATGAATGTATCCATTCTAATTCATTTGCACGATCCATTCTAATTCATTCCTATGATCCATTCTAATTCATTCGTACGATCCATTCTAATTCATTCGCACAATCCATTCTAATTCATTCATACGATCCATTCTAATTCATTTGTACGAATGAATTAGAATGGATCGTACGAATGGATTAGAATGGATCGTACGAATGAATTAGAATGGATCGTACGAACGAATTAGAATTGATCGTATGAACGAATTAGAATGAATCGTACGAATGAAATAGAATGGATACATTCGAGCGAATGAATTAGAATGGATCGTACGAATGAATTAGAATGGATCGTACGAATGAATTAGAATGGGTAGTGCGAATGAACTAGAATGGATCATACGAATGAATTAGAATGGATTGTACGAATGAATTAGAATAGATCGTGCGAATGAATTAGAATGGAACGTACGAAAGAATTAGAATGGATCGTACGAATGAATTACAATGGATCATACAAATGAATTAGAATCGATCGTGCGATTGAATTAGAATGGATTGTACGAATGAATTAGAATGGATACATTTGTGCGATGAATAACAATGGAGCGTACGAATGAATTAGAATGGAGCGTACGAATGAACTAGAATGGATACATTCGTGCGAATGAATTAGAATGGATCATATCAAAGAATTAGAATGGATCGTGTGAATGAATTAGAATGGATCGTGCGAATGAATTAGAATGGATCGTACGAACAAATTAGAATGGATCGTACGAATGAATTAGAATGGATCGTGCAAATGAATTAGAATGGATCGTATGAATAATTTATAATGGATCGTACGAATGAATTAAAATGGATACATTTGTACGAATGAATTAGAATGGATCATACGATTGGATTTGAATGTATCGTACGATTGAATTAGAATGGATACATTTGTGCGAATTAATAAGAATGGATTGTGCGAATGAATTAGAATGGATACATTCGTGCGAATGAATTAGAATGGATTGTGCGAATGAATTAGAACGGATTGTGCAAATGAATTAGAACACATTGTACGAATGAATTAGAATGGATCGTACGAATGGATTAGAATGGATCGTACGAATGAATTAGAATGGATCGTACGAATGAATTAGAATGGATCGTATGAATGAATTAGAATGGATACATTTGTGCGAATGAATTAGAATGGATCGTACGAATGAATTAGAATGGATCATATGAACGAATTAGAATGGATCATACGAATGAATTAGAATGGATATATTCGTATGATCCATTCTAATTCATTCGTCCGATCCATTCTTATTCATTCGTACGATCCATTCTAATTCATTCCTATGATCCATTCTATTTCATTCGTACGATCCATTCTAATTCATTCGTACGATCCATTCTAATTCATTCGCACGATCCATTCTAATTCATTCGTACGATCCATTCTAATTTATTCGTACGATCCATTCTAATTCATTAGTCCGATCTATTCTAATTCATTCGCATGATCCATTCTAATTCATTCGTACGATCCATTCTAATTCATTCATACGATCCATTCTAATTCATTCGCACGATCCATTCTAATTCAATCGTATGATCCAGTCTAATTCATTCGCACAAATGTATCCATTCTAATTCATTCGTACGATCCATTCTAATTTATTCGCACGATCCATTCTAATTCATTCGTACGATCCATTCTAATTCATTTGTACGATCCATTCTAATCTATTCGTACGATCCATTCTATTTCATTCGTACAATGCGTTCTAATTCATTCGCAGAATCCGTTCTAATTCATTCCCATAATCTGTTCTAATTCATAAGCACGAATGTATCCATTCTAATTCATTCGCATGATCCATTCTTATTAATTCGCACAAATATATCCATTCTAATTTATTCGTACGATCCATTCAAATTCAATCGTATGATCCATTCTAATTCAGTCGCACAAATATATCCATTTTAATTCATTCGTACGATCCATTCTAATTTATTCATACGATCCATTCTAATTTACGATCCATTCTAATTCGTTTGTACAATCCATTCTAATTCGTTCGTACGATCCATTCTAATTCGTTCGCACGATCCATTCTAATTCATTCGCACGATCCATTCTAATTCTTTCATATTATCCATTCTAATTCATTCGCACGAATGTATCTATAGTTCTTTCGTACGCTCCATTCTAATTCATTCGTACGCTCCATTCTTATTCATCGCACAAATGTATCCATTCTAATTCATTCGTACGATCAATTCTAATTCATTCGCACGATCGATTCTAATTCATTCGTATGATCTATTCTAATTCATTCGTACGATCCATTCTAATTCTTTCGTTCGATCCATTCTAATTCATTCGCACGATCTATTCTAATTCATTCGTACAATCCATTCTAATTCATTCGTACGATCCATTCTAATTCATTCGCACTATCCATTCTAATTCATTCGTACGATCCATTCTAATTCATTCGTACGATCCATTCTAATTCATTCGTACGATCCATTCTAATTCATTCGCTCAAATGTATCCATTCTAATTCATTCATACGATCCATTCTAATTCATTTGTACGATCCATTCTAATCTATTCGTACGATCCAGTCTAATTCATTCGTACAAATGAATTAGAATGGATTGTACAAAAGAATTAGAATGGATCATACGTATGAATTAGAATGGATCGTACGAATGAATTAGAATGGATCATAGGAATGAATTAGAATGGATCGTGCAAATGAATGAGAATGGATACATTCGTGCGAATGAATTAGAAAGGATCATAGGAATGAATTAGAATGGATCGTACGAATGAATTAGAATGGTTACATTCGTGCGAATGAATTAGAATGGTTACATTCGTGCGAATGAATTAGAATGGATCGTACGAATGGATTAGAATGGATCGTACGAATGGATTAGAACGCATTGTACGAATGAATTAGAATAGATCGTACATTCTAATTCATTCTAATCCATTCGAATGAATCGTGCGAATGAATTAGACTGAATCGTACGACTGCATTAGAATGGATCATACGAATGAATTAGAATGAATCGTACGATCCATTCTAATTCATTCGTCCGATCCATTCTAATTCATTTGCACGAATGTATCCATTCTAATTCATTCGTACAATCCATTCTAATTCATTCGCACAATCCATTCTAATTCATTCGTATGATCCATTCTAATTCATTCCTACGATCTATTCTAATTCATTCGCTCGAATGTATCCATTCTAATTCATTCGTACAATCGATTCTAATTCATTCTCACGATCGATTCTAATTCATTCGTATGATCCATTCTAATTCATTCGTACGATCTATTCTAATTCTTCCGTACGATCCATTCTAATTCATTCGTACAATCCATTCTTATTCATTCGCACAAATGTATCTATTCTAAGTCATTTGTACGATCCATTCTAATCCATTCGTACGATCCATTCTAATTCATTCGCACGAATGTAACCATTCTAATTCATTCGTACGATCCATTCTAATTTATTCCTAAGATCCATTCTAATTCATTCGCACGAATGTATCCATTCTAATTCATTTGCACGATCCATTCTAATTCATTCCTATGATCCATTCTAATTCATTCGTACGATCCATTCTATTTCATTCGCTCGAATGTATCCATTCTAATTCATTCCTATGATCCATTCTAATTCATTCGTACGATCCATTCTAATTCATTCGCTAGAATGTATCCATTCTAATTCATTCGTACGATCCATTCTAATTCGTTCATACAATCCATTCTAATTCGTTCGTACAATCCATTCTAATTTGTTCGTACGATCCATTCTAATTCATTCGCACGATCCATTCTAATTCATTTGTACGATCCATTTTAATTCATTCGCATGATTCATTCTAATTCATTCGTATGATACATTCGTGCGAATGAATTAGAATGGATCGTATGAATGAATTAGAATGGATCATAGGAATGAATTAGAATGGATCGTGCGAATGAATTAGAATGGATCGTACGAATGAATTAGAATGGATTGTGCGAATGAATTAGAATGGATCGTATGAATGAATTAGAATGGTTACATTCGTGCGAATGAATTAGAATGGATCGTACGAATGGTTTAGAATGGATCGTACGAATGGATTAGAATGGATCATACGAATTGATTAGAATGGATCGTACGAATGAATTAGAATGGATCATACAAAGGAATTAGAATGGATCGTGCAAATGAATTTGAATGGATACATTCGAGCGAATGAATTAGAATGGATACATTCGAGCGAATGAATTAGAATGGATCATACGAATGAATTAGAATGGATCGTGCGAATGAATTAGAATGGATCGTGCGAATGAATTAGAATGGATCGTACAAATGAATTAGAATGGATTGTGCGAATGAATTAGAATGGATTGTACGAATGAATTAGAATGGATCGAACGAATAAATTAGAATGGATACAGTCAAATGAATTTGAATGGATCGTACGAATGAATTAGAATGAATCGTACGAATGAATTAGAATGGATCGTGCGAATGAATTTGAATGGATCGTACGAATGAATTAGAATGGATCGTACGAATGAATTAGAATGGATCGTACAAATGAATTGGAATGGATAAATTTGAGCGAATGGATCATAGGAATGAATTAGAATCGATCGTACGAATAAATTAGAATGGATTGTTTGAATGAATTAGAATGGATACATTCGTGCGAATGAATTAGAATGGATCGTACGAATGAATTAGAATGGATCGTACGAATGAATTAGAATGGATACATTCGAGCGAATGAATTAGAATGGATCATACGAATGAATTAGAATGGATCATAGGAATGAATTAGAATAGATCGTGCAAATGAATTAGAATGGATACATTCGTGCGAATGAATTAGAATGGATTATACGAATGAATTAGAATGGATCGTACGAATGAATTAGAATGGATTGTGTGAATGAATTAGAATGGATCGTATGAATGGATTAGAATGGATCGCATGAATGAATTAGAATGGATCGTACGAATGAATTAGAATGGATCGTACGAATGAATTAGAATGGATCATATGAATGAATTAGAATGGTTACATTCGTTTGAATGAATTAGAATGGATCGTACGAATGGATTGGAATGGATCGTACGAATGGATTAGAACGCATTGTACGAATGAATTAGATTGGTTACATTCATGCAAATGAATTAGAATGGATCTTACGAATGAATTAGAATGGATCGTATGAATGAATTAGAATGGATCGTACGAATGAATTAGAATGGATCGTACGAATGAATTAGAATGGATCATACGAATGAATTAGAATGGATCGGGCGAATGAATTAGAATGGATCATGCGAATGAATTAGAATGGATACATTCATACAAATGAATTAGAATGGATCGTACGAATGAATTAGAATGGATCGTACGAATGAATTAGAATGGTTACATTCGTGCGAATAAATTTGAATGGATCGTACGAATGAATTAGAATGGATCGAACGAATGAATTAGAATGGATACATTCGAGCGAATGAATTAGAATAGATCGTAGGAATGAATTAGAATGGATCATACGAATGGATTAGAATGGATCGAACGAATGAATTAGAATGGATCGTACGAATGAATTAGAATAGCTTATATGAATGAATGAATCGTACGAATTAATTAGAATAGATCGTACGATCCATTCTAATCCATTCGTATGATCCATTCTAATTCATTCGCACGAATGTAACCATTCTAATTCATTCGTACGATCCATTCTAATTCATTCCTACGATCTATTATAATTCATTTGCTCGAATGTATCCATTCTAATTCATTCGTTCAATCCATTCCAATCCATTCATACGATCTATTCAAATTCATTCGCATGATCCATTCTAATTCATTCGTACGATCCATTCTAATTCATTCTCACGAATGTAACCTTTCTAATTCATTTATACGACCCATTCTAATTCATTTGTACGATCCGTTCTAATTCATTCGTACGATCCATTCTAATCCATTCGTACGATCCATTCTAATTCATTCGCATGATCAATTCTAATTCATTCGTACGATCCATTCTAATTCATTCGCACGAATGTATCCATTCTAATTCATTCGCACGAATGTATCCATTCTAATTCATTTGCACGATCCATTCTAATTCATTCCTATGATCCATTCTAAATCATTCGTACGATCCATTCTAATTCATTCGCACGAATGAATTTGAATGGATCGTACAAATGAATTAGAATGGATCGTACGAATGAATCAGAATGGATACATTCATGCGAATGAATTAGAATAGATTGTGCGAATAAATTAGAATGCATCGATCGTACGAATGAATTAGAATGGGTCGTGCGAATGAATTAGAATGGATCATACGAATGAATTAGAATGGATCGTACGAATGAATTAGAATGGATCGAACGAATGAATTAGAATGGATACATTCGAGCGGAATGAATTAGAACGGATCGTACGATCCATTCTAATTCATTCTCACAAATGTATCCATTCTAATTCATTCGTATGATCCATTCTAATTCATTCGCACGATCCATTCTAATTCATTCGCACGAATATATCTATTCTAATTCATTCGTATGATCCATTCTAATTCATTCGTACGATCCATTCTAATTCATTCGCACGATCCATTCTAATTCATATGTACGATCCAATAGAATGGATTCGTACGATCCATTCTTATTCATTCATACGATCCATTCTAATTCATTCGTACAATCCATTTAATTCAGTCGTATGAATGTATCCATTCTAATTCATTCGCTCGAGTGTATCCATTCTAATTCATTCGTACAAATGTATCCATTCTAATTCATTCCTACGAATGAATTAGAATGGATCGTACGAATGGATTAGAATGGATCGTACGAATGGATTAGAATGGATCGTACGAATCAATTAGAATGGATCGTACAAATGAATTAGAAAGGTTACATTTGTGAGAATGAATTAGAATGGATCGTACGAATGAGTTAGAATGGATCATAGGAATGAATTAGAATGGATCGTGCGAATGAATTAGAATGGATATATTCGTGCGAATGAATTAGAATGGATCGTGCGAATGAATTAGAAAGGGTGATACGAATGAATTAGAATGGATACATTTGTGAGAATGAATTAGAATGGATCATACGATCCATTCTAATTCATTCCGCTCGAATGTATCCATTCTAATTCGTTCGTTCGATCCATTCTAATTCATTCGTACGATCCATTCTAATTCATTCGCACGATCCATTCTAATTCATTCGTACGATAGATCCATTCTAATTTATTCGCACGATCTATTCTAATTTATTCGCACGAATGTATCCATTCTAATTCATTCGTACGATCCATTCTAATTCATTCGTACGATCCATTCAAGTTCATTCGTGCGAATGAATTAGAATGGATCGTATGAATAGATCATGCGAATGAATTAGAATGGATCGTACGAATGAATTAGAATGGATAAATTCGAGCGAATGAATTAGAATGGATCATACGAATGAATTAGAATGGATCATAGGAATGAATTAGAATGGATCGTGCAAATGAATTAGAATGGATACATTCGTGCGAATGAATTAGAATGGATCGTAGGAATGAATTAGAATGGATCGTACGAATAAATTAGAATGGTTACATTCGTGCGAATTAATTAGAATGGATCATACGAATGAATTAGAACGGATCGTGCGAATGAATTAGAATGGATCGTACAAATGAATTAGAATGGATACATTCGAGCGGAATGAATTAGAATAGATCGTACGATCCATTCTAATTAATTCTCACAAATGTATCCATTCTAATTCATTCCTACGATCCATTCTAATTCGTTCGTACGATCCATTCTAATTCATTCGCACGATCCATTCTAATTCATTCGTACGATCGATCCATTCTAATTTATTCGCACGATCTATTCTAAATTATTCGCATGAATGTATCCATTCTAATTCATTCGTACGATCAATTCTAATTCATTTGTACGATCTATTCAAATTCATTCGTGTGAATGAATTAGAATGGATCGTACGAATGGATCATGCGAATGAATTAGAATGGATCGTACGAATGAATTAGAATGGATCGTACGAATGAATTAGAATGGATACATTCGAGCGAATGAATTAGAATGGATCATATGAATGAATTAGAATGGATCGTACGAATGAATTATACGGGATACATTCGTGCGAATGAATTAGAATAGATCGTGCGAATAAATTTGAATGGATCGATCGTACGAATGAATTAGAATGGATCGTGCGAATGAATTAGAATGGATAAATTCGTACGAATAAATTAGAATGGATACATTCTTGCGAATAAATTCGTATGATCATAGGAATGAATTAGAATGGATCGTACGAATGAATTAGAATGGATCGTGCAAATGAATTAGAATGGATACATTTGTGAGAATGAATTAGAATGGATTGTAGGAATGAATTAGAATGGATCGTACGAGTGAATTAGAATGGTTACATTCGATCGAATAAATTAGAATGGATCGTACGAATGAATTAGAATGGATCGTGCGAATTAATTAGAATGGATCGTACGAATGAATTAGAATGGATCGTGCGAATGAATTAGAATGGATCATACTAATGAATTAGAATGGATCGTACAAATGAATTAGAAAGGTTACATTTGTGAGAATGAATTAGAATGGATCGTACGATTCATTCTAATTCATTCGTCCGATCCATTCTAATTCATTCGTACGATCCATTCCAATTCATTCGTATGATCCATTCTAATTCATTCTCACAAATGTAACCTTTCTAATTCGTTTGTACGATCCATTCTAATTCATTCGTACGATCCATTCTAATTCATTCATGTGATCCATTCTAATTCATTCGCACGAATGTATCCATTCTAATCCATTCGTACGATCATTCGGTGGATCCATTCTAATTCATTCGTACGATCCATTCTAATTCATTCGTACAATTGTATCCATTCTAATTCATTCGTCCGATCCATTCTAATTCATTCGCAGGATCAATTCTAATTCATTCGTACGATCCATTCTAATTCATTCGCACGAATGTATCCATTCTAATTCATTCGCACGAATGTATCCATTCTAATTCATTTGCACGATCCATTCTAATTCATTCCTATGATCCATTCTAATTCATTCGTACGATCCATTCTAATTCATTCGCACGAATGAATTTGAATGGATCGTACAAATGAATTAGAATGGATCGTACGAATGAATCAGAATGGATACATTCATGCGAATGAATTAGAATAGATCGTGCGAATAAATTAGAATGGATCGATCGTGTGAATGAATTAGAATTGATCATACGAATGAATTAGAATGGATCATACGAATGAATTAGAATGGATCGTACGAATGAATTAGAATGGATCGAACGAATGAATTAGAATGGATACATTCGAGCGGAATGAATTAGAATGGATCGTACGATCCATTCTAATTCATTCTCACAAATGTATCCATTCTAATTCATTCGTATGATCCATTCTAATTCATTCGGACGATCCATTATAATTCATTCGCACGAATATATCTATTCTAATTCATTCGTATGATCCATTCTAATTCATTCGTACGATCCATTCTAATTCATTCGCACGATCCATTCTAATTCATATGTACGATCCATTAGAATGGATTCGTACGATCCATTCTTATTCATTCGTACGATCCATTCTAATTCATTCGTACAATCCATTTAATTCAGTCGTATGAATTATATCCATTCTAATTCATTCGCTCGAATGTATCCATTCTAATTCATTCGTACAAATGTATCCATTCTAATTCATTCCTACGAATGAATTAGAATGGATCGTACGAATGGATTAGAATGGATCGTACGAATGGATTAGAATGGATGGTACGAATGAATTAGAATGGATTGTACAAATGAATTAGAAAGGTTACATTTGTGAGAATGAATTAGAATGGATCGTACGAATGAGTTAGAATGGATCATAGGAATGAATTAGAATGGATCGTGCGAATGAATTAGAATGGATATATTCGTGCGAATGAATTAGAATGGATCGTGCGAATGAATTAGAAAGGGTCATACGAATGAATTAGAATGGATACATTTGTGAGAATGAATTAGAATGGATCGTACGATCCATTCTAATTCATTCCGCTCGAATGTATACATTCTAATTCGTTCGTTCGATCCATTCTAATTCATTCGTACGATCCATTCTAATTCATTCGCACGATCCATTCTAAGTCATTCGTACGATCGATCCATTCTAATTTATTCGCACGATCTATTCTAATTTATTCGCATGAATGTATCCATTCTAATTCATTCGTACGATCCATTCTAATTCATTCGTACGATCCATTCAAATTCATTCGTGCGAATGAATTAGAATGGATCGTACGAATAGATCATGCGAATGAATTAGAATGGATCGTACAAATGAATTAGAATGGATAAATTCGAGCGAATGAATTAGAATGGATCATACGAATGAATTAGAATGGATCATAGGAATGAATTAGAATGGATCGTGCAAATGAATTAGAATGGATACATTCGTGCGAATGAATTAGAATGGATCGTATGAATGAATTAGAATGGATCGTACGAATAAATTAGAATGGTTACATTCGTGCGAATTAATTAGAATGGATCATAGGAATGAATTAGAACGGATCGTGCGAATGAATTAGAATGGATCGTACGAATGAATTAGAATGGATACATTCGAGCGGAATGAATTAGAATAGATCGTACGATCCATTCTAATTAATTCTCACAAATGTATCCATTCTAATTCATTCGTACAATCCATTCTAATTCATTCGTACGATCCATTCTAATTCATTCGCACGATCCATTCTAATTCATTCGTACGATCGATCCATTCTAATTTATTCGCACGATCTATTCTAATTTATTCACATGAATGTATCCATTCTAATTCATTCGTACGATCAATTCTAATTCATTTGTACGATCCATTCAAATTAATTTGTGCGAATGAATTAAAATGGATCGTACGAATGGATCATGCGAATGAATTAGAATGGATCGTACGAATGAATTAGAATGGATCGTACGAATGAATTAGAATGGATACATTCGAGCGAATGAATTAGAATGGATCATATGAATGAATTAGAATGGATCGTACGAATGAATTAGAAGGGATACATTCGTGCGAATGAATTAGAATAGATCGTGCGAATAAATTAGAATGGATCGATCGTACGAATGAATTAGAATGGATCGTGCGAATGAATTAGAATGGATACATTCGTACGAATAAATTAGAATGGATACATTCTTGCGAATAAATTCGTATGATCATAGGAATGAATTAGAATGGATCGTACGAATGAATTAGAATGGATCGTACGAATGAATTAGAATGGATACGTTTGTGAGAATGAATTAGAATGGATTGTAGGAATGAATTAGAATGAATCGTACGAGTAAATTCGAATGGTTACATTCGAGCGAATAAATTAGAATGGATCGTACGAATGAATTAGAATGGATCGTGCGAAATAATTAGAATGGATCGTACGAATGAATTAGAATGGATCGTGCGAATGAATTAGAATGGATCATACGAATGAATTAGAATGGATCGTACAAATGAATTAGAAAGGTTACATTTGTGAGAATGAATTAGAATGGATCGTACGATTCATTCTAATTCATTCGTCCGATCCATTCTAATTCATTCGTACGATCCATTCCAATTCATTCGTACGATCCATTCTAATTCATTCTCACAAATGTAACCTTTCTAATTCGTTTGTACGATCCATTCTAATTCATTCGTACGATCCATTCTAATTCATTTATATGATCCATTCTAATTCATTCGCACGAATGTATCCATTCTAATCCATTCGTACGATCATTCGGTTGATCCAGTCTAATTCATTCGTACGATCTATTCTAATTCATTCGTACCATTGTATCCATTCTAATTCATTCGTCCGATCCATTCTAATTCATTCGTATGATCAATTCTAATTCATTCGCACGATCCATTCTAATTCATTCGTATGATCCATTCTTATTCATTCCTACGATCTATTCTAATTCATTCGTACGATCCATTCTAAATTAGAATAGATCGTAGGAATGAATTAGAATGGATACATTCGTGCGAATGAATTAGAATAGATCGTGCGAATAAATTAGAATGGATCAATCGTACGATTCATTCTAATTCATTCACACGATCCATTCAAATTCGTTCGCACGATCCATTCTAATTCATTCCTATGATTCATTCTAATTCATTCGTACAATACATTCTAATTCATTTGCACGATCCATTCTAATTCGTTCGTACGATACGATTCATTTTAATCCATTCGTACGATCCATTCTAATTCATTTGCACGATCCATTCTAATTCATTCCTATGATCCATTCTAATTCATTCGCACGATCCATTCTAATTCATTCTCACGAATGTAACCTTTCTAATTCATTTGTATGATCCATTCTAATTCATTCTTACGATCCATTCTAATCCATTCGTACGATCCATTCTAATCCATTTGTACGATCCATTCTAATTCATTCGTATGATCCATTCTAATTCTTTCGCACTATCCATTCTAATTCATTCGCACGATCTATTCTAATTCATTCGTACGATTCATTCTAATTCATTCGCACGAATGTATCCATTCTAATTCATTTGCATGATCCATTCTAATTCATTCCTATGATCCAT
Source organism: Chamaelirium japonicum (assembly GCA_947650365.1). Classification (NCBI taxonomy): domain Eukaryota; kingdom Viridiplantae; phylum Streptophyta; class Magnoliopsida; order Liliales; family Melanthiaceae; genus Chamaelirium; species Chamaelirium japonicum. The sequence goes on from CANTAL010000293.1 coordinate 175,712, forward strand.
TCTAATTTATTCGTACGATCCATTCTAATTCATTCGCTCGAATGTATCCATTCTAATTCATTCGTACGATCCATTCTAATTCATTCATATGATCCATTCTAATTCATTTGTACGATCCATTCTAATTAGAAAGGTTACATTCGAGCGAATGAATTTGATCCATTCTAATACATTCGTGCGAAGTAATTAGAATGGATCGGACGAATGAATTAGAATGGTTCGTACGAACGAATTAGAATGGATCGTACGAACGAATTAGAATGGATCGTATCAACGAATTAGAATGGATCGTACGAATGAATTAGACTGGATACATTTGAGCGAATGAATTAGAATGGATCGTACGAATGAATTAGAATGGATCATAGGAATGAAATAGAATGGATCGTGCAAATGAATTAGAATGGATACATTCGTGCGAATGAATTAGAATAGATCGTAGGAATGAATTAGAATGGATCGTACGAATGAATTAGAATGGTTACATTCGTGCGAATAAATTAGAATGGATCGTATGAATGGATTAGAATGGATCGTACGAATTGATTAGAATGGATCGTACGAATGAATTAGAATGGATCGTATAAATGAATTAGAAAGGTTATATTCGTGAGAATGAATTAGAATGGATCGTACGAATGAATTAGAATGGATCATGTGAATGAATTTGAATGTATCGTACGAATGAATTAGAATGGATCGAACGAATGAATTAGAATGGATACATTCGAGCGAATGAATTAGAATAGATCATAGGAATGAATTACAATAGATCGTACGAATGAATTAGAATGGTTACATTCGTGTGAATGAATTAGAATGGATCGTACGAATGGATTAGAATAGATCGTACGATCCATTCTAATTCATTCGTACGATTCATTCATTCGTATGAGCTATTCTAATTCATTCGTATGATCCATTCTAATTCATTCGTACGATTCATTCATTCGTATGAGCTATTCTAATTCATTCGTATGATCCATTCTAATTCATTCGTACGATCCATTCTAATCCATTCGTATGATCCATTCTAATTCATTCCTACGATCTATTCTAATTCATTCGCTCGAATGTATCTATTCTAATTCATTCGTTCGATCCATTCTAATTCATTCGTACGATCTATTCAAATTCATTCGCACGAATGTAACCATTCTAATTTATTCGTACGATCCATTCTAATTCATTCGTACGATTCATTCTAATTCATTTGCATGAATGTAACCATTCTAATTCATTCGTACAATGTGTTCTAATCCATTCGTACGTTCCATTATAATCCATTCGTACGATCCATTCTAATTCATTCGCACGAATGTTACCATTCTAATTCAGTCGTATGATCCAATCTAATTCATTCGTACGATCCATTCTAATTCATTCGCACGATCCATTCTAATTCATTCGTACGATCCATTCTAATTCATTCGTACAAATGTATCCATTCTAATCCATTCATACGATCCATTCTAATTCATTCGCACGATCCATTCTAATTCATTCGTACGATCCATTCTAATTCATTCGTATGATCCATTGTAATTCATTCGCATGAATGTATCCATTCTAATCCATTCGTACGATCTATTCTAATTCATTCCTACGATCCATTCTAATTCATTCGTACGATCTATTGTAATTAATTCGCTCGAATGTATCCATTCTAATTCATTCGTACGATCCATTCTAATTCATTCGTACGATCCATTCTAATTCATTCGCACGAATGTATCCATTCTAATTCATTCGTACAATCCATTCTAATTCATTCGTATGATCCATTCTCATTCATTCCTATGATCCATTCGCACAAATGTATCCATTCTAATTCATTTGTACGATCCATTCTAATTCATTCGTACGATCCATTCAAATTCATTCGTACGATCCATTCTAATTCATTCGTACGATCCATTCAAATTCATTCGAATGTATCAATTCTAATTCATTCGTTCTATCCATTCTAATTCATTCGTACGATCCATTCTAATTCATTCGCACAATACATTCTAATTCATTTGTATGATCCTTTCTAATTCATCGCACGATCCATTCTAATTCATTCGCTCGAATGTATCCATTCTAATTCATTCGTTCGATCCATTCTAATTCATTCGTACGATCCATTCTAATTCGTTTGTACGATCCATTCTAATTTATTCGTTCAAATATATCCATTCTAATTCATTCGTACGATCCATTCTAATTCATTCGCAGAATCCATTCTATTTCATTTGTATGATCCATTCTAATTCATCGCACGATCCATTCTAATTCATTCGCTCGAATGTATCCATACTAATTCATTCGCTCGAATGTATCCATTGTAATTCATCGCACGATCCATTCTAATTCATTCGCTCAAATGGATCGTAGGAATGAATTAGAATGGATCATACGAATGAATTAGAATGGATCGTGCGAATGAATTAGAATGGATTGTACGAATGAATTAGAATGGAAACATTCATGCGAATGAATTAGAATGGATCGGACGAATGAATTAGAATGGATCGTACGAATGCATTAGAATGGATCGTACGAATGAATTAGAATGAATCGTACGAATGAAAACATTCGTTCCTAAGATCCATTCTAATTCGTTCGTACGATCCATTCTAATTCATTCGTACGAATAAATTAGAATGGATACATTCATGCAAATGAATTAGAATGGATCGTACGAATGAATTAGAATGGATCATACTAATTCATTCGTATGATCCATTCTAATTCATTTGTATGATCCATTCTAATTCATTTGCATGAATGTATCCATTCTAATTTTTTCGTACGAATGAATTAGAATGGATTGTACGAATGAATTAGAATGGATACATTTGTGCGAATGAATTGGAATGGATCGTGCAAATGAATTAGAATGGATCGTATGAATGGATTAGAATGGATCGTACGAATGAATTAAAATGGATCGTACGAACGAATTAGAATAGTTATATTCGTGTGAATGAATTAGAATGGATCGTACGAATGGATTAGAATGGATCATACGAATGAATTAGAATAGATCGTAGGAATGAATTAGAATGGATTGTGCGAATGAATTAGAATGAATCGTATGAATGAATTAGAATGGATCGTACGAATGAATTAGAATGGATCGTGCGAATGAATTAGAATGGATCGTACGAATGAATTAGAATGGATCGTGCGAATGAATTAGAATGGATCATACAAATGAATTAGAATGGTTACACTCGTGAGAAGGAATTAGTATGGATCGTACGAATGGATTAGAATAGATCGTGCGAATGAATTAGAATGGATATATTCGTGCGAATGAATTAGAATAGATCGTATGAATGAATTAGAATGGATCGTACGAATGAATTAGAATGGATACATTTGTATGAATGAATTAGAATGGATCGTACGAATAAATTAGAATGGATCGTACGAATGAATTAGAATAGATAGTGCGAATGAATTAGAATGGATCGTACGAATGAATTAGAATGGATTGTACGAATGAATCAGAATAGATCGTGCGAATGAATTAGAATGGATCGTACGAAAGAATTAGAATGGGTCGTACGAATGAATTACAATGGATCATACGAATGAATTAGAATCGATCGTGCGAATGAATTAGAATGGATACATTTGTGCGATGAATAAGAATGGAGCGTACGAATGAATTAGAACGGATCATACGAATGGATTTGAATGGATCGTACGAATGGATTAGAATGGATCGTGCAAATGAATTTGAATGGATACATTCGGGCGAATGAATTAGAATGGATCATAGGAATGAATTAGAATGGATCGTACGAATGAATTAGAATGGTTACATTCGTGTGAATGAATTAGAATGGATCGTACGAATGAATTAGAATGGATCGTGCGAATGTATTAAAATTGATCATACGAATGAATTAGAATGGATCGTGCCAATGAATTAGAATGGATCGTACGATGCAATCTAATTCATTCATACGATCCATTCTAATTCATTCTTATGATCAATTCTAATTCATTCGCACGATCCATTCTAATTCATTCTCACGAATGTAACCTTTCTAATTCATTTGTATGATCTATTCTAATTCATTCGTACGATCCATTTTAATCCATTCGTACGATCACTTCTAATTCATTTGTACGATCCATTCTAATTCATTCGTACGATCCATTCTAATTCATTTGCATGAATGTAACCATTCTAATCCATTCGTATGATCCATTCTAATTCATTCATACGATCCATTCTAATTCATTCTCACAAATGTAACCTTTCTAATTCATTTGTACGATCCACTCTAATTCATTCGTACGATCCATTCTAATCCATTCTTACGATCCATTCTAATCCATTCGTACGATCCATTCTAATTCATTCACACGAATGTAACCATTCTAATTCGTTCGTACGATCCATTCTAATTCATTCGTACGATCCATTCTAATCCATTCGTACGATCCATTCTAATTCATTCGCACGATCCATTCTAATTCATTTGCACAAATGTATCCATTCTAATTCATTCGTACAATCCATTCTAATTCATTCGCATGATCCATTCTAAATTATTCGTACGATCCATTCTAATTCATTTGTACGATCCATTCTAATTCATTCGCACGAATGTATCCATTCAAATTTATTCGTACGATCCATATGGTTACATTCGTGCGAATAAATTAGAATGGATCGTACGAATGGATTTGAATGGATCGTACGAATGAATTAGAATAGAAACATTCGAGCGAATGAATTAGAATAGATCGTAAGAATGAATTAGAATGGATCATACGAATGAATTAGAATGGATCGTGCGAATGAATTAGAATGGATTGTATGAAAGAATTAGAATGGATCGTACGAATGAATTAGAATGGATACATAGGAATGAATTAGAATGGAACGTACGTATGGATTAGAATAGATCGTACGAATGGATTAGAATGGATCATGCGAATGGATTAGAATGGATCGTGCGAATGAATTAGAATGGATCGTACGAATGAATTAGAATGGATCGTGCGAATGAATTAGAATGAATCGTACGAATGCATTAAAATGGATCGTACGAATGAATTAGAATAAATCATACGATCCATTCTAATTCATTCGTCTGATCCATTCTAATTCATTCGCACGAATGTATCCATTCTAATTCATTCGTACAATCCATTCTAATTCATTCGCACGATCCATTCTAATTCATTCGTATGATCCCTTCTAATTCATTCCTACGATCTATTCTAATTCATTCACTCGAATGTATCCATTCTAATGCATTCGTATGATCCATTCTAATTAATTCATACGATCCATTCTAATCCATTCATACGATCCATTCTAATTCATTCGTACGATCCATTCTAATTCATTCTCACAAATGTAACCTTTCTAATTCATTTGTACGATCCACTCTAATTCATTCGTACGATCAATTCTAATCCATTCGTACGATCCATTCTAATTCATTCGCACGAATGTAACCATTCTAATTCATTCTTACGATCCATTCTAATTTATTCCTACGATCCATTCTAATTCATTCGCACGAATGTATCCATTCTAATTCATTTGCACGATCCATTCTAATTCATTCCTATGATCCATTCTAATTCATTCGTACGATCCATTCTAATTCATTCGCTCGAATGTATCCATTCTAATTCATTCGTACGATCTATTCTAATTCATTCGTACGATCCATTCTAATCCATTCGTACGATCCATTCTAATTCATTCGTACAATGCGTTCTAATCCATTCGTACGATCCATTCTAATTCATTCATACGATCCATTCTAATTCATTCGTATGATCTATTCTAATCCATTCGTACGATCCATTCTAATCCATTCGTACGATCCATTCCAATCCATTCGTACGACCCATTCTAATTCATTCGCTCGAATGTATCCATTCTAATTCATTCATACGATCCATTCTAATCCATTCATATGATCCATTCTAAATCATTCGTACGATCCATTCTAATTCATTCGCATGAATGTAACCATTCTAATTCATTCATACGATCCATTCTAATTCATTCGTACAATCCATTCTAATTCATTCGTCCGATCCATTCTAATTCATTCGCACGAATGTATCCATTCTATTCATTCGTACAATCCATTCTAATTCATTCGCACGATCCATTCTAATTCATTCGTATGATCCATTCTACTTCATTCCTACGATCTATTCGAATTCATTTGCTCGAATGTATCTATTCTAATTCATTCATACAATCCATTCTAATTTATTCGTACGATCCATTCTAATCCATTCATACGATCCATTCTAATTCATTCCTACGATCTATTCTAATTCATTCGCTCGAATGTATCCATTCTAATTCATTCGTACGATCCATTCTAATTCATTCGTATGATCCATTCTAACTCATTCGGTGGATCCATTCTAATTCATTCGTACGATCCATTCTAATTCATTCGCACGATCCATTCTAATTCATTCACAGATGTATTCTAATTTATTCGTATGATCCATTCTAATTCATTCGTATGATTCATTGTAATTCATTCGTACGATCTATTCTAATTCATTCGCACAAATGTACCCATTCTAATTTATTTGTACGATCCATTCTAATTCATTCGCACGATCCATTATAATTCATTTGTACAAATGTATCCATTCTATTTCATTCGCACGATCCATTCTAATTCATTCGCACGATCCATTCTAATCCATTCGTCCGATCCATTCTAATTCATTCGTACGATCCATTCTAATTCATTCGCACGAATGTATCCATTCTAATTCATTCGTACGATCAATTCTAATTCATTCGCACGATCCATTCTAATTCATTCGTACGATCAATTCTAATTCATTCTCACAAATGTAACCTTTCTAATTCATTTGTATGATCCATTCTAATTCATTCGTATGATCCATTCTAATCTATTCGTACGATCGATTCTAATTCATTCTTACAAATGTAACCTTTCTAATTCATTTGTACGATCCATTCTTATTCATTCCTACGATCTATTCTAATTCGTTCGTATGATCCATTCTAATTCATTCGCACGATCCATTTTAATTTATTCGTACGATCCATTCTAATTCATTCGAACGATCTATTCTAATTCATTCGTACGATCTATTCTAATTCATTCGCACGAATGTAACCATTCTAAATCATTCGTACGATTCATTCTAATTCATTCGTGTGAGCTATTCTAATTCATTCGTACAATCCATTCAAATTCATTCGCATGATCCATTCTAATTCATTCGTACAATCCATTCTAATTCATTCTCACGAATGTAACCTTTCTAATTCATATGTATGATCCATTCTAATTCATTCGTACGATCCATTCCATTCGCACGATCCATTCTAATTCATTCGTATGATCCATTCTAATTCATTCCTACGATCTATTCTAATTCATTCGCTCGAATGTAATCATTCTAATTCATTCGTACGATCTATTCCAATTCATTCGTATGAACGAATTAGAATGGATCGTACGAATGAATTAGAATGGATCGTACGAATGAATTAGAATGGATTAGAATGGATCATACTTCTGAATTAGAATGGTTACATTCGAGTGAATGAATTAGAATGGATCGTACGAATGAATTAGAATGGATCATAGGAATGAATTAGAATGGATCGTGCAAATGAATTAAAATGGATACATTCGTGCGAATGAATTAGAATGGATCGTAGGAATGAATTAGAATGGATCGTACGAATGAATTAGAATGGATCTTACGAATGAATTAGAATGGATCGTACGAATGAATTAAAATGGATCATACTAATCCATTCGAACGATCCATTCTAATTCATTCGCATGAATGTAACTATTCTAATTCATACGTATGATCCATTCTAATTTATTCGTATAATTTATTCGCATGATCCATTCTAATTCATTCGTACGATCCATTCTAATGCATTCGTACGATTAATTCTAATTCATTCACACGATCCATTCTAATTCAATCGTATGATCCATTCTAATTTATTCATATGATCCATTCAAATTCATTCGCATGATCCATTCTAATTCATTCGTACGATCTATTCTAATTCATTCGTTCGATCCATTCTAATTCATTCGTACGATCCATTCTAATTCATTCGTACGTACCTTTCTAATTCATTCGCACGATCCATTCTAATTTATTCGTACGATCCATTCTAACTCATTTGGACGATCTATTCTAATTCATTTGCACAATCCATTCTAATTCATTCGTACGATCCATTCTAATTCATTCGCACGATCCATTCTAATTCATTTGTACGATCTATTCTAATTCATTCGTACGAATGTAACCATTCTAATTCCTTCGTACGATCCATTCTAATTCATTCCTACGATCCATTCTAATTCATTCGCACGAATGTATCCATTCTAATTCATTTGCACGATCCATTCTAATTCATTCCTACGATCCATTCTAATTCATTCGCACGAATGTATCCATTCTAATTCATCTGCACGATCCATTCTAATTCATTCGCATGAATGTATATATCCATTCTAATTCATTCGTTCGATCCATTCTAATTCATTCGTATGATCAATTCTAATTCATTCGCACGATCCATTCTAATTCATTCGTACGATCCATTCTAATTCATTCGCATGAATGTAACCATTTGTATGATCCATTCTAATTCATTCGTATGAATGTATCCTTTCTAATTCATTTGTACGATCCATTCTAATTCATTTGTACGATCCATTCTAATTCATTCGCACGATCCATTCTAATCCATTCGTACGATCCATTCTAACTCATTCATACAATCCATTCTAATTCATTCGCTCGAATGTATCCATTCTAATTCATTCGCTCGAATGTATCCATTTTAATTCATTCGTACGATCCATTCTAATTCATTCGTACGATCGAACGAATGAATTAGAATGGATGCATTCGAGCGAATGAACTAGAATAGATCGTAGGAATGAATTAGAATGGATCATACGAATGAATTAGAATGGATCGTGTGAATAAATTAGAATGGATTGTACGAATGAATTAGAATGGATACATTCATACGAATGAATTAGAATGGATCGGACGAATGAATTAGAATGGATCGTACGATCCATTCTAATTCATTTGTATGATCCATTCTAATTCATTCGTACGATCCATTCTAATCCACTCGTACGATCCATTCTAATCCATTCGTACGATCCATTCTAATCCATTTGCACGAATATACGATCCATTCTAATTTATTCGCAAGAATGTATCCATTCTAATTCATTCACACAATCCAATCTAATTCAAACGTACGATCCATTCTAATTCATTCGTACGATCCATTCTAATTTATTCGTACGATCCATTCTAATTCATTCACACGATCCATTCTAATTCATTCGTGAGAATGGATTAGAATGGATCGTACGAATGGATTAGAATGGATCGTATGAATGAATTAGAATGGATCGTACGAATGAGTTAGAATGGATCCACCGAATTGTGTTAGAATGGATCATACGAATGAATTAGAATGGATCGTACGAATGAATTAGAATGGATTGTGTGAATGAATTAGAATAGATCGTAGGAATGAATTAGAATGGATCATACGAATCAATTAGAATGGATCATACGAATGAATTAGAATGGATCGTACGAATGAACTAGAATGGATACATTCGTGCGAATGAATTAGAATGGATCATATGAAAGAATTAGAATGGATCGTGCGAATGAATTAGAAGGGATCGTACGAAGGAATTAGAATGGATATATTCATGCGAATGAATTAGAATGGATCGTACGAATGGATTAGAATGGATCGGACGAATGAATTAGAATGGATACATTCGAGCGAATGAATTAGAATAGATCGTAGGAATGAATTAGAATAGATCATACGAATGAATTAGAATGGATCGTGCGAATGAATTAGAATGGATTGCACGAATGAATTAGAATGGATACATTCGTGCGAATGAATTAGAATGGATCGGATGAATGAATTAGAATGGATCGTACGATTCATTCTAATTCATTCGTACAATCCATTCTAATGCATTCGTACGATTCATTCTAATTCATTCGCACGATCCATTCTAATTCATTCATACGATTCATTCTAATTCATTCGCACGATCCATTCTAATCCATTCGTACGATCCATTCTAATCCATTCGTACGATCCAATCTAATCCATTCGTACGATCCATTCTAATTCATTCCTATGTATCCATTCTAATTCATTCGTACGATCCATTCTAATTCTTTCATACAATCCATTCTAATTCATTCGCACGATCCATTCTAATTCATTCATATGATCCATTCGAATTCATTCCTATGATATATTCTAATTCATTCGCTCGAATGTATCCATTCTAATTCATTCGTACGATCCATTCTAATTCATTCGTACGATCCATTCTAATTCATTCTCACGAATGTAACCTTTCTAATTCATTTGTATGATCCATTCTAATTCATTCGTATAATTCATTCTAATTCATTTCTACGATCCATTCTAATTCATTCGTACGATCTAGTTCTAATCCATTCATACGATCCATTCTAATTCGCACAAATGTATCCATTTTAATTCATTCGTACGATCCATTCTAATTCATTCGTACGATCCATTCTAATTCATTCGTACGATCCATTCTAATCCATTCGTACGATCTATTCTAATTCATTCGTACAAATATATCCTTTCTAATTCATTTGTATGATCCATTCGTACGATCCATTCTAATTCATTCGTACGATCTATTCTAATTCATTCGTATGATCCATTCTAATTCATTCGTACGATCCATTACAATTCATTCGTACAATCCATTCAAATTCATTCATACGATGCAATCTAATTCATTCGCACGAATATATCTATTCTAATTCATTCGTACGATCGTTTCTAATTCATTCACACGATCAATTCTAATCCATTCGTACGATCCATTCTAATTCATTCGTACGATCCATTCTAATTCATTCCTACCATCCATTCTAATTCATTCGCACGAATGTATCCATTCTAATTCATTTGCACGATCCATTCTAATTCATTCCTATGATCCATTCTAATTCATTCGTACGATGCAGTCTAATTCATTCGCACAAATGTATCCATTCTAATTCATTCGCACGATCCATTCTAATTCATTCGTACGATCCATTCTAATTCATTCGCTCGAATGTATCCATTCTAATTCATTCGTACGATCCATTCTAATTTATTCGTATGATCCATTCTAATTCATTCATACGATCCATTCTAATACATTCGCACGAATGTAACCATTCTAATTCATTCGTACGATCCATTCTAATTCATTCCTACGATCCATTCTAATTCATTCTCACGAATGTATCCATTCTAATTAATGGATCGTGCGAATGAATTAGAATGGATCGTACGAATGAATTAGAATGGATCGTGCGAATGAATTAGAATGGATCATACAAATGAATTAGAAAGGTTACATTCGTGAGAATGAATTAGAATGGATCATACGAATGAATTAGAATGGATCGTACGAATGGATCATACAAATGAATTAGAAAGGTTACATTCGTGAGAGTGAATTAGAATGGATCGTACGATCTATTCTAATTCATTCTCACGAATGTAACCTTTCTAATTCATTTGTATGAACCATTCTAATTCATTCGTATGATCCATTCTAATCCATTCGTACGATCCATTCTAATCCATTCGTACGATCCATTCTAATTCATTCGCACGATCCATTCTAATTCATTCGTACAATCTATTCTAATTTATTTGCACGAATGTACGATCCATTTGCAAGAATGAATCCATTCTAATTCATTCGTACAATCCATTCTAATTTATTCCTACAAATGTATCCATTCTAATTCATTCGTACGATCCATTCTAATTCATTCAGACGATTCATTCTAATTCATTCGTACGATCCATTCTAATTCATTCGCATGAATGCATCCATTCTAATTCATTCGTATAATCCATTCTAATTCATTCGCACGATCCATTCTAATTCATTCGCACGAATGTATCCATTCTAATTCATTTGCACGATCAATTCTAATTCATTCCTATGATCCATTCTAATTCATTTGTACGATCCATTCTAATTCAATCGCTCGAATGTATCCATTCTAATTCATTCGTACGATCCATTCTAATTCGTTCATACGATCCATTCTAATTCATTCGTATGATCCATTGTAATTCATTCGCACGATCCATTCAAATTCATTCGCATGATCCATTCTAATTCATTCGTACGATCCATTCTAATTCATTCATACGATCTATTCTAATTCATTCGCACGATTCATTCTAATTCATTCGTACAATCCATTCTAATTCATTCGTACAATCCATTCTTATTCATTCATACGATCCATTCTAATTCATTCACACAATCCATTCTAATTCATTCGTACGATCCATTCTAATTCATTCGTATGATCCATTCTAACTAATTCGGTGGATCCATTCTAATTCATTCGTACGATCCATTCTAATTCATTTGCACGATCCATTCTAATTTATTCGTACGATCCATTCTAATTAATTTGTCCGATCAATTCTAATTCATTCGCACGAATGTATCCATTCTAATTCATTCGTACGATCCATTCTAATTCATTCGTGTGATCCATTCTTATTCATTCATACGATCCATTCTAATTCATTCGTACGATCCATTCTAATTCATTGCTATGATCCATTCTAATTCATTCGCATGATCCATTCGTACGATCCATTCTAATCCATTTGTACGATCCATTCTAATTCATTCATACGATCCATTCTAATTCATTCGTACAATCCATTCTAATTCATTCGTATGATCAATTCTTATTCATTCGTACAATCCATTCTAATTCAGTCGTATGAATATATCATACGAATGAATTAGAATGGATCGTACGAATGGATTAGAATGGATCGTACGAATGAATTAGAATGGATCGTGCGAATGAATTAGAATGGATCGTTCGAATGAATTAGAATGGATACATTTGTGCGAATGAATTAGAATGCATCGTACGAATGAATTAGAATGGATCGTACGAATGAATTAGAATGGATCGTACGAATGTACGAATGAATTAGAATGAATTAGATTGCATCGTACGATCCATTCTAATTCATTCGCACGATCCATTCTAATTCATTCGTACGATCCATTCTAATTCATTTGAACGATCCATTCTAATTCATACGATCCATTCTAATTCATTCGCACGATCCATTCTAATTTATTCGTACGATCCATTGATCGTACGAATGAATTAGAATGGTTACATTCGTGCGAATGTATCCATTCTAATTCATTCGTACAATCCATTCTAATTCATTCGTATGATCCATTCTAATTCATTCGTATGATCCATTCTAACTCATTCGGTGGATCCATTCTAATTCATTCGTACGATCCATTCTAATTTATTTGCAAGAATATACGATCCATTCTAATTCATTTGCACGAATGTATCCATTCTAATTCATTTGCACGATCCATTCTAATTCATTCCTATGATCCATTCTAATTTATTTGTACGATCAATGGATCGTACGAATGAATTAGAATGGATCGTACAAATGAATTAGAAAGGTTATATTTGTGAGAATGAATCAGAATGGATCGTACGAATGAATTAGAATGGATCGTACGAATGGATCAGAATGGATATATTTATACGAATGAATTAGAATGGATCGTGCGAATGAATTAGAATGGATTTGAAGGGATCTTACGAATGGATTAGAATGGATCGTACAAATGAATTAGAATTGATCATACAAATTAATTAGAAAGGTTACATTCGTGAGAATGAATTAGAATGGATCGTACGAATGAATTAGAATGGATACATTCGAGCGAATGAATTAGAATGGATCGTACGAATGAATTAGAATGGATCATAGGAATGAATTAGAATGGATCGTGCAAATGAATTAGAATGGATACATTCGTGCGAATGAATTAGAATGGATCATAGGAATAAATTACAATGGATCGTACGAATAAATTAGAATGGTTACATTCGAGCGAATGAAATAGAATGGATCGTACGAATGAATTAGAATGGATCATAGGAATGAATTAGAATGGATCGTGGAAATGAATTAGAATGGATACATTCATGCGAATGAATTAGAATGGATCATACGAATGAATTAGAATGGATCAAAGGAATGAATTAGAATGGATCGTGCAAATGAATTAGAATGGATACATTCGTGCGAATGAATTAGAATGGATCGTATATTCGTGCAAATAAATTAGAATGGATCGTACGAATAAATTAGAATGGATCCACCGAATGAGTTAGAATGGATCATATGAATGAATTACAATGGACCGTACGAATGAATTAGAATGGATCGAACGAATGAATTAGAATGGATATATTTGAACGATCCATTCTAATTCATTCATACGATCCATTCTAATCCATTCTAATTCATTCGTACGATCCGTTCTAATTTATTCGCACGATCCATTCAAATTCATTTGTACGATCCTTTCAAATTCATTCGTACGAATGAATAGAATCGATCGTACGAATGAATTAGAATGGATACATTTGTGCGATCCATTCTAATTCATTCTCACAAATGTAACCTTTCTAATTCATTTGTACGATCCATTCTAATTCATTCGTACGATCCATTCTAATCCATTCGTACGATCCATTCGTACGATCCATTCTAATTCATTCGCACGAATGTAACCATTCTAATTCATTCTTACGATCCATTCTAATTCATTCCTACGATCCATTCTAATTCATTCGCACGAATGTATCCATTCTAATTCATTTGCACGATCCATTCTAATTCATTCCTATGATCCATTTTAATCCATTCGTACGATCCATTCTAATCCATTCGAATGAATCGTACGAATGAATTAGAATAGATCGTAGGAATGAATTAGAATGGATCATACGAATGAATTAGAATGGATCGTGCGAATGAATTAGAATGGATAATACGAATGAATTAGAATGGATACATTTGTGCGAATGAATTAGAATGGATCGTACGAATGAATTAGAATGGATCGTACGAATAAATTAGAATGGATCGTACGAATGAATTAGAATGTATACATTCGTGCGAATGAATTAGAATGGATCGTAGGAATGAATTAGAATGGATCGTATGAATGAATTAGAATGGATAGTGCGAATGAATTAGAATGGATCGTACGAATGAATTAGAATGGATCGTACAAATGGATTAGAATGGATCGTACGAATGGATTAGAATGGATCGTACGAATAAATTAGAATGGATCGTGCGAATGAATTAGAATGGATCGGACGAATGAATTAGAATAGATCGTGCGAATGAATTAGAATTAATAGTACGAATGTATTAGAATGGATCATACAAATGAATTAAAATGGATCGTATAAATGAATTGGAATGGATCGTACGAATGAATTAGAATACATCATGTGAATGAATTAGAATGGATCGTACGTTTGAATTAGATTGGATTGTGCGAATGAATTAGAATGGATACATTCGTGCGAATGAATTAGAATAGATCGTATGAATGAATTTGAATGGATCGTACGAATGAATTAGAATGGATACATTTGCACGAATGAATTAGAATGGATCGTACGAATGAATTAGAATGGATCATACGAATGGATTAGAATGGATCGTACGAATGAATTAGAATGGATCGTACAAATGAATTAGAAAGGTTACATTTGTGAGAATGAATTAGAATGGATCGTACGAATGAATTAGAATGGATCGTACGAATGGATGAGAATGGATCGTACGAATGGATTAGAATGGATCATACGAATGAATTAGAATAGATCGTACGAATGAATTAGAATGGATCATGCGAATGAATTAGAATAGATCGTAGGAATGAATTAGAATGGATCATACGAATGAATTAGAATGGATCGTGCGAATGAATTAGAATGGATCGTACGAATGAATTAGAATGGATTGTACGAACGAATTAGACTGGATCGTACGAACGAATTAGAATGGATCGTAGGAACGAATTAGAATGGATCGTACGAATGAATTAGAATGGATACATTCGAGCGAATGAATTAGAATGGATCGTACGAATGAATTAGAATGGATCATAGGAATGAATTAGAATGGATCGTGCAAATGAATTAGAATGGATACATTCGTGCGAATGAATTAGAATGGATCATAGGAATGAATTAGAATGGATCGTATGAATGGATTAGAATGGATCATATAAATGAATTAGAATGGTTACATTCGTGCGAATGAATTAGAATGGATCGTACGAATGGATTAGAACGCATTGTACGAATGAATTTGAATAGATACATTTGTGCGAATGAATTAGATTGCATCGTACGAATGAATTTGAATGGATTGTACGAATGAATTAGAATGGATCGTACGAATGAATTAGAATGGATCATGCGAATGAATTAGAATAGATCGTACGAATGAATTAGAATGGATCGTACGAATGAATTAGAATGGATCGTGCGAATGAATTAGAATGGATCGTACGAATGAATTAGAATGGATCCACCGAATGAGTTAGAATGGATCATACGAATCAATTAGAATGGACCGTACGAATGAATTAGAATGGATTGCACGAATGACTTAGAATGGATCGTATGAATGAATAAGAATGGATCGTACGAATGAATTAGAATGGATCGTGCGAATGAATTAGAATGAATCGTACGAAAGCATTAGAGTGGATCGTACGAATGAATTAGAGTGAATCGTACGATCCATTCTAATTCATTCGTCTGATCCATTCTAATTCATTCACATGAATGTATCCATTCTAATTCATTCGTACAATCCATTCTAATTCATACGCACGATCCATTCTAATTCATTCGTATGATCCATTCTAATTCATTCCTACGATCTATTCTAATTCATTCGCTCGAATGTATCCATTCTAATTCATTCGTACAATCCATTCTAATTCATTCGCACGATCCATTCTAATTCATTCGTATGATCCATTCTAATTCATTCCTACGATCTATTCTAATTCATTCGCTCGAATGTATCCATTCTAATTCATTCGTACGATCCATTCTATTTCATTCGTATGATCCATTCTAACTCATTCGGTGGATCCATTCTAATTCATTCATATGATGCATTCTAATTCATTCGTATGATCCATTCTAATTCATTCGCACAATCCATTCTAATTCATTCGTACGATCCATTATAATTCATTCGTATGATCCATTCTAACTCATTCGGTGGATCCATTCTAATTCATTCGTACGATCCATTCTAATTCATTCGCACGAATGTATCCATTCTAATTCATTCGTACGATCCATTCTAATTCATTCGTACGATTCATTCTAATTCATTCTCACGATCCATTCTAATTCATTCCTACGATCTGTTCTAATTCATTCGCTCGAATGTATCCATTCTAATTCACTCATTCGATCCATTCTAATTCATTCGTACGATCCATTCTAATTCATTCTCACGAATGTAACCTTTCTTATTCATTTGTACAATCCAGCGAATGAATTAGAATAGATCGTAGGAATGAATTAGAATATATACATTTGTGCGAATGAATTAGAATAGATCGCACAAATGAATTAGAATGGATCGAACGAATGAATTAGAATGGATCGTACGAATGAATTAAAATGGATACATTTGAACGAATAAATTAGAATGGATCATACGAATGAAGTAGAATGGATCGTACGAATGAATTAGAATGGATCGTGCGAATGAATTAGAATCGTTCGTACGAATGAATTAGAATGGATCGTACGAATGAATTAGATCGTACGAATGAATTAGAATGGATCGTACGAATGAATTAAAATGGATACATTCATACGACTGAATTAGAATGGATCGTGCGAATTAATTAGAATGGATCGTACGAATGAATTTGAATGGATACATTTGTGCGAATGAATCTGAATGGATTGTATAATGAATTACAATGGATCATACGAATGAATTTGAATGGATCGTATGGATGAATTAGAATAGCTCATACGAATGAATTAGAATGAATCGTACGAATGAATTAGAATAAATACATTCGAGCGAATGAATTAGAATGGATTGTACGAATGAATTAGAAATGATCGTACGAATGAACTAGAATGGATCGTACGAATAAATTAGAATGGAAACATTCGTCCGAATGAATTAGAATGGATCGTGCAAATGGATTAGAATGGATCGTACGAATGAATTAGAATGGATCGTACAAATGAATTAGAAAGGTTACATTTGTGAGAATGAATTAGAATGGATCGTACGAATGAATTAGAATGGATCGTACGAACGAATTAGAATGGATTGTACGAATGAATTAGAATGGATCGTACGAATGAATTAGAATGGATTATATGAATGAATTAGAATGGTTACACTCGTGCGAATGAATTAGAACGGATCGTACGAATGGATTAGAATGGATCGTACGAATGGATTAGAATGGATCGTACTAATGAATTAGAATGGATCGTACAAATGAATTAGAAAGGTTACATTTGTGAGAATGAATTAGAATGGATCGTACGAATGAATTAGAATGGATCGTACGAATGGATTAGAATGGATCGTACGAATGAATTAGAATGGATTGTACGAATGTATTAGAATGGATACATTCGTGCGAATGAATTAGAATGGATCGTACGAATGAATTAGAATGGATCGTGCGAATGAATTAGAATGGATCGTACGAATGAATTAGAATGGATCATACGAATGAATTAGAATGGATCGTACGAATGAATTAGAATGGATACATTTGTGCGAATGAATTAGAATGGATCGTACGAATGAATTAGAATGGATCGTACGAATGAATTATAATGGATCGTGTGAATGAATTAGAATGGATCGTATGAATGAATTAGAATGGATACATTTGTGCGAATGAGTTAGAATGGATCATACGAATGGATTAGAATGGATCGTACGAATGAATTAGAATGGATTATACGAATGAATTAGAATGGATCGTACAAATGAATTAGAAAGGTTACATTTATGAGAATGAATTAGAATGGATCGTACAAATGGATTAGAATGGATCGTACGAATGGATTAGAATGGATCGTACGAATGAATTGGAATGGATCATACAAATGAATTAGAAAGGTTACATTCGTGAGAATGAATTAGAATAGATCGTACGAATGAATTAGAATGGATCATACGAATGAATTAGAATGGATCGTATGAATGAATTAGAATGGATCATACGAATGAATTAGAATGGATCGTACGAATGAATTAGAATGGATACATTCGAGCGAATGAATTAGAATAGATCGTATGAATGAATTAGAATGGATCGTGCGAATGAATTAGAATGGATACATTTGTGCGAATGAATTATATTGCATCGTACGAATGAATTATAATGGATCATAGGAATGAATTAGAATGGATCGTGCAAATGAATTAAAATGGATACATTCGTGCGAATGAATTAGAATGGATGGTAGGAATGAATTAGAATGGATCGTACGAATGAATTAGAATGGTTACATTCGTGCGAATGAATTAGAATGGATCGTACGAATGGATTAGAATTGATCGTGTGAATGAATTAGAAACGATCGTACGAATGAATTAGAATGGATATATTCGTGCGAATGAATTAGATTGCATCGTATGAATGAATTTGAATGGATTGTACGAATGAATTAGAATGGATCGTACGAATGAATTAGAATGGATCATACGAATGAATTAGAATAGATCGTACGAATGAATTAGAATGGATCGTACGAATGGATCATACAAATGAATTAGAAAGGATACATTTGTACGAATGGATTAGAATAGATCGTACGAATGGATTAGAATGGATCGTACGAATGAATTAGAATGGATCGTACGAATGAATTAGAATGGATCGTACGAATGAATTAAAATGGATACATTTGTGCGAATTAGAATGGATCGTACGAATGGATTAGAACTAGATCGTACGAATGAATTAGAATGGATCGTAGAAATGAATTAGAATGAATTATACGAATGAATCAGAATGGATCATACAAATGAATTAGAAAGGTTACATTCGTGATAATGAATTAGAATGGATCGTACGAATAAATTAGAATGGATCGTACGAATGAATTAGAATGGATTATACGAATGAATTAGAATGGATACATTCATGCGAATGAATTAGAATGGATCATACGAATGAATTAGAATGGATCGTACGAATGGATTAGAATGGATCGTACGAATGGATTAGAATGGATCGTACGAATGGATTAGAATGGATCGTACGAATGAATTAGAATGGATCGTACGAATGGATTAGAATGGATCGTACGAATGAATTAGAATGGATTATGCGAATGAATTTGAATGGATCGTACGAATAAATTAGAATGGATCGAACGAATGAATTAGAATGGATACATTTGAGCGAATGAATTAGAATAGATCGTAGGAATGAATTAGAATGGACCATACGAATGAATTAGAATGAATCGTGCAAATGAATTAAAATGGATTGTACGAATGAATTAGAATGGTTGCATTCGTGAGAATGAATTAGAATGGATCGTACGAATAAATTATATTGGATCATGCGAATGAATTGGAATAGATCGTACGAATGAATTAGAATGGATCGTACGAATAAATTAGAATGGATCATGCGAATGAATTAGAATGGATCGTACGAATGAATTAGGATCGTACGAACGAATTAGAATGGATCGTACGAACGAATTAGAATGGATCGTATGAACGAATTAGAATGGATCGTATCATTCGTATGATCCATTCTAATTCATTCGCACTATCCATTCTAATTCATTCGTACGATCCATTCTAATTCATTCGCACTATCCATTCTAATTCATTTGTACGATCCATTCAAATTCATTCGCATGATCCATTCTAATTCATTCGTACGATCCATTCTAATTCATTCTCACGAATGTAACCTTTCTAATTCATTCGTTCGATCCATTCTAATCCATTCGTACGATCCATTCTAATCCATTCGTACGATCCATTCTAATTCATTCGCACAAATGTATCCATTCTAATTCAATCGTACGATCCATTCTAATTCATTCGCACGATCCATTCTAATTAATTCGTACGATCCATTCTAATTCATTTGCACGAATGTAACCATTCTAATTCATTCGTACGATTCATTCTAATTCATTCGTATGAGCTATTCTAATTCATTCGTACGATCCATTCTAATTCATTCGTACGATCCATTCTAATCCATTCGTACGATCCATTCGAATTCCTTCGTACGATCCATTCTAATTCATTCTCACAAATGTAACCTTTCTAATTCATTTGTACGATCCATTCTAATTCATTCATACGATCCATTCTAATTCGTTCGTACGATCCATTCTAATTCGTTCGTACGATCCATTCTAATTCATTCGTACGATCCATTCTAATTCATTCGCACGAATGTATCCATTCTAATGCATTCGTACGATTCATTCTAATTCATTCGCGCGATCCATTCTAATTCATTCGTACGATCCATTCTTATTCATTCATACGATCCATTCTAATTCATTTATAAAAATAAATTAGAATGGATCATACGAATGGATAAGCATCGATCGTGCGAATGAATTAGAATGGATCGTACGAACAAATTAGAATGGATCGTATGAACGAATTAGAATGGATCGTACGAATGAATTAGAATGAATACATTCGAGCGAATGAATTAGAATGGATCGTACGAATGAATTAGAATGGATCATAGGAATGAATTAGAATGGATCGTACGAATGGATTAGAATGCATTGTACGAATGAATTAGAATAGATCGTAAAAATGAATTAGAATGGATACATTCGTGCGAATGAATTAGAATGGATCGTACGAATGAATTAGAATGGATCGTGCGAATGAATTAGAATGGATAGTGTGAATGAATACGAATGAATTAGAATGGATACATTCGTGCGAATGAATTAGAATGGATCGTACGAATGAATTAGAATGGATCGTACGAATAAATTAGAACGGATCGTAGGAATGAATTAAATGGATCCACCGAATGAGTTAGAATGGATCATACGAATGAATTAGAATGGATCGTACGAATGAATTAGAATGGATACATTCGAGCGAATGAATTAGAATAGATTGTAGGAATGAATTAGAATGGATCATATGAATGAATTAGAATGGATCGTACGAAAGAATTAGAATAGATTGTACGAATGAAATAGAATGGATACATTCAAGCGAATGAATTAGAATAGATCGTAGGAATGAATTAGAATGGATCATACGAATGAATTAGAATGGATCGTGCGAATGAATTAGAATGGATTGTACGAATGAATTAGAATGGACACATACGTACGAATGAATTAGAATGGATCGTACGAATGAATTAGAATGGATCATGCGAATGAATTTGAATGGATTGTACGAATGAATTATAATGGATCGAACGAATGAATTAGAATGGATCATGCGAATGAATTAGAATAGATCGTAGGAATGAATTAGAATGGATCATACGAATGAATTAGAATGGATCGTGTGAATGAATTAGAATGGATCGTACGAATGAATTAGAATGGATTGTACGAACGAATTAGACTGGATCGTACGAACGAATTAGAATGGATCCTAGGAACGAATTAGAATGGATCGTACGAATGAATTAGAATGGATACATTCGAGCGAATGAATTAGAATGGATCGTACGAATGAATTAGAATGGATCATAGGAATGAATTAGAATGGATCGTGCAAATGAGTTAGAATGGATACATTCGTGCGAATGAATTAGAATGGATCGTAGGAATGAATTAGAATGGATCGTATGAATGGATTAGAATGGATCATATGAATGAATTAGAATGGTTACATTCATGCGAATGAATTAGAATGGATCGTACGAATGGATTAGAATGGATCGTACGAATGGATTAGAACGCATTGTACGAGTGAATTTGAATAGATACATTTGTGTGAATGAATTAGATTGCATCGTACGAATGAATTTGAATGGGTTGTACGAATGAATTAGAATGGATCGTACGAATGAATTAGAATGGATCATGCGAATGAATTAGAATAGATCGTACGAATGAATTAGAATGGATCGTACGAATGAATTAGAATGGATTGTGCGAATGAATTAGAACGGATCGTACGAATGAATTAGAATGGATCCACCGAATGAGTTAGAATGGATCATACGAATCAATTAGAATGCACCGTACGAATGAATTAGAATGGATTGTGCGAATGAATTAGAATGGATCGTATGAATAAATAAGAATGGATCGTACGAATGAATTAGAATGGATCGTGCGAATGAATTAGAATGAATCGTACGAAAGCATTAGAGTGGATCGTACGAATGAATTAGAATGAATCATACGATCCATTCTAATTCATTCGTCCGATCCATTCTAATTCATTCACATGAATGTATCCATTCTAATTCATTCGTACAATCCATTCTAATTCATACGCACGATCCATTCTAATTCATTCGTATGATCCATTCTAATTCATTCCTACGATCTATTCTAATTCATTCGCTCGAATGTATCCATTCTAATTCATTCGTACAAACCATTCTAATTCATTCGCACGATCCATTCTAATTCATTCGTATGATCCATTCTAATTCATTCCTACGATCTATTCTAATTCATTCGCTCGAATGTATCCATTCTAATTCATTCGTACGATCCATTCTATTTCATTCGTATGATCCATTCTAACTCATTTGGTGGATCCATTCTAATTCATTCATATGATGCATTCTAATTCATTCATATGATCCATTCTAATTCATTCGCACAATCCATTCTAATTCATTCGTACGATCCATTATAATTCATTCGTATGATCCATTCTAACTCATTCGGTGGATCCATTCTAATTCATTCATACGATCCATTCTAATTCATTCGCACGAATGTATCCATTCTAATTCATTCGTACGATCCGTTCTAATTCATTCGTACGATTCATTCTAATTCATTCGCACGATCCATTCTAATTCATTCCTACGATCTGTTCTAATTCATTCGCTCGAATGTATCCATTCTAATTCACTCATTCGATCCATTCTAATTCATTCGTACGATCCATTCAAATTCATTCGCATGATCCATTCAAATTCATTCGTACGATCCATTCTAATTCATTCTCACGAATGTAACCTTTCTAATTCATTTGTACAGTCCAGCGAATGAATTAGAATAGATCGTAGGAATGAATTAGAATGGATACATTTGTGCGAATGAATTAGAATAGATCGCACAAATGAATTAGAATGGATCGAACGAATGAATTAGAATGGATCGTACGAATGAATTAAAATGAATACATTTGAACGAATAAATTAGAATGGATCATACGAATGAAGTAGAATGGATCGTACGAATGAATTAGAATGGATCGTGCGAATGAATTAGAATCGTTCGTACGAATGAATTAGAAATGATCGTACGAATGAACTAGAATGGATCGTACGAATAAATTAGAATGGAAACATTCGTCCGAATGAATTAGAATGGATCGTGCAAATGGATTAGGATGGATCGTACGATTGAATTAGAATGGATCGTACAAATGAATTAGAAAGGTTACATTTGTGAGAATGAATTAGAATGGATCGTACGAATGAATTAGAATGGATCGTACGAACGAATTAGAATGGATTGTACGAATGAATTAGAATGGATCGTACGAATGAATTAGAATGGATCATATGAATGAATTAGAATGGTTACACTCGTGCGAATGAATTAGAATGGATCGTACGAATGGATTAGAATGGATCGTACGAATGGATTAGAATGGATCGTACGAATGAATTAGAATTGATCGTACAAATGAATTAGAAAGGTTACATTTGTGAGAATGAATTAGAATGGATCGTACGAATGAATTAGAATAGATTGTACGAATGCATTAGAATGGATACATTCGTGCGAATGAATTAGAATGGATCGTACGAATGAATTAGAATGGATCGTGCGAATGAATTAGAATGGATCGTACGAATGAATTAGAATGGATCGTACGAATGAATTAGAATGGATCGTACGAATGAATTAGAATGGATACATTTGTGCGAATGAATTAGAATGGATCGTATGAATGAATTAGAATGGATCGTACGAATGAATTATAATGGATCGTGCGAATGAATTAGAATGGATCGTATGAATGAATTAGAATGGATACATTTGTGCGAATGAGTTAGAATGGATCATACGAATGAATTAGAACGGATCGTACGAATGAATTAGAATGGATCATACGAATGAATTAGAATGGATCGTACAAATGAATTAGAAAGGTTACATTTATGAGAATGAATTAGAATGGATCGTACGAATGGATTAGAATGGATCGTACGAATGGATTAGAATGGATCGTACGAATGAATTGGAATGGATCATACAAATGAATTAGAAAGGTTACATTCGTGACAATGAATTAGAATAGATCGTAGGAATGAATTAGAATGGATCATACGAATGAATTAGAATGGATCGTATGAATGAATTAGAATGGATCATACGAATGAATTAGAATGGATCGTACGAATGAATTAGAATGGATACATTCGAGCGAATGAATTAGAATGGATCGTACGAATGAATTAGAATGGATCGTGCGAATGAATTAGAATGGATACATTTGTGCGAATGAATTAGATTGCATCGTATGAATGAATTAGAATGGATCATAGGAATGAATTAGAATGGATCGTGCAAATGAATTAGAATGGATACATTCGTGCGAATGAATTAGAATGGATGGTAGGAATGAATTAGAATGGATCGTACGAATGAATTAGAATGGTTACATTCGTGCGAATGAATTAGAATGGATCGTACGAATGGATTAGAATTGATCGTGTGAAAGAATTAGAAACAATCGTACGAATGAATTAGAATGGATATATTCGTGCGAATGAATTAGATTGCATCGTATAAATGAATTTGAATGGATTGTACGAATGAATTAGAATGGATCGTACGAATGAATTAGAATGGATCATACGAATGAATTAGAATAGATCGTACGAATGAATTAGAATGGATCGTACGAATGGATCATAGAAATGAATTAGAAAGGATACATTTGTACGAATGAATTAGAATAGATCGTACGAATGGATTAGAATGGATCGTACGAATGAATTAGAATGGATCGTACGTATGAATTAGAATGGATCGTACGAATGAATTAAAATGGATACATTTGTCACTACAAGAAAGAGGGTCTTTACCGACGGACATTATTATCACCGTCGGTAATAATACACTTTTTACCGACGGTGACTATAATATTCGTCGGTATTATAACTTCAATTTTTTAAATTTTTTTTGCACATTTATTACCGACGGTCAAATATTATTCGTCGGTAAAAGTATTTATCCCGACAGTACATATATGTACCGTCGGTAAAATACTTTATACCGACGGCTACATAAAGTCCGTCGGTACAATGTCACGACGAAACTCAGGATAAAATCCAAGCCTCTGGAAAAAAAATGGAACCCTGAGTTTCGTCGGCGGTTTTTACCGACGGAGGTTATATGTCCGTCGGTATAAATAATTATACCGACGGAAATTATATGGCCGTCGGTACGATACCGACGGTAAAAAAATGTCCGTCGGGAAAATTGTCCCGACGAAACTCAGGGTAAAAACCGAGCCTCTGGAAAAAATGGAACCCTGAGTTTCGTCGGCGGTTTTTACCGACGGACGTTATATATCCGTCGGTATAAATAATTATACCGACGGATATTATATGACCGTCGGTACCATACCGACGGTAATAAAATTTCCGTCGGGAAAATTGTCCCGACGAAACTCAGGGTAAAAACCGAGCCTCTGGAAAAAATGGAACCCTGAGTTTCGTCGTATAGGTTTACCGACGGATATGATGTTTTCGTCGGTATAACGATTATTTGTACCGACGGTTATTATGTGTCCGTCGGTATAAATATTATTTATACCGACGGACTTAAACGTTCCGTCGGTAAAAACCCTAACCTATTTAAACTCAGCGCGATCCCCTTCTCTGTTCGATCTGTTTCGATCTTTCCTGCGCGCCCCGCCCCTCTCTCTCGCTCTCTCTAAATCCGTCCCCCACCCCGGTATTACTCGATCCTGCCCCGCCCCTCTCTCTCGCTCTCTCTCTAATTCCGTCCCCCACCCCGGTATTACTCGAATCGAGGGAAAGAGGAGGGGGTCCTGCTGGGTCGAGGGAGAAATCGAAAAGCTTCTGGGTGCCTCTTCCTTTCTAGTCTTGGCCGCTGACGAGGTATGGGAGACGACCCATTTCTCTCTCTCTCTCGCTCTCTCTCTCTCTATAATGGTTGGTAATGGGATATGCAGTGCTTGCTTAGATGATGATCAGACATATAATGTAGGGTTTGCTACTTTGCATATATGGATGGATTTTCTTTTCACCCGATCGATATTTATTGGTAAATGCTCTCGTAAAATGTATTGTAGGGTTTGCTTGTTTGACAATGGTTTTTGCCCTTTAGGGTTTTCTATAATTTTTTTTTTATTTTAATGTTGGTGAGCCGGATTCTATTGGGGTCGTTGCAGTTTGTATAATTATGTTATTGCTACCATGAATAGATTATGTTTGGAGTTGAATTTAATGTATTGGGTGATGGTATGTTCTTCGAATGTGATATTCGGTGTTCTTCGTTCGCTGATCCACCCTCCGAGTCCACTCGAAACTCGGCCGAGTCGACTCGACTCGGCTGAGTTTCAATTCGACTCGGTCCAAAACTCGAGTTTCGATCCGACTCGGCTGATTGAGTTTCGATTCGACTCGAGTTTTGTCGGGTTTTAGACGAGTTGTTGTGTCAGTTTGTATAATTATGTTATTGCTACCATGAATAGAATATGTTTGGAGTTGAATTTAATGTATTGGGTGATGGTATGTTTTTCGAATGTGATATTCGGTGTTCTTCGTTCGCTGATCCACCCTCCGAGTCCACTCGAAACTCGGCCGAGTCGACTCGACTCGACTGAGTTTCGATTCGACTCGGTCCAAAACTCGAGTTTCGATCCGACTCGGCTGAGTTTCGATTCGACTTGAGTTTTGTCGGGTTTTAGCCGAGTTGTCGTGTCTACTCGACTCATTAAGGTTTCGAGTCGAGTCGAGTTTTCGTGTTTTAATTAAAACATTGATTTTTTATATCCTATCAAAACTGAATTGAATGGGGGAATAGGGGGCAAAATGTAGTTTTTAGACTAGGGTGAGCGTCGGTTTTGTCGGTCGATTTCGGTGTCGGTTTTGTCGGTTATATTTTTTTCGGTTTACGAAAAATCAAAACCGAAACCGAAACCGAAATGGTCGGTTTTTGTCGGTTCGGTGTGATATGAGGTATGCTAAAGCCATAAATCTACTCGAGTGACAGAGAGAACCGTCAGACCCCAAGTGTTTACTTGATGAGGCTCCCTGACTTGTTGACTTACTATCGCATAACTTTGGTGCTATGCCTAGCATTCGAACTATCAGCAGTTCAAATGTTGGCCAGCAACCCTAGGTTTACTATGTGACTAGTCTACTCATCATAATACACTCATCCATTAGGGATGTGGATGGCCTGTAGAAGTTTTGGTTCGGTGTTCCATACCCGGGAACCGAAACCGAAATTGTGCGGAGTCTTATAACATTGTTTGAAATTATATGTCAGGTGTTGTATAGCCAGATAGACGAAGATGTCTTCGATCGATAAGAGTTGGATGCGTAATTCGAATCGCATGAGCCAAGAGTACAGAGAAGGAGTCAGGAAATTTCTGGATTTTGCATTTGAGCGTCTTGCACCGCTTGATGGAAAAATTGTGTGTCCCTGTATAGACTGCGGAAGGGTGATTAGGAAGGTTCGAGAGGAATGTGAGGTTGATCTGGTAATGCGTGGCATTGACGTTACCTATACCCGTTGGTTCTCGCACGGTGAGGAGCTAGATGCAGTCCCCATGGCAGCTCACGGTGAAACTTCAAACACAGTGATCGCTGATGATAATATTAATACAGACGATGACGATGACATGCAGGGTATGATACATGATTTGCAAGGTGGAATAGGCACGGAAACACCGTCAGGTGATCAGCCCAATATCGAAGCGGACAAGTTCTACAGATTGCTTAAAGATGCCGAACAACCTCTATACCCGGGGTGTGAGAAGTTTTAAAAACTCTCTTTCACTGTAAAGCTTCTTCATTTGAAGTGCCTCAATGGTTGGAGTAATAAGTCATTTAATATGTTGGTAGAGTTGCTGAAAGAGGCTTTTCCTATGGGTGAGACAGTACCGAAATCATTCTACGAGGCGAAGAAGACAATTAAAGATCTCGGTCTGGGTTATGAGAAAATTGATGCATGCGTGAACGATTGTATGTTGTACCGGAAAGAGTACGAACATGCGCGGTCATGCCACATATGCGGAGCAACGAGATATAAAGAGACGAATGCCGAGTCTAGTACCAGTCGAAGGAAGAAAAATGTATCTGCAAAGGTTCTCCTATACTTCCCGCTCAGGGACAGGCTTCAGAGGTTGTTTATGTCATCGAAGACTGCTGAGCACATGAGGTGGCATGCACGAGAACGTACAGATGACGGGATTATGAGACATCCGGCCGACTCTCTGACGTGGAAAGATTTTGATCATACATATCCTGAATTCGCATGTGAAGTTCGCAACGTCAGGTTAGGGCTTGCTAGCGATGGCTTCAATCCCTTTGGGAATATGAGTGTGTCGTACAGCATTTGGCCAGTTGTCCTAGTTCCATACAATTTGCCTCCCTGGATGTGCTTAAAAAAGCCATACACAATGCTCTCCTTGCTCATTCCCGGACCCAGGTCGCCTGGTAATGATATTGACGTTTACTTGCAGCCGTTGATTGAGGAGTTGAACGAGTTATGGGAAGTTGGGGCCGATACGTATGATGCCTCGTTGCACCAGAATTTTCGGATGCATGCGGCACTTCTATGGACCATCAACGATTTTCCTGCATATGCCAACTTATCCGGGTGGAGTACTAAAGGAAAATTGGCGTGCCCTACATGCAATAAGGAGACAGATTCATTACGATTGAAGAACGGAGGCAAGTTCTGTTATATGGGCCATCGAAGATTCCTTGTTGACGGCCATAAGTGGAGGCAGAACAAAAGAGCTTTCAACGGCAAGAAGGAACTTGCAAAGGCCCCAGAGCAGCTTTCGGGGGTAGAAGTCTTGTGCGAATTGGATCAGCTTGATGCCGTGGCACTTGGAAAAGGTAAAAAGAAGAGAACGCATGAAGATTCTACGCGTGAGCATAACTGGAAGAAGAAGAGTATTTTCTTTAAACTACCGTACTGGAGCAGCCTACTCTTGCGGCATAACTTGGATGTCATGCATATTGAGAAAAATGTGTGTGACAACATTATAGGAACACTGCTGAATCTCGACGGTAAGACGAAGGATAATCTTAAATCTCGTCTCGATCTTAAGGAGTTGGGCATCCGAAAATCACTTCATCCCCAAGAGATTGGGGATAAGTATGTGTTGCCAGTTGCATGCTACACCATGAGCTCACAGCAAAAGGCAGCCTTATGTGCATTCCTACGGTCTGTGAAAACGCCAGACGGTTATTCTTCGAATATCGCACGATGCGTGCAAGAGAACGGCCGGAAGTTGTCTGGATTAAAGAGCCACGATTGTCATGTTCTTATGCAGCGATTGTTATCTCTTGCTATACGTGGGAATTTAACCGAAGAGGTGTCCGGTCCGTTAATTGAGCTCAGCACTTTTTTCAGACAGTTGTGCTCGAAGGTACTTAGAGTGGACCAACTTGAACAGATGGAGAGGGATATTGCGCTCACATTGTGCAAGTTAGAGATGATATTTCCACCTTCATTCTTTGATGTCATGGTGCATTTGACCGTTCACTTGGCAAATGAGGCCAAACTCGGCGGCCCAGTTCATTACCGGTGGATGTATTTTATCGAGAGGTAATCGTCTCGTCTCATTCGCACAATGTATTTGATCGTTCTTGATATATTCATACAAATATTTTTTTCTCAAATTAGGTACTTGCGAACATTGAAATCATATGTTCGTAATAAAAGTCGTCCAGAGGGATCAATTGCTGAAGGATACCTAGCAGAAGAATGTCTAACATTCTGCTCAAGATACCTACATGGTATAGACACGCGATTCAATCAACTTGAGCGGAACTATGACGGTGGTCCAATAGACTTCGATGGGGGTCTGTCTATATTTGCCGAAATGGGTAGACCTGTAGGAGGAGGCAAAACCCGTCGATTGTCTGTAGATGAGATTCAACAGGCACATATGTATGTGTTGCGCCAATGTGATGAAGTGTGGCCATTCATTGAGTAAGCATTTTACGATCATTTACTCATTCTTTCAGTCCATTCATTAAGTATATGTGCTAATTATAATCTAATTCATAACCGGTAAAACAGGAAGCATAAAGCCATCATTAATAATCGGGGTATTCGAAATGCTCCCCAAATTCATGATCGTGAATTCCCATCGTGGTTCGAGAAACACGTAAGTATTCACATCATTACTGAATTTCATTGACATCCATTACCGAACAATAATTATGTGTTCATATCATGAATGTCGTGTGGTTATTATAGGCACAGGAGCTGCACGACAACCACGATCCGCTGATGAATGAGGATCTCTGGCGCTTATCTTGTAGTCCTTTGCAAGACGCAATATCGTACGATGGTTATATCGTGAACGGTTATAGATTTCGGACGAAAGATAGTGAAAAATCACGAAGAACCCAAAATAGTGGGGTTGTCGTCAACGGTGAGCAAGAAGAATTAGAAAATATCGACTTCTACGGCGTCCTCAACGAGATTCTCGAGATTAAATTCCTTGGCCAAAATCGGATCGTATTATTCAAATGCGATTGGTATGATGTTAATAATCGCGGGACTGGTTATAATGTCGACAAATACGGTTTTATCAGCATCAACACTGCCAAGAGATTGAATACCCAATATGAAGATCCATTCATTCTTGCCTCTCAAGCGCAACAGATATTTTATGCACCGGATAATACCTCTCCAGGTTGGCAAATTGTAGTCAGGTCACCACCCAGAGATTTTTACGACATGGGAGACAAGGATGCGGGGGTCGTCGATGATGATTTGGATGCATACCAGAATGATGAGATAATCATTGTCGACGCAGTGCACGACGAAAATGAAGATGTCGACAATATAAACTGGACAGCGAATGCAGATCAAATAATAGAAGAGGGAAGCGATGAGAGTGACAGAGATGAGACAGAAAATGACTAGACCGTATATAAATCAAATTGTTTCATATTTAAATCATACTGTTTCACCGATTCATATGTAAATCATACCGTTTCATATGTAAATCATACCGTTTCACCGATTTACGATCCGACCGATTCACCGATTTAGAGTCTAAGAGTTGGAAAATCATAAGTTAGCGTGTTTCGGATATGAAATAGGTTTCGATTCGATCGGATCGTCATCGGATCGGCATCCGATAATTCGAACTTGGAATTATTCCGTATTTCGGACTTGCGAGCGGGTTCTAATTGGATATTTGACCAATTTACGCTCCGATTCACCGATTTAGAGTCTAAGTGTTGGAAAATCATAAGTTAGCGTGTTTCGGATATAAAATAGGTTTGGATTCGATCGGATCGTCATCGGCTCGGCATCCGATAATTCGAACTTAGAATTATTCCGTATTTCGGACTTGCGAGCGGGTTCTAATTGGATATTTGACCAATTTACGCTCCGATTCACCGATTTAGAGTCTAAGTGTTGGAAAATCATAAGTTAGCGTGTTTCGGATGTGAAATAGGTTTGGATTCGATCCGATCGTCATCGGATCGGCATCCGGTAATTCGAAGTTGGATTTATTCCGTATTTCGGACTTGCGAGCGGGTTCTAATTGGATATTTGACCAATTTACGCTCCGATTCACCGGTTTAGAGTCTAAGTGTTGGAAAATCATAAGTTAGCGTGTTTCGGATATGAAATAGGTTTGGATTCGATCCGATCGTCATCGGATCGGCATCCGGTAATTCGAAGTTGGAATTATTCCGTATTTCGGACTTGCGAGCGGGTTCTAATTGGATATTTGACCAATTTACGCTCCGATTCACCGGTTTAGAGTCTAAGTGTTGGAAAATCTTAAGTTAGCGTGTTTCGGATATGAAATAGGTTTGGATTCGATCCGATCGTCATCGGATCGGCATCCGGTAATTCGATGTTGGAATTATTCCGTATTTCGGACTTGCGAGCGGGTTCTAATTGGATATTTGACCAATTTACGCTCCGATTCACCGATTTAGAGTCTAAGTGTTGGAAAATCATAAGTTAGCGTGTTTCGGATATAAAATAGGTTTGGATTCGATCCGATCGTCATCGGATCGGCATCCGATAATTCGAACTTGGAATTATATTCCGTATTTCGGACTTCCGAGCGGGTTCTAATTGGATATTTGACCACTTTACGATCCGATTAACCGATTTAGAGTCTAACTGTTTCATATTGTTTCATATTGTTTCATATTGCGAGCGGGTTCATATTGTTTTATATTGTTTCATATGTAAATCATACTGTTTCATATATAAATCAAACTGTTTCATATTGTTTCATATGTAAATCTTAAATCTTACTGTTTCATATGTAAATTAAATTGTTTCAGATGGCATCACGGTCATATGTTCGTAGAGGCAGAGGCAGAGGCAGGGGTGGGGTAGCTCAGAGCGCTCCGGCTGCCACCCCAGGGTCCGAGGCTGAGCCGTCCGGATCTGGTAGTGCTGTTCCTCTCTCCACACCAGCTCCTGCTGTGGTCACAGCCTCCGGAGCTTCGAGCAGTGCTCAGCACTCGGCTGCAGCGTCTACGCCCACAGGTAATGTTTAGATCTAAAGTTTTATACATGTTGTAAATACTTCTTCAGTACTGATGTATATTTTTTTTGCAGGGTCGACCAGGTACGTAGGCGACCGGGGCGTGACGACGGCCCGGCGCTTGTCGGCCTTACGCGAGCCGCTGTCCCTACAGTGGAGCGGCCATACCTTTGTGGGCGAGCACGCTTCTGACGCCGCCACGTGGGTCGGCATGATAGTATGGGAGGAGAGGAATGCCCCGATTGTGGGGTTAAGGGGGTGGAAGAACATTGATGCATCCTATAAGGAGAGGATGTATCAGCAGTTTTTGGTACGTTAGTTTCATTAAAGCATTTTAGAATAATATCGTACTTCTTTATAATTTGATTTGATAAAATGACTTGTTTCTAAATTGATTTTACAGGAGAAATTTAAATGGGAGAACATGGAAACCGACACCCATCGGGAGGACTTGTGGAAGACGATGGGTGAGCGGTACAGGGATTACCGTCACGAGCTCTACAAGCTCTACGGTTACTTGGTCGGCCAGCCGGCTGAGGAGGTACAGGCTGCGGCCGGGACGAGAGACGCGCCACCGCTACACATTCTACAGTTTTTGGTCGCTCACTGGGCCACCCCTAGCTTTCAGGTATAATTTTAATTTTGTTGATTCGTACTTGTTTTAATGTTATACTAAAAATTTGTATTGATGTTTCAAAATTTAATCGATTGACACAGGTGAAATCTGCTGTAGGCAAGCAGAATAGAAGTGCCTCGACGACACCTGCTCCAGTGAAGGGGAGGACCTCCATGCCCCAGCTTGCCCAGCAGCTGGTAAATGATACAAACATTGTTATTATTTAAAGCTCTATACATGTTATATTAACTCGTCTATTTATTTTATATGTCCAACAGACACAGTCCTTGGGCCACGAGCCTAATAGGATTGACCTTTTTGAGGCCTCTAGGAGGCGGCGTATCGATGGGGCATTTCTGGACGACAGGGTTGCCTCGCAAGTGGTAAGTAATTAAATTACTGTTAATATATTCTTATACATATGCCATAAAATATCATTGAATATCATTGGTTGTTTTTATATAGGAGAGGATGCGACTTATGGTGACCCCGTCGGGCGAGGCCGGCTCCTCCTCCAGCTCAGTATCTGTCGACTCAGCGATGGATACTGTGCTGAGACCTGCCACGCACGGCCGTGTCCTCTGTACGGGCCTTGGAGTCACGCCCTCCTCCTACTTTGGACGAGAGGGTATGCGCTCGAGGGCACGGGACACCCAGACCGGTGCTATCACTCAGCTGCAGTCTGCGCTAGACGCGGAGCGAGAGCAGAGGCAGGCCCTCGAGCAGAGGATGGAGGCGGAGCGAGAGCAGAGGCAGGCCCTCGAGCAGAGGGTTGAGGCGGAGAAGAAGGCCCTCGATGAGGAAAGAGAAGCTCGCAGGGAACTGGAGCGTAAATTTAATGAATTCATAAGCCGGTCTAGCGGTGGCTCATCCTCATGATCAGGTACTTACTAATCTTTATAATATTAGCAAAAAATATGAATCTTACTAATTTGAGTTTTGATCATATTATCACACTTATGATTTTCCAACACTTAGACTATAAATCGGTAAATCGAATCGTAAATGGTCACTCTCTCTCTCATGGTAATGATGTAGCCGGTAATGATGTAGCCTCTGTTTTTCTTTTAAATACGGAATAATTCCAAGTTCGAATTACCGGATGCCGATCCGATGACGATCGGATCGAATCCAAACCTATTTCATATCCGAAACACGCTAACTTATGATTTTCCAACACTTAGACTCTAAACCGGTGAATCGGAACGTAAATTGGTCAAATATCCAATTAGAACCCGCTCGCAAGTCCGAAATACGGAATAAATCCAACTTCGAATTATCGGATGCCGATCCGATGACGATCGGATCGAATCCAAACCTATTTCATATCCGAAACACGCTAACTTATGATTTTCCAACACTTAGACTCTAAATCGGTGAATCGGAGCGTAAATTGGTCAAATATCCAATTAGAACCCGCTCGCAAGTCCGAAATACGGAATAATTCCAAGTTCGAATTACCGGATGCCGAGCCGATGACGATCCGATCGAATCCAAACCTATTTCATATCCGAAACACGCTAACTTATGATTTTCCAACACTTAGACTCTAAATCGGTGAATCGGAGCGTAAATTGGTCAAATATCCAATTAGAACCCGCTCGCAAGTCCGAAATACGGAATAATTCCAAGTTCGAATTACCGGATGCCGAGCCGATGACGATCGGATCGAATCCAAACCTATTTCATATCCGAAACACGCTAACTTATGATTTTCCAACACTTAGACTCTAAATCGGTGAATCGGAGCGTAAATTGGTCAAATATCCAATTAGAACCCGCTCGCAAGTCCGAAATACGGAATAATTCCAAGTTCGAATTACCGGATGCCGAGCCGATGACGATCCGATCGAATCCAAACCTATTTCATATCCGAAACACGCTAACTTATGATTTTCCAACACTTAGACTCTAAATCGGTGAATCGGAGCGTAAATTGGTCAAATATCCAATTAGAACCCGCTCGCAAGTCCGAAATACGGAATAATTCCAAGTTCGAATTACCGGATGCCGAGCCGATGACGATCGGATCGAATCCAAACCTATTTCATATCCGAAACACGCTAACTTATGATTTTCCAACACTTAGACTCTAAATCGGTGAATCGGAGCGTAAATTGGTCAAATATCCAATTAGAACCCGCTCGCAAGTCCGAAATACGGAATAATTCCAAGTTCGAATTACCGGATGCCGAGCCGATGACGATCGGATCGAATCCAAACCTATTTCATATCCGAAACACGCTAACTTATGATTTTCCAACACTTAGACTCTAAATCGGTGAATCGGAGCGTAAATTGGTCAAATATCCAATTAGAACCCGCTCGCAAGTCCGAAATACGGAATAATTCCAAGTTCGAATTACCGGATGCCGAGCCGATGACGATCGGATCGAATCCAAACCTATTTCATATCCGAAACACGCTAACTTATGATTTTCCAACACTTAGACTCTAAATCGGTGAATCGGAGCGTAAATTGGTCAAATATCCAATTAGAACCCGCTCGCAAGTCCGAAATACGGAATAATTCCAAGTTCGAATTACCGGATGCCGAGCCGATGACGATCGGATCGAATCCAAACCTATTTCATATCCGAAACACGCTAACTTATGATTTTCCAACACTTAGACTCTAAATCGGTGAATCGGAGCGTAAATTGGTCAAATATCCAATTAGAACCCGCTCGCAAGTCCGAAATACGGAATAATTCCAAGTTCGAATTACCGGATGCCGAGCCGATGACGATCGGATCGAATCCAAACCTATTTCATATCCGAAACACGCTAACTTATGATTTTCCAACACTTAGACTCTAAATCGGTGAATCGGAGCGTAAATTGGTCAAATATCCAATTAGAACCCGCTCGCAAGTCCGAAATACGGAATAATTCCAAGTTCGAATTACCGGATGCCGAGCCGATGACGATCGGATCGAATCCAAACCTATTTCATATCCGAAACACGCTAACTTATGATTTTCCAACACTTAGACTCTAAATCGGTGAATCGGAGCGTAAATTGGTCAAATATCCAATTAGAACCCGCTCGCAAGTCCGAAATACGGAATAATTCCAAGTTCGAATTACCGGATGCCGAGCCGATGACGATCGGATCGAATCCAAACCTATTTCATATCCGAAACACGCTAACTTATGATTTTCCAACACTTAGACTCTAAATCGGTGAATCGGAGCGTAAATTGGTCAAATATCCAATTAGAACCCGCTCGCAAGTCCGAAATACGGAATAATTCCAAGTTCGAATTACCGGATGCCGAGCCGATGACGATCGGATCGAATCCAAACCTATTTCATATCCGAAACACGCTAACTTATGATTTTCCAACACTTAGACTCTAAATCGGTGAATCGGAGCGTAAATTGGTCAAATATCCAATTAGAACCCGCTCGCAAGTCCGAAATACGGAATAATTCCAAGTTCGAATTACCGGATGCCGAGCCGATGACGATCGGATCGAATCCAAACCTATTTCATATCCGAAACACGCTAACTTATGATTTTCCAACACTTAGACTCTAAATCGGTGAATCGGAGCGTAAATTGGTCAAATATCCAATTAGAACCCGCTCGCAAGTCCGAAATACGGAATAATTCCAAGTTCGAATTACCGGATGCCGAGCCGATGACGATCGGATCGAATCCAAACCTATTTCATATCCGAAACACGCTAACTTATGA
This sequence comes from Chamaelirium japonicum, assembly GCA_947650365.1. NCBI lineage: Eukaryota > Viridiplantae > Streptophyta > Magnoliopsida > Liliales > Melanthiaceae > Chamaelirium > Chamaelirium japonicum. Next base: position 213,968 of record CANTAL010000293.1, read on the forward strand.
TTTTCCAACACTTAGACTCTAAATCGGTGAATCGGAGCGTAAATTGGTCAAATATCCAATTAGAACCCGCTCGCAAGTCCGAAATACGGAATAATTCCAAGTTCGAATTACCGGATGCCGAGCCGATGACGATCGGATCGAATCCAAACCTATTTCATATCCGAAACACGCTAACTTATGATTTTCCAACACTTAGACTCTAAATCGGTGAATCGGAGCGTAAATTGGTCAAATATCCAATTAGAACCCGCTCGCAAGTCCGAAATACGGAATAATTCCAAGTTCGAATTACCGGATGCCGAGCCGATGACGATCGGATCGAATCCAAACCTATTTCATATCCGAAACACGCTAACTTATGATTTTCCAACACTTAGACTCTAAATCGGTGAATCGGAGCGTAAATTGGTCAAATATCCAATTAGAACCCGCTCGCAAGTCCGAAATACGGAATAATTCCAAGTTCGAATTACCGGATGCCGAGCCGATGACGATCGGATCGAATCCAAACCTATTTCATATCCGAAACACGCTAACTTATGATTTTCCAACACTTAGACTCTAAATCGGTGAATCGGAGCGTAAATTGGTCAAATATCCAATTAGAACCCGCTCGCAAGTCCGAAATACGGAATAATTCCAAGTTCGAATTACCGGATGCCGAGCCGATGACGATCGGATCGAATCCAAACCTATTTCATATCCGAAACACGCTAACTTATGATTTTCCAACACTTAGACTCTAAATCGGTGAATCGGAGCGTAAATTGGTCAAATATCCAATTAGAACCCGCTCGCAAGTCCGAAATACGGAATAATTCCAAGTTCGAATTACCGGATGCCGAGCCGATGACGATCGGATCGAATCCAAACCTATTTCATATCCGAAACACGCTAACTTATGATTTTCCAACACTTAGACTCTAAATCGGTGAATCGGAGCGTAAATTGGTCAAATATCCAATTAGAACCCGCTCGCAAGTCCGAAATACGGAATAATTCCAAGTTCGAATTACCGGATGCCGAGCCGATGACGATCGGATCGAATCCAAACCTATTTCAAAATCGAAACACGCTAACTTATCATTTTTTAACGCTTAGACTCAGTTATAGATATAAACCATTTTTTTAACAAATACATGTTAATTGCAGGAGCAGGGCGGCGTCAGGGGATCGATGAGAGCACCAGCGTTGGTGGTGGGCGGGCGTGGTTGAGATAGGGCGGCGTCAGGGGATCGATGAGAGCACCGGCGTTGGTGGCGGGCGGGGGTGGTTGAGATAGGACATGTATCATCTCTCAGTTCTGGATTGTGTAAATATTGTTTTGTAATATATGGTTATTTTTTCTTCTATCTATAATTGTCGGCCGGGAACTGTGGTAATATTTGATAATTTGCTGTAATTTTTTATCAATTTAGGTAATATTTTATAAATTGTGGTAATATTTGATAAATTGTGGTAATATTTGATAAATTGTGGTATTATATTGTGGTATTGAATCACAGGAATTAAATAACATTATTTATGTAAATTTATTAAAAAAAAAAAGATACTTATTACCGACGGAAATAAATTATTCCGTCGGTAATAATATTTTTATTTTTTTTAAATTATTAATGATTTGCCGACGGCATATAATATCCGTCGGTAATATATATAGTATTACCGACGGGTAATATATATATCCGTCGGTAATATATATAGTATTACCGACGGTGATATTAATTTGGTCGGTAATATATATATTATTACCGACGGGTAATATATATATGTGTCGGTAATATATATAGTATTACCGACAGTATAAACTATACTCGTCGGTAAAATATTTATATATTACCGATGGATTCTTATAGTTCGTCGGCAATACTATATTATATTAGTTTTAAATTGATTAAATATTACCGACGGCGTTCTAATTACCGTCGGTATTAATTATTAATACCGACGGTAATATTTGGTCCGTCGTATTGTTTTCCCCGACGCCTTTTTTCCCGACAGCCAGCGACGGAAATATCTTCCGTCGCTATATAATATTACCGACGAAATTTTAATATTACCGACGGATATTGTCCGTCGGTAATAACTGTTTTTTTTGTAGTGTGTGCGAATTAGAATGGATCTTACGAATGGATTAGAACTAGATCGTACGAATAAATTAGAATGGATCGTAGAAATGAATTAGAATGAATTATACGAATGAATTAGAATGGATCATACAAATGAATTAGAAAGGTTACATTCGTGAGAATGAATTAGAATGGATCGTACGAATGAATTAGAATGGATCGTACGAATGAATTAGAATGGATTGTACGAATGAATTAGAATGGATACATTCGTGCGAATGAATTAGAATGGATCAGACGAATGAATTAGAATGGATCGTACGAATGGATTAGAATGGATCGTACGAATGGATTAGAATGGATCGTACGAATGAATTAGAATGGATCGTACGAATGGATTAGAATGGATCGTACGAATGAATTAGAATGGATTATGCGAATGAATTTGAATGGATCGTACGAATAAATTAGAATGGATCGAACGAATGAATTAGAATGGATACATTTGAGCGAATGAACTAGAATAGATCGTAGGAATGAATTAGAATGGATCATATGAATGAATTAGAATGAATCGTGCAAATGAATTAGAATGGATTGTACGAATGAATTAGAATGGTTACATTCGTGAGAATGAATTAGAATGGATCGTACGAATAAATTATAATGGATCATGTGAATGAATTAGAATAGATCGTACGAATGAATTAGAATGGATCGTACGAATAAATTAGAATGGATCGTGCGAATGAATTAGAATGGATCGTACGAATGAATTAGGATCGTACGAACAAATTAGAATGGATCGTATGAACGAATTAGAATGGATCGTATCATTCGTATGATCCATTCTAATTCATTCGCACTATCCATTCTAATTCATTCGTACGATCCACTCTAATTCATTCGCACTATCCATTCTAATTCATTTGTACGATCCATTCAAATTCATTCGCATGATCCATACTAATTCATTCGTACGATCCATTCTAATTCATTCTCACGAATGTAACCTTTCTAATTCATTCGTTCGATCCATTCTAATCCATTCGTACGATCCATTCTAATCCATTAGTACGATCCATTCTAATTCATTCGCACAAATGTATCCATTCTAATTCAATCGTACGATCCATTCTAATTCATTCGCATGATCCATTCTAATTAATTCGTACGATCCATTCTAATTCATTCGCACGAATGTAACCATTCTAATTCATTCGTACGATCCATTCTAATTCATTCCTACGATCCATTTAATTCATTCGCACGAATGTATCCATTCTAATTCATTTGCACGATCCATTCTAATTCATTCCTATGATCCATTCTAAGTCATTCATACGATCTATTCTAATTCATTCGCTCGAATGTATCCATTCTAATTCATTCGTACGATCCATTCTAATTCGTTCGTACGATCTAATTCATTCGTACGATCCATTCTAATTCATTCGCACAAATGTATCCATTCTAATTCATTCGTACGATCCATTATAATTCATTCGTATGATCCATTCTAATTCATTCGCACAAATGTATCCATTCTAATTCATTCGTTCGATCCATTCTAATTCATTCACATAAATATATCCATTCTAAATTATTCGTACGATCCATTCTAATACATTCGAAGACCCATTCTAATTCATTCGCACAAATGTATCCATTCTAATTCATTCGTACAATCCATTCTAATTCATTCGCATGATCCATTCTAATTCATTCGTACAATCCATTCTAATTCATTCGTATGATCCATTCTAATCCATTCGTACGATCCATTCTAATCCATTCGTACGATCCATTCTAATTCATTCTCACAAATGTAACCTTTCTAATTCATTTGTACGATCCATTATAATTCATTCGTACGATCCATTCTAATCCATTCGTACGATCCATTCTAATCCATTCGTACGATCCATTCTAATTCATTCGCACGAATGTAACCATTCTAATTCATTCGCACGATCTATTCTAATTCATTCCTATGATCCATTCTAATTCATTCGCACGAATGTATCCATTCTAATTCATTTGCACGATCTATTCTAATTCATTCCTATGATCCATTCGAATTCATTCGTACGATCCATTCTAATTCATTCGCACGAATGCATCCGTTCTAATTCATTCGTACGATCCATTCTAATTCATTCGTATGATCCATTCAAATTCATTCGTACGATCCATTCTAATCCATTCGTACGATCTATTCTAATTCATTCGTACAATGCGTTCTAATCCATTCGTACGAATGAATTAGAATGGATCGTGCGAATGAATTAGAATCGAACGTACGAATGAATTAGAATGGATCGTACGAATGAATTAGATCATTCGAATGAATTAGAATGGATCGTACGAATGAATTAAAATGGATCGTACGAATGAATTAGAATGGATACATTCATACGAATGAATTAGAATGGATCGTACGAATGAATTAGAATGGTTACATTCGTGTGAATGAATTAGAATGGATCGTATGAATGGATTAGAATGGATCGTACGAATGAATTAGAATGGTTACATTCGTGCGAATGAATTAGAATGGATCGTACGAATGGATTAGAATGGATCGTATGAATGAATTAGAATGGATCGTACGAATGGATTAGAATGGATCGTACGAATGAATTAGAATGGATTGTGCGAATGAATTAGAATGGATCGTATGAATGAATTAGAATGGTTACATTTGTGTGAATGAATTAGAATGGATCGTACGAATGGTTTGGAATGGATCGTACGAATGGATTATAATGGATCGTATGAATGAATTAGAATGGATACATTCGAGCGAATGAATTAGAATGGATCGTACGAATGGATTAGAATGGATCGTACGAATGGATTAAAATGGATCGTACGAATGAATTAGAATGGATCATACAAATGAATTAGAAAGGTTACATTCGTGAGAATGAATTAGAATGGATCGTACGAATGAATTTGAATGGATACATTTGTGCGAATAAATCTGAATGGATTGTATGAATGAATTACAATGGATCGTACGAATGAATTAGAATGGATCATACGAATGAATTAGAATAGCTCATACGAATGAATTAGAATGAATCGTACGAATGAATTAGAATGGTTACATTCGTGCGAATGAATTAGAATAGATCGTACGAATGAATTAGAATGGATTGTACAAATAAATTAGAATGGATCGTGTGAATGAATTAGAATAGATCATAGGAATGAATTAGAATGGATCGTACGAATGAATTAGAATGGTTACATTCGTACGAATGAATCAGAATGGATACATTCATGTAAATGAATTAGAATGGATCGTACGAATGGATTATTATGGATCGTACGAATGGATTAGAATGGATCATAGGAATGAATTAGAATGGATCATACAAATGAATTAGAAAGGTTACATTCGTGAGAATGAATTAGAATGGATCGTACGAATGAATTAGAATGGATCATGCGAATAAATTTGAATGGATTGTACGAATGAATTAGAATGGATCGAACGAATGAATTAGAATGGATCATACGAATGAATTAGAATAGATCATAGGAATGAATTAGAATGGATCATACAAATGAATTAGAATGGATCGTGCAAATGAATTAGAATGGATCATACGAATGAATTAGAATGGATCGTGCGAATGAATTAGAATGAATCGTACGAAAGAATTAGAATGGATCGTACGAATGAATTAGAATGGATACATTTGTACGAATGAATTAGAATGGATCGTACGAATGGATTAGAATAGATACATTTGTGCGAATGAATTAGATTGCATCGTACGAATGAATTTGAATGGATTGTGCGAATGAATTAGAATGGATCGTACGAATGAATTAGAATGGATACATTCGAGCGAATGAATTAGAATGGATCAAATGAATGAATTAGAATGGATACATTTGTGTGAATGAATTTGAATGGATTGCACGAATTGAATTAGAATGGATCATACGAATGAATTAGAATGGATCGTACGAATGAATTAGAATGGATACATTCGTGCGAATGAATTAGAATGGATCGTACGAATGAATTAGAATGGATCATACGAATGAATTAGACTGGATCGTACGAATGGGTTAGAATGGATTGTGCGAATGAATTAGAATGAATCGTATGAATGAATAAGAATGGATCGTAGGAATGAATTAGAATGGATCGTACGAATGAATTAGAAAGGATCGTACAAATGAATTAGAAAGGTTACATTTGTGAGAATGAATTAGAATGGATCGTACGAATGGATTTGAATGGATCGTATGAATAGATTAGAATGGACCGTACGAATGGATTAGAATGGATCGTACGAATGAATTAGAATGGATCATACAAATCAATTAGAAAGGTTACATTCGTGAGAATGAATTAGAATGGATCGTACGAATGAATTAGAATGGATCATGCGAATGAATTTGAATGGATCGTACGAATGAATAAGAATGGATCGTAGGAATGAATTTGAATGGATCGTACGAATGTATCCATTCTAATTCATTCGTACGATCCATGCTAATTCGTTCATATGATCCATTCTAATTCGTTCGTACGATCCATTCTAATTCGTTCGCACGATCCATTCTAATTCGTTCGCACGATCCATTCTAATTCATTCGCACGATCCATTCTAATCCATTCGCACGATCCATTCTAATCCAATCGTACGATCCATTCTAATTCATTCGCACGATCCATTCTAATTAATTTGTACGATCCATTCTAATTCATTCGTATGATCCATTTTAACTCATTCGGTGGATCCATTCTAATTCATTTGTACGATCCATTCTAATTCATTCGCACGATCCATTCTAACTCATTCGTACGATCTATTCTAATTCATTCTCACAAATGCAACCTTTCTAATTCATTTGTACGAGCCATTCTAATTCATTCGTACGATCCATTATAATTCATTCGTAAGATTCATTCTAATTCATTCGCTCGAATGTATCCATTCTAATTCATTCGTACGATCCATTCTAATTCATTCGCACGATCCATTCTAATTCATTCGCACGATCCATTCTTATTCATTCGTATGATCCATTCTAATTCATTCCTACGATCTATTCTAATTCATTCGCTCGAATGTATCCATTCTAATTCATTCGTACGATCCATTCTTATTCATTCGTACGATCCATTCAAATTCATTCGCATGATCCATTCTAATTGATTCGTACGATCCATTCTAATTCGTTCTCACGAATGTAACCTTTCTAATTCATTTGTATGATCCATTCTAATTCATTCGCACGATCCATTCTAATTCATTTGTACGATCCATTCTAATTCATTCGCACGATCCATTCTAATTCATTCGTACGATCTATTCTACTTCATTCGCACGATCTATTCTAATTCATTCGTATGATCCATTCTAATTCATTCGTACGATCCATTCTAATTCATGCATACGATCCATTCTTATTCATTCGTACGATCCATTCAAATTTATTCGCACGATCCATTCTAATTCATTCGTACGATCCATTCTAATTCATTCGCACGATTAGAATGGATTGTACAAATGAATTAGAATGGATCATATGAATGAATTTGAATGGTTACATTCGTGCGAATGAATTAGAATAGATCGTATGAATGAATTAGAATGGATCGTACGAATGAATTAGAATGGATACATTTGTGCGAATGAATTAAAATGGATCGTGCAAATGAATTAGAATGGATACATTCGTGCGAATGAATTAGAATGTATCAGACGAATGAATTAGAATAGATCGTACGAATGAATTAGAATGGATACGTTCATGCAAATGAATTAGAATGGATCGTACGAATGAATTAGAATGGATCATACGAATGAAGTAGAATGGATCGTACAAATGAATTAGAATGGATCATATGAATGAATTAGAATGGTTACATTCGTGCGAATGAATTAGAATGGATCGTACGAATGGATTAGAATGGATCGTACGAATGGATTAGAACGCATTGTACGAATGAATTAGAATAGATACATTTGTGCGAATGAATTAGATTGCATCGTACGAATGAAATTGAATGGATTGTACGAATGAATTAGAATGGATCGTATGAATGAATTAGAATGGAATTAGAATTCATTCATACGATCCATTCTAATCCATTCGTACGATCCATTCTAATGCATTCGTACGATTCATTCTAATTCATTCACACGATCCATTCTAATTCATTCGTATGATCCATTCTAATTTATTTGCACGAATATACGATCCATTCTAATTTATTCGCAAGAATGTATCCATTCTAATTCATTCACACGATCCATTCTAATTCAGTCGTATGAATGTATCCATTTTAATTCATTCGTACGATCCATTCTAATTCATTCGTACGATCTAATTCATTCGTACGATCCATTCTAATTCATTCGTACGATCGATTCTAATTCATTCGCACGATCCATTCTATTTCATTCGTACGATCCATTCTAACTCATTCGTATGATCCATTCTAATTTATTCGTTTTCGCACAAATGTATCCATTCTAATTCATTTGTACGATCCATTCTAATTCATTCGCACGATCCATTCTAATTCATTCGTACGATCCATTCTAATTCATTCGCACGATCCATTCAAATTCATCGTACGATCCATTCTAATTCATTCCCATGAATGTATCCATTCTAATGCATTCGTACGATCCATTCTAATTCATTCGTACGATCCATTCTAATACATTCGTACGATCCATTCTAATTGATTCGTACGATCCATTCTAATTCATTGTCACAAATGTAACCTTTCTAATTCATTGGTACGATCCATTCTAATTCATTCGTACGATCCATTCTAATTCATTCCTACGATCCATTCTAATTCATTCGCACGAATGTATCCATTCTAATTCATTCGTACGATCCATTCTAATTCATTCGTACAATCCATTCAAATTCATTTGTATGATGCAATCTAATTCATTCGCACAAATGTATCTATTCTAATTCATTCGTACAATGCGTTCTAATCCATTCGTACGATCCATTCTAATCCATTCATACGATCCATTCTAATTCATTCGCACGAATGTAACCATTCTAATTCATTCATATGATCCATTCTAATTCATTCGTACGATCCATTCTAATTCATTCGTATGATCCATTCTAATTCATTCGTACGATCCATTCTAATTCATTTGCAAGAATGTATCCATTCTAATTTATTCGTAGGATCCAGTCTAATTCATTCGTACGATCCATTCTAATTCATTCGCATGAATATATCCATTCTAATCCATTTGTACGATCCTTTCTAATTTATTTGCACGGTCCATTCTAATTCTTCCATATGATCCATTCTAATTCATTCGCACGAATGTATCCATTCTAGTTCATTCGTACGCTCCATTCTAATTCATTTGTACGCTCCATTCTTATTCATCGCACAAATGTATCCATTCTAATTCATTTGTACGATCCATTCTAATTCATTCGTACGATCCATTCTAATTCATTCGTACGATCCATTCTAATTCATTCGCACAAATGTATCCATTCTAATTCATTCGTACGATCCATTCTAATTCATTCGCACGATCCATTCTAATTCATTCGTACGATCCATTCTAATTCATTCGCACGAATGTATCCATTCTAATCCATTCGTACGATCCATTCTAATTTATTCGTACGATCCATTCTAATCCATTCGTACGATCCATTCTAATTCATTCGTACGATCCATTCTAATTCATTCTCACAAATGTAACCTTTCTCATTTATTTGTACGATCCATTCTAATTCATTCGTACGATCCATTCTAATCCAATCTAATCCATTCGTACGATCCATTCTAATTCATTCGCACGAATGTAACCATTCTAATTCATTCGTACGATCCATTCTAATTCATTCCTACGATCCATTCTAATTCATTCGCACGAATGTATCCATTCTAATTCATTTGCACGATCCATTCTAATTCATTCCTATGATCCATTCTAATTGATTCGTACGATCCATTCTAATTCATTCGCTCGAATGTATCCATTCTAATTCATTCGTACGATCCATTCTAATCCATTCGTACGATCCATTCTAATTCATTCGTACAATGCGTTCTAATTCATTCGCACGAATGTATCGATTCAAATTCATTTGCACGATCCATTCTAATTGATTCCTATGATCCATTCTAATTCATTCGTACTATCCATTCTAATTCATTCGCACGAATGTATCCATTCTAATTCATTCGTACGATCCATTCTAATTCATTCATACGATCCATTCTAATTCGTTCGTACGATCCATTCTAATTCGTTCGTACGATCCATTCTAATTCATTCGCACAATCCATTCTAATTCATTTGTACGATCAATTTTAATTCATTCGCATGATCCATTCTAATTCATTCGTATGATACATTCGTGCAAATGAATTAGAATGGATCGTACGAATGAATTAGAATGGATCGTACGAATGAATTAGAATAGATCGTGCGAATAAATTAGAATGGATCATACGAATGAATTAGAATAGATATATTCATGCGAATGAATTAGAATGGATCGTACGAATGAATTAGAATGGATCGTGCGAATGAATTAGAATGGATTGTATGAATAAATTAGAATGGATCATACGAATGAATTAAAATGGATACATTTGTGCGAATGAATTAAAATGGATCATACGATTGAATTTGAATGAATCGTACGAATAAATTAGAATGGATACATTTGTGCGATGAATAAGAATGGAGCGTACGAATGAATTAGAATGGAGCGTACGAATGAACTAGAATGGATACATTCGTGCGAATGAATTAGAATGGATCATATGAAAGAATTAGAATGGATCGTGCGAATGAATTAGAAAGAATCGTACAAATGAATTAGAATGGATATATTCGTGCGAATGATATAGAATGGATCGTATGAATGAATTAGACTGGATCGTACGAATAAATTAGAATGGATACATTCATGCAAATGAATTAGAATGGATCGTACGAATGGATTAGAATGGATCATACGAATGAATTAGAATGGATCGTACGAATGGATTAGAACGCATTGTACGAATGAATTAGAATAGATACATTTGTGCGAATGAATTAGATTGCATCGTACGAATGAATTTGAATGGATCGGACGAATGAATTAGAATGGATCGTACGAATGAATTAGAATGGATCATAGGAATGAATTAGAATGGATCGTGCAAATAAATTAGAATGGATACATTCGTGCGAATGAATTAGAATGGATCGTGTGAATGAATTAGAATGGATCGTATGAATGAATTAGAATGGATATATTTGAACGAATAAATTAGAATGGATCACGCGAATGAATTAGAATGGATCGTATGAATGAATTAGAATGGATCGTGCGAATAAATTAGAATCGATCGTACGAATGAATTAGAATGGACCGTACGAATGAATTAGAATGGATCATACGAATGAATTAAAATGGATACATTCATACGACTGAATTAGAATGGATCGTGCGAATTAATTCGAATGGATCGTACGGATGAATTTGAATGGATACATTTTTGTGAATGAATCTGAATGGATTGTATGAATGAATTGCAATGGATCGTACGAATGAATTAGAATAGATCGTATGAATGAATTAGAATAGCTTATACGATTGAATTAGAATGAATCGTACGAATGAATTAGAATGGTTACATTCGTGCGAATGAATTAGAATAGATCGTACGAATGAATTAGAATGGATCGTACGAATAAATTAGAATGGATCGTGCGAATGAATTAGAATGGATCGTACGAATGAATTAGAATGGATCCACCGAATGGGTTAGAATGGATCATACGAATGAATTAGAATGGATCGTACGAATGAATTAGAATGGATTGTGCGAATAAGTTAGAATGGATCGTATGAATGAATAAGAATGGATCGTACGAATGAATTAGAATGGATCGTGCGAATGAGTTAGAATGAATCGTACGAATGAATTAGAATGGATCGTGCGAATGAATTTGAATGAATCATACGAATGCATTAGAATGTATCATACGAATGAATTAGAATGAATTAGAATGGATACATTCGAGCGAATGAATTAGAATGGATCGTACGAATGAATTAGAATGGATCGTGCGAATGAATTAGAATGGATCGTACGAATGGATTAGAATGGATCGTACGAATGGATTAGAATGGATCGTACGAATGAATTAGAATGGATCATGCGAATGAATTTGAATGGATCGTACGAATGAATTAGAATGGATACATTCGAGCGAATGAATTAGAATAGATCGTAGGAATGAATTAGAATGGATCGTGCGAATGAATTAGAATAAATCGTACGAATGAATTAGAATGGATCGTACGAATGAATTAGAATTGATACATTTGTGCGAATGAATTAGAATGGATCGTATATTCGTGCAAATGAATTAGAATGGATTCATCCATTCTAATTCATTTGCATGAATGTATCCATTCTAATTTATTCGTACGAATGAATTAGAATGGATCGTATGAACGAATTAGAATGGATCGTGCAAATGAATTAGAATGGATACATTCGTGTGAATGAATTAGAATGGATCATAGTAATGAATTAGAATTGATCGTACGAATGAATTAGAATGGTTACATTCGTGTGAATGAATTAGAATGGATCGTACGAATGGATTAGAATGGATCGTACGAATGAATTAGAAAGGTTACATTTGTGAGAATGAATTACAATGGATCGTGCGAATGAATTAGAATGGATCGTATGAATGAATAAGAATGGATCGTACGAATGAATTAGAATGGATCGTGCGAAAGAATTAGAATGAATCGTACGAATGCATTAGAATGGATCGTACGAATGAATTAGAATGAATCATACGAACAAATTAGAATGGATCGTACGAACGAATTAGAATGGATCGTATGAATGAATTAGAATGGATCATACGAATGAATTAGAATGGAAACATTCGAGCGAATGAATTAGAATGGATCGTACGAATGAATTAGAATGGATCATAGGAATGAATTAGAATGGATCGTGCAAATGAATTAGAATGGATACATTCGTGCGAATGAATTAGAATGGATCATAGGAATGAATTAGAATGGATCGTACAAATAAATTAGAATGGATCGTGCGAATGAATTAGAATGGATCGTACATATGAATTAGAATGGATCCACCGAATGAGTTAGAATGGATCATACGAATGAATTAGAATGGATCATACGAATGAATTAGAATGGATCGTACGAATGAATTAGAATGGATCGTATGATAGAATAAGAATGGATCGTACGAATGGATTAGAATGGATCGTGCGAATGAATTAGAATGAATCGTACGAATGCATTAGAATGGATCGTACGAACGAATTAGAATGAATCGTACGATCCATTCTAATTCATTCATTCGCACGAATGTATCCATTCTAATTCATTCGTACAATCCATTCTAATTCATTCGCACGATCCATTCTAATTCTTTCGTATGATCCATTCTAATTCATTCCTACAATCTATTCTAATTCATTCGCTCGAATGTATCCATTCTAATTCATTCGTACAATCCATTCTAATTCATTCGCACGATCCATTCTAATTCATTCGCACGATCCATTCTAATTCATTCGTATGATCCATTCTAACTCATTCGCACAAATGTATCTATTCTAATTCATTCGTATGATCCATTCTAATTCATTCGCACGATCCATTCTAATTCACTCGTACGATCCATTCTAATTCATTCGCACGATCCATTCTAATTCATTCGTACGATCCATTCTAATTCATTCGTACCGTAGGAATGAATTAGAATGGATCGTACGAATGAATTAGAATGGATCGTACGAATGAATTAGAATGAATCATAGGAATGAATTAGAATGGATCATACGAATGAATTAGAATGGATCATATGAATAAATTAGAATGGTTACATTCGTGCGAATGAATTAGAATGGATCGTACGCATGGATTAGAATGGATCCTACGAATGGATTAGAACGCATTGTACGAATGAATTAGAATAGATAAATTTTTGCGAATGAATTAGATTGCATCGTACGAATGAATTTGAATGGATTGTACGAATGAATTAGAATGGATCGTACGAATGAATTAGAATGGAATTAGAATTCATTCATACGATCCATTCTAATCCATTCGTACGATCCATTCTAATGCATTCGTACGATTCATTCTAATTCATTCGCACGATCCATTCAGATTCATTCGTACGATCCATTCAAATTCATTCGCACGATCCATTCTAATTCATTCGTACGATCCATTCTAATTTATTCGCAAGAATGTATCCATTCTAATTCATTCACACGATCCATTCAAATTCAGTCGTATGAATGTATCCATTTTAATTCATTCGTACGATCCATTCTAGTTCAATCGTACAATCTAATTCATTCGGACGATCCATTCTAATTCGATCGTATGATCGATTCTAATTTATTCGCACGATCCATTCTAATTCATTCGTACGATCTATTCTAATTCATTCGTATGATCCATTCTAATTTATTCGTTCAAATATATCCATTCTAATTCATTCGTACGATCCATTCTAATTCATTCGCACGATCCATTCTAATTCATTCGCATGAATGTATCCATTCTAATTCATTTGCACGATCCATTCTAATTCATTCCTATGATCCATTCTACTTCATTCGTACGATCCATTCTAATTCATTCGCTCAAATGTATCCATTCTAATTCATTCGTACGATCCATTCTAATTCGTTCGCACGATCTATTCTAATTCATTCGTACGGTCCATTCTAATTTATTCGCATGATTCATTCAAATTCATTCGCACGATCCATTCTAATTCATTCATATGATCTGTACGATCCATTCCAATTCATTTGCTCGAATGTATCCATTCTAATTCATTCGCACGATCCATTCTAATTCTTTCGCACGATCCATTCTAATTTATTCGTACGATCCATTCTAATTCATTCGTACGATCTATTCTAATTCATTCGTACGATCCATTCAAATTCATTCGTACGAATGAATTAGAATGGATCATACAAATGAATTAGAAAGGTTACATTCGAGAGAATGAATTAGAATGGATCATACGAATGAATTAGAATGGATCGTACGAATGAATTAGAATGGATACATTCGAGCGAATGAATTAGAATGGATCGTACGAATGAATTAGAATGGATCGTACGAATGGATTAGAATGGATACATTCGAGCGAATGAATTCGAGATACATTCGAGCGAATAAATTAGAATAGATCGTAGGAATGAATTAGAATGTATCATACGAATGAATTAGAATGGATCGTGCGAATGAATTAGAATGGATTGTACGAATGAATTAGAATGGATCATACGAATGAATTAGAATGGATCGTACGAATGGATTAGAATGGATCGTACGAATGGATTAGAATGGATCGTACGAATGGATTAGAATGGATCGTATGAATGAATTAGAATGGATTATGCGAATGAATTTGAATGGATCGTACGAATGAATTAGAATGGATCGAACGAATGAATTAGAATGGATACATTCGAGCAAATGAATTAGAATAGATCGTAGGAATGAATTAGAATGGATCATACGAATGAATTAGAATGAATCGAGCAAATGAATTAGAATGGATTGTACGAATGAATTAGAATGGTTACATTCGTAAGAATGAATTAGAATGGATCGTACGAATGAATTATAATGGATCATGCGAATGAAGTAGAATAGATCGTACGAATGAATTAGAATGGATCGTAGGAATAAATTAGAATGGATCGTGCGAATGAATAAGAATGGATCGTACGAATGAATTAGGATCGTACGAACGAATTAGAATGGATCGTACGAACGAATTAGAATAGATCGTATGAACGAATAAGAATGGATCGTATCATTTGTACGATCCATTCTAATTCATTCGCACTATCCATTCTAATTCATTCGTACGATCCATTCTAATTCATTCGCACGATCCATTCGAAATCAATCATACGATCCATTCTAATTCATTCGCATGATCCATTCTAATTCATTCGTACGATCCATTCTAATTCATTCGCACGAATGTATCCATTCTAATACATTCGTACGATTCATTCTAATTCATTTGCACGACCCATTCTAATTCATTCGTACGATCCATTCTAATTCATTCGTCAAATCGATTCTAATTCATTCGCACGAATGTATCCATTCTAATTCATTCGTACAATCCATTCTAATTCAATCGCATGATCCATTCTAATTCATTCGTATGATCCATTCTAATTCATTCCTACGATCTATTCTAATTCATTCGCTCGAATGTATCCATTCTAATTTATTCGTTCGATCCATTCTAATTCATTCATACGATCCATTCAAATTCATTCGCATGATCCATTCTAATTCATTCATACGATCCATTCTAATTCATTCTCACGAATGTAATCTTTCTAATTCATTTGTATGATCCATTCTAATTCATTCGTACGATCCATTCTAATCCATTCGTACGATCCATTCTAATCCTTTCGTACGATCCATTCTAATTCATTCTCACAAATGTAACCTTTCTAATTCATTTGTACGATGCATTCTAATTCATTCGTACGATCCATTCTAATTCATTCGCACGAATGTAACCATTCTAATTCATTCGTACGATCCATTCTAATTAATTCCTACGATGCATTTTAATACAATCGCATGAATGTATCCATTCTAATTCATTTGCACGATCCATTCTAATTCATTCCTATGATCCATTCTAATTCATTCGTACTATCCATTCTAATTCATTCGCTCGAATGTATCCATTCTAATTCATTCGTACGATCCATTCTAATTCATTCGTACGATCCATTCTAATTCATTCGCATGAATGTATCCATTCTAATGCATTCGTACGATTCATTCTAATTCATTTGCACGACCCATTCTAATTCATTCGTACGATCCATTCTAATTCATTCGTCAAATTGATTCTAATTCATTCGCATGAATGTATCCATTCTAATTCATTCGTACAATCCATTCTAATTCAATCGCATGATCCATTCAAATTCATTCGTATGATCCATTCTAATTCATTCCTACGATCTATTCTAATTCATTCGCTCGAATGTATCCATTCTAATTTATTCGTTCGATCCATTCTAATTCATTCATACGATCCATTCAAATTCATTAGCATGATCCATTCTAATTCATTCATACGATCCATTCTAATTCATTCTCACGAATATAATCTTTCTAATTCATTTGTATGATCCATTCTAATTCATTCGTACGATCCATTCTAATCCATTCGTACGATCCATTCTAATCCATTCGTACGATCCATTCTAATTCATTCTTACAAATGTAACCTTTCTAATTCATTTGTACGATGCATTCTAATTCATTCGTACGATCCATTCTAATTCATTCGCACGAATGAAACCATTCAAATTCATTCGTACGATCCATTCTAATTAATTCCTACGATACATTCTAGTTCATTCGCATGAATGTATCCATTCAAATTCATTTGCACGATCCATTCTAATTCATTCCTATGATCCATTCTAATTCATTCGTACGATCCATTCTAATTCATTCGCTCGAATGTATCCATTCTAATTCATTCGTACGATCCATTCTAATTCATTCGTACGATCCATTCTAATTCATTCTCACGAATGTAACCTTTCTAATTTATTTGTATGTATCCATTCTAATTCATTCGTACGATCCATTCTAATTCATTCACATGATCCATTCTAATTCATTCGTACGATCCATTCTAATTCATTCGCACGAATGTATCCATTCTAATGCATTCGTACGATTCATTCTAATTCATTCGCACGATCCATTCTAATTCATTCGTACGATCCATTCTAATTCATTCGTCCTATCCATTCTAATTCATTCACACGAATGTATTCATTATAATTCATTCGCAATCCATTCTAATTCATTCGCACGATCCATTCTAATTCATTCGTATGATCCATTCTAATTCATTCCTACGATCTATTCTAATTCATTCGCTCGAATGTATCCATTCTAATTCATTCGTTCGATCGATTCTAATTCATTCGTACGATCCATTCAAATTCATTTGCATGATCCATTCTAATTCATTCGTACGATCCGTTCTAATTCATTCTCACGAATGTAACCTTTCTATTTCATTTGTATGATCCATTCTAATTCATTCGTACGATCCATTCTAATCCATTCGTACGATCCATTCTAATCCATTCGTATGAACCATTCTAATCCATTCGTACGATCTATTCTAATTCATCCGTACGATCCATTCTAATTCATTCGTACGATCCATTCTAATTCGTTCATACAATCCATTCAAATTCGTTCGTACGATCCATTCTAAAATGAGTTAGAATGGATCATACGAATGAAATAGAATGGATCATACGAATGAATTAGAATGCATCATACGAATGAATTAGAATGGATTGTGCGAATGAATTAGAATGGATCGTATGAATGAATAAGAATGGATCGTACGAATGAATTAGAATGGATCGTGCGAATGTATTAGAATGAATCGTACGAATGAATTAGAATGGATCGAACGAATGAATTGGAATGAATCGTACGATCCATTCTAATTCATTCGTCCGATCCATTCTAATTCATTCGTGCGAATGAATTAGAATGGATACATTCGAGCGAATGAATTAGAACGCATTGTACGAATGAATTAGAATGGATCATGCGAATGAATTAAAATGGATCGTACAAATGAATTAGAATGGATCGTGCGAATGAATTAGAATGGATCGTACGAACGAATTAGAATGGATCGTATGAATGGATTAGAATGGATCATACGAATGGATCAGGCTAATGAATTAGAATGGATCATAGGAATGAATTAGAATGGATCGTACGAATGAATTAGAATGAATTAGAATGGATCGTACGAATGAATTAGAATGGATCACGCGAATGAATTAAAATGGATACATTTGTACGAATGAATTAGAATGGATCGTACGAATGAATTAGAATGGATCGTGCAAATGAATTAGAATGGATCGTACGAACGAATTAGAATGGATCGTATGAATGAATTAGAATGGATCATACGAATGAATTAGAATAGATACATTCGAGCGAATGAATTAGAATGGATCGTACGAATGAATTAGAATGGATCATAGGATTGAATTAAAATGGATCGTACGAATGAATTAGAATGGATCGTATGAATGCATTAGAATGGGTCGTATGAATGAATAAGAATGGATTGTACGAATGAATTAGAATGGATTATGCGAATAAATTTGAATGGATCGTATAAATGAATAAGAATGGATCGTACGAATGAATTAGAATGGATCGTGTGAATGAATTAGAATAAATCGTACGAATGCATTAGAATGGATCGTACGAATGAATAAGAATGAATCGTACGATCAATTCTAATTCATTTGTCCGATCCAGTCTAATTCATTCGCACGAATGTATCCATTCTGATTCATTCACACGAATGTATCCATTCTAATTCATTCGTACAATCCATTTTTATTCCTTCGCACGATCCATTCTAATTCATTCGTATGATCCATTCTAACTCATTCGGTGGATCCATTCTAATTCATTCGTACGATCCATTCTAATTCATTCGCACTATCCATTCTAATTCATTCGCACTATCCATTCAAATTTATTCGTACGATCTATTCTAATCCATTCGTATAATCCATTCTAATTCATTCGTACGATCCATTATAATTCATTCTCACAAATGTAACCATTCTAATTCATTCGTACGATCCATTCTAATTCATTCCTACGATCCATTCTAATTCATTCGTACGATCCATTCAAATTAATTCGCATGATCCATTCTAATTCATTCGTATGATCCATTCTAATTCATTCTCATAAATGTAACCTTTCTATTTCATTTGTATGATCCATTCTAATCCATTCGTACGATCCATTCTAATCCATTCGTACGATCCATTCTAGTCCATTCGTACTATCCATTCTAATTCATTCGTACAATCCATTCTAATTCATTCTCACAAATGTAACCTTTCTAATTCATTTGTACGATCCATTCTAATTCATTCGTACGATCCATTTTAATCCATTCGTACGATCCATTCTAATCCATTCGTACGATCCATTCTAATTCATTCGCACGAATGTAACCATTCTAATTTATTCGTACAATCCATTCTAATTCATTCCTACGATCAATTCTAATTCATTCGCATGAATGGATCCATTCTAATTCATTCGTATGATCCATTCTAATTCATTCGCTCGAATGTATCCATTCTAATTCATTCGTACGATCCATTCTAATTCACTCGTACGATCCATTCTAATCCATTCGTATGATTCATTCTAATTCATTCGCACGAATGTAACCATTCTAATTCATTCGTACGATCCATTCAAATTCATTCTCACAAATGTAACCTTTCTAATTCATTTGTACGATTCATTCATATATTCGTGCAAATAAATTAGAAAGGATCATACGAATGAATTAGAATGGATACATTCGTGCGAATGAATAAGAATGGATCGTAGGAATGAATTAGAATGGATCGTACGAATGAATTAGAATGGATACATTCGAGCGAATGAATTAGAAAGGATCGTACGAATGAATTAGAATGGATACATTCGTGCGAATGAATTAGAATGGATCATACGAATGAATTAGAATGGATACATTTGTGCGAATGAATTTGAATGGATTGCAGGAATTGAATTAGAATGGATCATACGAATGGATTAGAATGGATCGTACGAATGAATTAGAATGGATCATACAAATGAATTAGAAAGGTTACATTCGTGAGAATGAATTAGAATGGATCGTGCGAATGAATTAGAATTAATCGTACGAATGGATTAGAATGGATCGTACGAATGAATTAGAATCGATCATGCGAACGAATTAGAATGAATCGTACGAACGAATTAGAATGGATCGTACGAACGAATTAGAATGGATCGTACGAACGAATTAGAATGGATCGTATGAATGAATTAGAATGGATACATTCGAGCGAATTAATTAGAATTGATCGTACGAATGAATTAGAATGGATCATAGGAATGATTTAGAATGGATCGTGCAAATGAATTAGAATGGATACATTCGTGCGAATGAATTAGAATGGATCATAGGAATGAATTAGAATGGATCGTACGAATGAATTAGAATTGTTACATTCATGCGAATGAATTAGAATGGATTGTACGAATGAATTAGAATGGAAAATGCGAATGAATTAGAATGGATCGTACGATCCATTCTAATTCATTCATATGATCAAATTTAATTCATTCGCACGATCCATTCTAATTCATTAGTACTATCCATTCTAATTCATTCGCACGAATGTAACCATTCTAATTCATTCGTATGATCCATTCTAATTCATTCCTACGATCCATTCTAATTCATTCGCACGAATGTATCCATTCAAATTCATTTACACGATCAATTCTAATTAATTCCTATGGTCCATTCTAATTCATTCCTACGATCCATTCTAATTCATTCGCTCGAATGTATCCATTCTAATTCATTCGTACGATTCATTCTAATTCATTCGCACGATTCATTCTAATTCATTCGCACGATCCATTCTAATTCATTCGTATGATCCATTCTAACTCATTCGGTGGATCCATTCTAATTCATTCCTACGATCCATTCTAATTTATTCGCACTATCCATTCTAATTCATTCGCACAATCCATTCTAATTCATTCATACGATCTATTCTAATCCATTCGTCTGATCCATTCTAATTCATTCGTACGATCCATTCTAATTCATTCTCACAAATGTAACCATTCTAATTCATTCGTACGATCTATTCTAATTCATTCCTACGATCCATTCTAATTCATTCGTACGATCCATTCAAATTAATTCGCATGATCCATTCTAATTCATTCGTATGATCCATTCTAATTCATTCTCACAAATGTAACCTTTCTAATTCATTTGTATGGTCCATTCTAATCCATTCGTACGATCCATTCTAATCCATTCGTACGATCCATTCTAGTCCATTCGTACTATCCATTCTAATTCATTTGTACAATCCATTCTAATTCATTCTCACAAATGTAACCTTTCTAATTCATTTGTACGATCCATTCTAATTCATTCGTACGATCCATTTTAATCCATTCGTACGATCCATTCTAATCCATTCGTACGATCCATTCTAATTCATTCGCACGAATGTAACCATTCTAATTTATTCGTACAATCCATTCTAATTCATTCCTACGATCTATTCTAATTCATTCGCATGAATGGATCCATTCTAATTCATTCGTACGATCCATTCTAATTCATTCGCTCGAATGTATCCATTCTAATTCATTCGTACGATCCATTCTAATTCACTCGTACGATCCATTCTAATCCATTCGTACGATTCATTCTAATTCATTCGCACGAATGTAACCATTCTAATTCATTCGTACGATCCATTCAAATTCATTCTCACAAATGTAACCTTTCTAATTCATTTGTACGATTCGTTCGTATATTCGTGCAAATAAATTAGAAAGGATCATACGAATGAATTAGAATGGATCGTACGAATGGATTAGAATGGATCGTACGAATGAATTAGAATGGATATATTCGAGCGAATAAATTAGAATGGATCGTACGAATGAATTAGAATGGATCATAGGAATGATTTAGAATGGATCGTGCATATGAATTAGAATGGATACATTCGTGTGAATGAATTAGAATGGATCATAGGAATGAATTAGAATGGATCGTACGAATGAATTAGAATGGTTACATTCGGGCGAATGAATTAGAATGGATCGTACGAATGGATTAGAATGGATCGTACGAATGAATTAGAATGGATCGTACAAATGAATTAGAAAAGTTACATTTGTGAGAATGAATTAGAATGGATCGTACGAATGAATTAGAATGGATCGTACGAATGGATTAAAATGGATCGTACGAATGAATTAGAATGGATTGTACGAATGCATTAGAATGGATACATTCGTGCGAATGAATTAGAATGGATCGTACGAATGAATTAGAATGGATCGTGCGAATGAATTAGAATGGATCGTACGAATGAATTAGAATGGATCGTGCGAATGAATTAGAATGGATCGTACGAATGAATTAGAATGGATCGTACGAATGAATTAGAATGGATACATTTGTGCGAATGAATTTGAATGGATCGTACGAATGAATTAGAATGGATCGTACGAATGAATTAGAATGGATCGTACGAATGAATTATAATGGATCGTGCGAATGAATTAGAATGGATTGTATGAATGAATTAGAATGGATACATTTGTGCGAATGAGTTAGAATGGATCATACGAATGAATTAGAATGGATCGTACGAATGAATTAGAATAGATCATACGAATGAATTAGAATGGATCGTACAAATGAATTAGAAAGGTTACATTTATGAGAATGAATTAGAATGGATCGTACGAATGGATTAGAATGGATCGTACGAATGGATTAGAATGGATCGTACGAATGAATTGGAATGGATCATACAAATGAATTAGAAAGGTTACATTCGTGAGAATGAATTAGAATAGATCGTAGGAATGAATTAGAATGGATCATACGAATGAATTAGAATGGATCGTATGAATGAATTAGAATGGATCATACGAATGAATTAGAATGGATCGTACGAATGAATTAGAATGGATACATTCGAGCGAATGAATTAGAATGGATCGTACGAATGAATTAGAATGGATCGTGCGAATGAATTAGAATGGATACATTTGTGCGAATGAATTAGATTGCATCGTACGAATGAATTAGAATGGATCATAGGAATGAATTAGAATGGATCGTGCAAATGAATTAGAATGGATACATTCGTGCGAATGAATTAGAATGGATGGTAGGAATGAATTAGAATAGATCGTACGAATGAATTAGAATGGTTACATTCGTGCGAATGAATTAGAATGGATCATACGAATGGATTAGAATTGATCGTGTGAATGAATTAGAAACGATCGTACGAATGAACTAGAATGGATATATTCGTGCGAATGAATTAGATTGCATCGTATGAATGAATTTGAATGGATTGTACGAATGAATTAGAATGGATCGTACGAATGAATTAGAATGGATCATACGAATGAATTAGAATAGATCGTACGAATGAATTAGAATGGATCGTACGAATGGATCATACAAATGAATTAGAAAGGATACATTTGTACAAATGAATTAGAATAGATCGTACGAATGGATTAGAATGGATCGTACGAATGAATTAGAATGGATCGTACGAATGAATTAGAATGGATCGTACGAATGAATTAAAATGGATACATTTGTGCGAATTAGAATGGATCGTACGAATGGATTAGAACTAGATCGTACGAATGAATTAGAATGGATCGTAGAAATGAATTAGAATGAATTATACAAATGAATTAGAATGGATCATACAAATGAATTAGAAAGGTTACATTCGTGAGAATGAATTAGAATGGATCGTACGAATGAATTAGAATGGATCGTACGAATGAATTAGAATGGATACATTCGAGCGAATGAATTAGAATAGATCATAGGAATGAATTAGAATGGATCATATGAATGAATTAGAATGGATCGTTCGAATGAATTAGAATGGATTGTATGAAAGAATTAGACTGGATCGTACGAATGAATTAGAATGGATACATAGGAATGAATTAGAATGGATCGTATGAATGGATTAGAATGGATCGTACGAATGGATTAGAATGGATCGTATGAATGAATTAGAATGGATCGTACAAATGAGTTAGAATGGATCCACCGAATTGTATTAGAATGGATCATACGAATGAATTAGAATGGATCGTACGAATGAATTAGAATGGATTGTGTGAATGAATTAGAATAGATCGTAGGAATGAATTAGAATGGATCATACGAATGAATTAGAATGGATCATACGAATGAATTAGAATGGATCGTACGAATGAACTAGAATGGATACATTCGTGCGAATGAATTAGAATGGATCATATGAAAGAATTAGAATGGATCGTGCGAATGAATTAGAAGGGATCGTACGAATGAATTAGAATGGATATATTCGTGCGAATGAATTAGAATGGATCGTACGAATGGATTAGAATGGATCGGACGAATGAATTAGAATGGATACATTCGAGCGAATGAATTAGAATAGATCGTAGGAATGAATTAGAATAGATCATACGAATGAATTAGAATGGATCGTGCGAATGAATTAGAATGGATTGCACAAATGAATTAGAATGGATACATTCGTGCGAATGAATTAGAATGGATCGGATGAATGAATTAGAATGGATCGTACGATTCATTCTAATTCATTCGTACGATCCATTCTAATGCATTCGTACGATCCATTCTAATTCATTCGTATGATCCATTCTAATACAATTCGGTGGATCCATTCTAACTCATTCGTACGATCCATTCTAATTCATTCATACGATCCATTCTAATCCATTCGTACGATCCATTCTAATCCATTCGTACGATCCATTCTAATCCATTCATACGATCCATTCTAATCCATTCCTATGTATCTATTCTAATTCATTCGTACGATCCAGTCTAATTCTTTCATACAATCCATTCTAATTCATTCGCACGATCCATTCTAATTCATTCATATGATCCATTCTAATTCATTCCTATGATCTATTCTAATTCATTCGCTCGAATGTATCCATTCTAATTCATTCGTACGATCCATTCTAATTCATTCTCACGAATGTAACCTTTCTAATTCATTTGTATGATCCATTCTAATTCATTCGTATAATTCATTCTAATTCATTTCTACGATCCATTCTAATTCATTCGTACGATCTAGTTCTAATCCATTCGTACGATCCATTCTAATTCGCACAAATGTATCCATTTTAATTCATTCGTACAATCCATTCTAATTCATTCGTACGATCCATTCTAATTCATTCGTACGATCCATTCTAATCCATTCGTACGATCTATTCTAATTCATTCGTACAAATGTATCCTTTCTAATTCATTTGTATGATCCATTCGTACGATCCATTCTAATTCATTCGTACGATCTATTCTAATTCATTCGTATGATCCATTCTAATTCATTCGTACGATCCATTCTAATTCATTCGTACAATCCATTCAAATTCATTCATACGATGCAATCTAATTCATTCGCACGAATATATCCATTCTAATTCATTCGTACGATCGTTTCTAATTCATTCACACGATCAATTCTAATCAATTCGTACGATCCATTCTAATTCATTCGCACGAATGTAACCATTCTAATTCATTCGTACGATCCATTCTAATTCATTCCTACCATCCATTCTAATTCATTCGCACGAATGTATCCATTCTAATTCATTTGCACGATCCATTCTAATTCATTCCTATGATCCATTCTAATTCATTTGTACGATGCAATCTAATTCATTCGCACAAATGTATCCATTCTAATTCATTCGCACGATCCATTCTAATTCATTCGTACGATCCATTCTAATTCATTCGTATGATCCATTCTAATTCATTCGCATGAATATATCTATTCTAATTCATTTGTATGATCCATTCTAATTTATTCGCACGATCTATTCTAATTCATTCGTACGATCCATTCTAATTCATTCGTACGATCCATTCTAATTCATTCGCACGAATGTATCATACGAATGAATTAGAATGGATCATGCGAATGAATTAAAATGGATCGTACGAATGAATTAGAATGGATCGTACAAATGAATTAGAAAGGTTATATTTGTATGAATGAATTAGAATGGATCGTACGAATGAATTAGAATGGATCGTACGAATGGATTAGAATGGATCGTACGAATGAATTAGAATGGATCATACAAATAAATTAGAAAGGTTACATTCGTGAGAATGAATTAGAATGGATCGTACGAATGAATTAGAATGGATCATGCGAATGAATTTGAATGGATAGTACGAATGAATTAGAATGGATCGGACGAATGAATTAGAATGGATACATTCGAGCGAATGAATTAGAATAGATCGTAGGAATGAATTAGAAAGGATAATACGAATGAATTAGAATGGATCGTGCGAATGAATTAGAATGGATTATACGAATGAATTATAATGGATACTTTCGTGTGAATGAATTAGAATGGATCGGACAAATTAATTAGAATGGATCATACGATTCATTCTAATTCGTTCGTACGATCCATTCTAATTCATTCGTATGATCCATTCTAACTCATTCGGTGGATCCATTCTAATTCATTCGTATGATCCATTCTAATTCATTCGCACTATCCATTCTAATTCATTCGCATAAATGTATCCATTCTAATTCATTCGAACGATCCATTCTAATTCATTCACACGATCCATTCTAATTCATTCGCACGATCCATTCTAATTCATTCGTACGATCCATTCTAATTTATTCGCACGATCGATTCTAATTCATTCATATGATCCATTATTCATTCGTACGATCCATTCTAATTCTTTCGTACGATCCATTATAATTCATTCGCACGATCTATTCTAATTCATTCGTACAATCCATTCTAATTTATTCGTACGATCCATTCTAATTCATTCGCACTATCCATCAAAATTCATTCGTACGATCCATTCTAATTCATTCGTACGATCCATTCTAATTAGATCGTATGATCCATTCTAATTCATTCGCACAAATGTATCCATTTTAATTCATTCGTACGATCCATTCTAATTTATTCATATGATCCATTCTAATTCATTCGCACGATCCATTCTAATTGATTCGTACGATCCATTCTAATTCATTTGTATGATCAATTCTAATTCATTCGTACGATCCATTCTAATTCATTCGTATGATCCAATCTAATTCATTCATCCGATCCATTCTAATTCATTCGTACGATCCATTCTAATTCATTTGTATGATCCATTCTAATTCATTCTAATGCATTCGTACGATTCATTCTAATTCATTCGCACGATCCATTCTAATTCATTCGTACGACTCATTCTAATTCATTCGCACGAATGTAACCTTTCTAATTCATTTGTATGTATCCATTCTAATTCATTCATACGATCCATTCTAATCCATTCGTACGATCCATTCTAATCCATTCGTATGATCCATTCTAATTCATTCGCTCGAATGTATCCATTCTAATTCATTCGCACGATCCATTCTAATTCATTTGTACGATCCATTCAAACTCATTCATACAATCCATTCTAATTCATTCGTATGATCCATTCTAATTCATTCGCATGATCCATTCTAATTCATTCGCACGATCCATTCTAATTCAATCGTATGTTCCATTCTAATTCATTTGTACGATCCATTCTAATTCATTCATACGATCCATTCTAATTCGTTCATTCGCTTGAATGTATCCATTCTAATTCAATCGTACGATCCATTCTAATTCATTCGCATGAATGTATCCATTCTAATTCATTCGTACAATCCATTCTAATTCATTTGCACGATCCATTCTAATTCATTCCTATGATCCATTCTAATTCATTCGTACGATCCATTCTAATTCATTCGCTCGAATGTATCCATTCTAATTCTTTCATATGATCCATTCTAATTCATTCGCACGAATGTATCCATTCTAGTTCATTCGTACGCTCCATTCTAATTCATTCGTATCCTCCATTCTTATTCATCGCACAAATGTATCCATTCTAATTAATTCGTACGAATGAATTAGAATGGATACATTCGAGCGAATGAATTAGAATGGATCGTTTGAATGAATTAGAATGGATCATAGGAATGAATTAGAATGGATCGTGCAAATGAATTATAATTCATTCGTATGATCCATTCTAATTCATTCGTACGATCCATTCTAATTCATTTG
This sequence comes from Chamaelirium japonicum, assembly GCA_947650365.1. NCBI lineage: Eukaryota > Viridiplantae > Streptophyta > Magnoliopsida > Liliales > Melanthiaceae > Chamaelirium > Chamaelirium japonicum. Next base: position 242,944 of record CANTAL010000293.1, read on the forward strand.
CTTGAATATATCTATTTTAATTTATTCGTACGAATGAATTAGAATGGATCGTACGAACAAATTAGAATGGATCGTACGAATGAATTAGAATGGATACATTCGTGCGAATGAATTAGAATAGGTCGTACGATGAATTAGAATGGATTGTACGAATGAATTAGATTGTACAAATGAATTAGAATGGATCGTACGAATGAATTAAAATGGATACATTCGAGCGAATGAATTAGAATGGATACATTTGTGCGAATGAATTAGAATGGATCGTACGAATGAATTAGAATGGATCGTACGATGCAATCTAATTCATTCGTCCAATGCGTTCTAATCCATTCGTATGATCCATTATAATTCATTCGTACGATCTATTCTAATTCATTCGCACGAATGTATCCATTCTAATTCATTCGTACGATCCATTCTAATTCATTCGTACGATCCATTCTAATTCATTCGTTCGATCCATTCTAATTCATTTGTATGATCCATTCTAATTCATTCGCACAAATGTATCCATTTTAATTCATTCGTACGATCCATTCTAATTTATTCAAACGATCCATTCTAATTCATTCGCATGATCCATTCTAATTCATTCGTACGATCCATTCCAATTCATTCGCACAGAAATGTAACCTTTCTAATTCATTTGTACGATCCATTCTAATTCATTTGTACGATCCATTCTAATCCATTCGTACGATCCATTCTAATCCATTCGTACGATCCATTCTAATTCATTCGTAGGAATGAATTAGAATAGATACATTCGTGCGAATGAATTAGAATGGATACATTCGTCCGAATGAATTAGAATGGATCGTACGAACGAATTAGAATGGATCATATGAACAAATTAGAATGGATCGTACGAATGAATTAGAATGGATACATTCGAGCGAATGAATTAATATGGATCGTACGAATGAATTAGAATGGATCATAGGAATAAATTAGAATGGATCTTGCAAATGAATTAGAATGGATACATTCATTCGAATGAATTAGAATGGATCGTAGGAATGAATTAGAATGAATCATACGAATGGGTTAGAATGGATCGTACGAATGAATTAGAAAGGATCGTACAAATGAATTAGAAAGGTTACATTTGTGAGAATGAATTAGAATAGATCGTATGAATGAATTAGAATGGATCGTACGAATGGATTAGAATGGATCGTACGAATGGATTAGAATGGATCGTACGAATGAATTAGAATGGATACATTCGTGCGAATGAATTAGAATGGATTATATGAATGAATTAGAATGGATCGTAGGAATGAATTAGAATGGTTACATTCGTGCGAATGAATTAGAATGGATCGTACGAATGAATTAGAATGGATACATTCGAGCGAATGAATTAGAATAGATCGTACGAATGAATTAGAATGGATCGTACAAATGAATTAGAAAGGTTACATTTGTGAGAATGAGTTAGAATGGATCGTATGAATGAATTAGAATGGATCATACGAATGAATTAGAATGGTTACATTCGTGCGAATGAATTAGAATGGATCATACGAATGGATTAGAATGGATCGTACGAATGGATTAGAATGGATCGTACGAATGAATTAGAATGAATCGTACAAATAAATTAGAAAGGTTACATCTGTGAGAATGAATTAGAATGGATCGTACGAATGAATTATAATGGATCGTACGAATGGATTAGAATGGATCGTACGAATGAATTAGAATGGATCGTATGAATGAATTAGAATGGATACATTCGAGCGAATGAATTAGAATGGATCGTACGAATGAATTAGAATGGATCGTAGGAATGAATTAGAATGGATACATTCGTGCGAATGAATTAGTATGGATCGTACGAATGAATTAGAATAGATCGTACAAATGAATTAGAATGGATCCTGCGAATGAATTAGAATTGATCATACGAATGAATTAGAATGGATCGTACGAATGACTTAGAATGGATCGTACGAATGAATTAGAATGGATCGTGCGAATGAATTAGAATGGATACATTCGAGCGAATAAATTAGAATGGATTGTGCGAATGAATTAGAATGGATCGTGCGAATGAATTTGAATGGATCGTGCGAATGCATTAGAATGGATCATACGAATAAATTAGAATGGATCGTACGAAAGAATTAGAATGGATACATTCGTGCGAATGAATTAGAATGGATCGTACGAATGAATTAGGCTGGAACGTACGAATAAATTAGAATGGATACATTCATGCAAATGAATTAGAATGGATCGTACGAATAAATTAGAATGGATCATATGAATGAATTAGAATGGATCGAACGAATGAATTAGAATAGATCATATGAATTGATTAGAATGGTTACATTCGTGCGAATGAATTAGAATGGATCGTACGAATGGATTAGAATAGATTGTACGAATGGATTAGAACGCATTGTACGATTGAATTAGAATGGATCGTACGAATGAATTAGAATGGATACATTCATGCGAATGAATTAGAATGGATTGTACGTATGATCGAATTAGAATAGATTGTACGTATGAATTAGAATGGATCGTGCGAATGAACTAAAATGGATACATACATTCATGCGAATGAATTAGAATGGATCGTATGAATGAGTTAGAATGGATCGTATGAATGAATTAGAATGGATACATTCGAGCGAATGAATTAAAATGGATCATATGAAAGAATTAGAATGGATCATACGAATGAATTAGAATGGATCGTACGAATGAATTAGAATGGATCATAGGAATGAATTAGAATGGATCGTACGAATGAATTAGAATGGATTAGAATGGATCGTACGAATGAATTAGAATGGATCGTACGAATGGATTAGAATGGATCATACGAATGGATGAGAATGGATCGTACGAATGGATTAGAATGGATCGTACGAATGAATTAGAATGGATCATAGAAATGAATTAGAAAGTTTACATTCGTGAGAATGAATTAGAATGGATCGTGCGAATGAATTAGAATGGATCGTACGAACGAATTAAAATGGATCGTACGAACGAATTAGAATGGATCATACAAATGACTTAGAATGGATACATTCGAGCGAATGAATTAGAATGGATCGTACGAATAAATTAGAATGGATCATAGGAATGAATTAGAATGGATCGTCCAAATGAATTAGAATGGATACATTCGTGCGAAGGAATTAGAATGGATCGTAGGAAAGAATTAGAATGGATCGTACGAATGAATTAGAATGGTTACATTCGTGCGAATGAATTAGAATGGATCGTACGAATGGATTAGAATGGATCGTAGGAATGGATTAGAATGGATCGTACGAATGAATTAGAATGGATCGTACAAATGACTTAGAAAGGTTACATTTGTGAGAATGAATTAGAATGGATCGTACGAATGAATTAGAATGGATCGTACGAATGGATTAGAATGCATCGTTTGAATGAATTAGAATAGATCGTAAGAATGAATTAGACATAGGAATGAATTAGAATGGATCATACGAATGAATTAGAATGGATCGTACGAATGAATTAGAATGGATCGTATGAATGAATTAGAATTGATCGTATGAATGGATTAGAACGCATTGTACGAATGAATTAGAATGGATCGTATGAATGGATTAAAATGGATCGTACGAATGAATTTTTATGGATACATTCAAGCGAATGAATTAGAATGGATCGTACGAATGAATTAGAATGGATCGTAGAAATGAATTAGAATGGATCGTACGAATGAATTAGAATGGTTACATTCGTGCGAATGAATTAGAATGGATCGTACGAATGGAATAGAATGGATCGTACGAATGGATTAGAATGGATCGTGCGAATGATTTAGAATGGATCGTACAAATGAATTAGAAAGGTTACATTTGTGAAAATGAATTAGAATGGATCGTACGAATGGATTAGACTGGATCGTATGAATTAATTAGAATGGATCGTACGAATGAATTAGAATGGATACATTTGTACGAATAAATTAGAATGGATTTTCTGAATGAATTAGAATGGATTGTATGAATAAATTAGAACGGATCGTACGAATGAATTAGAATTGATCGTGCGAATGAATTAGAATGGATCATAGGAATGAATTAGAATGGATCGTGCAAATGAATTAGAATGGATACATTCGTGCGAATGAATTACAATGGATCATAGGAATGAATTAGAATGGATCGTACGAACGATTTAGAATGGTTACATTCGTGCGAATGAATTAGAATGGATCGTACGAATGGATTAGAATGGATCGTACGAATGGATTAGAATGGATCGTACGAATGAATTAGAATGGATCGTCCAAATGAATTAGAATGGATCGTACGAATGAGTTAGAATGGATCGTGCGAATGAATTAGAATGGATAGTGCGAATGAATTAGAATGGATCGTACAAATGAATTAGAATAGATACATTCGTGCGAATGAATTAGAATGGATCATACGAATGAATTAGAATAGATCGTACGAATGAATTAGAATGGATCGTACGAACGAATTAGAATGGATCGTATGAAGGAATTAGAATGGATCGTACGAATGAATTAGAATGGATCGTACGATTAATTCTAATTCATTCGTACGATCCATTCTAATGCATTCGTACGATTCATTCTAATTCATTCGCACGATCCATTCTAATTCATTCGTACGATCCATTCTTATTCATTCATACGATCCATTCTAATTCATTCGTACGATCCATTCTAATTCATTCGTACGATCCATTCTAATTCATTTATATGATCCATTCTAACTCATTCGGTGGATCCATTCTAATTCATTCGTACGATCCATTCTAATTCATTCGCACGATCCATTCTTATTCATTCGTACAATCCATTCAAATTCATTCGTACGATGCAATCTAATTCATTCGCACAAATGTATCTATTCTAATTCATTCGTACAATATGTTCTAATCCATTCACACAAATGTATCCATTCTAATTCATTCGTAAGATCCATTCAAATCCATTCGTACGATCCATTCTAATTCATTCGTACGAATGTAACCATTCTAATTCATTCGTACGATCCATTCTAATTCATTCCTACGATCTATTCTAATTCATTCGCACGAATGTATCCATTCTAATTCATTTGCACGATCCATTCTAATTCATTCCTATGATCCATTCTAATTCATTCGTACGATCCATTCTAATTCATTCGCTCGAATATATCCACTCTATATCATTCGTACGATCCATTCTAATTCGTTCGTACGATCCATTCTAATTCGTTCGTACGATCCATTCTAACTCATTTTAGAATGGATCCATTCGTACGATCCATTCTAATCCATTCGTACGATCTATTCTAATTCATTCGCACGATCCATTCTAATTCATTCGTCCGATCCATTCTAATTCATTCGTACAATCCATTCTAATTCATTTGTATGATCCATTCTAACTCATTCGGTGGATCCATTCTAATTCATTCGTACGATCCATTCTAATTAATTTGTACGATCCATTCTAATTCATTCGCACTATCCATTCTAATTCATTCGTACGATCCATTCTAATTCATTCGTACGAATGAATTAGAATGGATCGTACAAATGAATTAGAATGGATACATTCATGCGAATGTATTAGAATGGATTGTGCGAATGAATTAGAACAGATTGTGCGAATGAATCAGAATGGATCTTGCGAATAAATTATAATGGATCGTATGAATGAATAAGAATGGATCGTACGAATGAATTAGAATGGATCGTGCGATTGAATTAGAATGAATCGTACGAATGCATTAGAATGGATACATTCGTGCGAATGAATTTGAATGGTTCGTACGAATGAATTAGAATGGATCGTACGAACGAATTAGAATGGATCGTACGAACGAATTAGAATGGATCGTACGAAAGAATTACAATGGTTACATTCGTACGAATGAATTAGAATGGATCGTACGAATGGATTAGAATGGATCATACGAATGAATTAGAATGGATACATTTGTGCGAATGAATTAGAACGCATTGTACGAATAAATTAGAATAGATACATTTGTGCGAATGAATTAGATTGCATCGTACGAATGAATTTGAATGGATTGTATGAATGAATTAGAAGGGATCATGTGAATGAATTAGAATGGATCGTACGATTGAATTAGAATGGATCCACCGAATGAGTTAGAATGGATCATACAAATGAATTAGAATGGATTGTACGAATGAATTAGAATGGATTGTACGAATGAATTAGAATGGATCGTATGAATAAAAAAGAATGGATCGTACGAATGAATTAGAATGGATCGTGCGAATGAATTAGAATAAATCGTACGAATGCATTAGAATGGATCGTACGAATGAATTAGAATGAATCGTACGATCCATTCGAATTCATTCGTCCGATCCATTCTAATTCATTCGCACAAATGTATCCATTCTAATTCATTCGTACAATCCATTCTAATTCATTCGCACGATCCATTCTAATTCATTTGTATGATCCATTCTAATTCATTCCTACGATCTATTCTAATTCATTCGCTCGAATGTATCCATTCTAATTCATTCGTACAATCTTAGAATTGATCATACGAATGAATTAGAATAGATCGTACGAATGAATTAGAATGGATACATTCGTGCGAATGAATTAGAATGGATTGTACGAATGGATTAGAATGGATCGTACGAATAGATTAGAATGGATCGTACGAATGAATTAGAATGGATCGTACAAATGAATTAGAAAGGTTACATTTGTGAGAATGAATTAGAATGGATCGTACGAATGAATTAGAATGGATCGTACGAATAAATTAGAATGGATCATGCGAATGAATTAGAATGGATACATCCATCCAAATGAATTAGAATGGATCGTACGAAAGAATTAGAATGGATCATACGAATGAATTAGAATGGATCGTATGAATGGAAGAAGATGGATCATACTAATGGATTAGAACGCATCGTACGAATGAATTAGAATAGATACATTTGTACGAATGAATTAGAATGGATCGTACGAATAAATTAGAATGGATATATTTGAACGAATAAATTAGAATGGATCATACGAATGAATTAGAATGGATCATACGAATGAATTAGATCGTACGAAATAATTAGAATGGATCGTACGAATGAATTAAAATGGATATATTCGAGCGAATGAATTAGAATGGATACATTTGTGCGAATGAATTAGAATGGATCGTACGAATGAATTAGAATGTATCGCACGATAATATTTAATTCATTCGTACAATGCGTTCTAATCCATTCGTACGATCCATTATAATTCATTCGTACGATCTATTCTAATTCATTCGCACGAATTTATCCATTCTAATTCATGCGTACGATCCATTCTAATTCATTCGTACGATCCATTCTATTTCGTTCGTACGATCCATTCTAATTCATTCCTACGATCCATTCTAATTCATTCGCACGATCCATTCTAATTCATTCGTATGATCCATTCTAATTCATTCCTACGATCTATTCTAATTCATTCGTATGATCCATTCTAATTCATTCGTTCGATCCATTCTAATTCATTTGTCCAATCCATTCAAATTCATTCGCATGATCCATTCTAATTCATTCGTACGATCCATTCTAATTCATTCTCACGAATGTAACCTTTCTAATTGATTTGTATGATCATTTCTAATTCATTCGTACGATCCATTCTAATCCATTCGTACGATCCATTCTAATTCACTCGTACGATCCATTCTAATTCATTCGTATGAATGTATCCATTCTAATTCATTCGTATGATCCATTGTAATTAATTCGTACGATCCATTCTAATTCATTCGTACGATCCATTCTAATTCATTCGTACGATCGATTCTAATTCATTCGCACGATCCATTCTAATTCTTTCGTACGGATGGATTAGAACGTATTGTACGAATGAATTAGAATAGATACATTTGTGCGATGAATTAGAATGGATCGTACGTTTGAATTAGATTGGATCGTACGAATTAATTAGAATGGATACATTCGTGCGAATGAATTAGAATGGATTGTATGAATGAATTAGAATGGATCGTACGATTGGATTAGAATGGATCGTACAAATGGATTAGAATGGATACATTCGTGCGAATGAATTAGAATGGATCGTACGAATGAATTAGAATAGATCGTGCGAATGAATTAGAATGGATCGTACAAATGAATTAGAAAGGATCGTACAAATGAATTAGAAAGGTTACATTTGTGAGAATGAATTAGAATGGATCGTACGAATGGATTAGAATGGATCGTACGAATGGATTAGAATGGATCGTACGAATGGATTATAATGGATCGTACGAATGGATTAGAATGGATCATACAAATGAATTAGAATGGATCGTACGAATGAATTAGAATGGATACATTCGTGCAAATGAATTAGAATGGATTGTACGAATGAATTAGAATGGATCATAGGAATGAATTAGAATGGATCGTGCAAATGAATAAGAATGACTACATTCGAGCGAATAAATTAGAATGGATTGTAGGAATGAATTAGAATGGATCGTACGAATGAATTAGAATGGTTACATTCGTGCGAATGAATTAGAATGGATCGTATGAATAGATTAGAATGGATCGTACGAATGGATTAGAATGGATCGTACGAATGGATTAGAATGGATCATACAAATGAATTAGAAAGGTTACATTTGTGTGAATGAATTACAATGGATCGTACGAATGAATTATAATGGATCGTACGAATGGATTAGAATGGATCATACGAATGATTTAGAATGGATCGTAAGAATGAATTTGAATGGATCGTACGAATGAATTAGAATGGATTGTGCGAATAAATTAGAATGGATTATACGAATGAATTAGAATGGATACATATATGCGAGTGAATTAGAATGGATCGTGCGAATGAATTAGAATGGATCGTACGAATGAATTAGAATGGATATATTTATGCGAATGAATTAGAATGGATAGAACGAATGAATTAGAATGGATACATTTGTGCGAATGAATTAGAATGGATCGTACAAATGAATTAGAAAGGTTACATTTGTGAGAATGAATTAGAATGGATCGTACGAATGGATTAGAATGGATCGTACGAATAGATTAGAATGGATTGTACGAATGAATTAGAATGGATCATACAAATGAATTAGAAAGGTTACATTCGTGAGAATGAATTAGAATGGATCGTACGAATGAATTAGAATGGATCATACGAATGAATTAGAATGGATCGTACGAACGAATTAGAATGGATCGTACGAACAAATTAGAATGGATCATATGAACGAATTAGAATGGATCGTACGAATGAATTAGAATGGATACATTCGTACGATCCATTCTAATTCATTTGTACGATCCATTCTTATTCATTCATACGATCCATTCAAATTCATTCGCATGATCCATTCAAATTCATTCGTACGATCCGTAAGATCCATTCTAATTCATTCGTACGATCGATTCTAATACATTCACACGATCCATTCTAATTCATTCGTACGATCCATTCTAATTCATTCGTATGATCCATTCTAATTCATTCGTACGATCCATTCTAATTCATTCTCACAAATCTAACCTTTCTAATTCATTTGTACGATCCATTCTAATTCATTTGTACGATCCATTCTAATCCATTCATACGATCCATTCTAAACCATTCATACGATCCATTCTAATTCATTCTCATGAATGTAACCATTCTAATTCATTCGTACGATCCATTCTAATTCATTCCTACGATCCATTCTAATTTATTCGCACGAATGTATCCATTCTAATTCATTTGCACGATCCATTCTAATCCATTCCAATTCATTTGTATGATCCATTCTAATTCATTCGTAAGATCCATTCTAATTCATTCGCCCAATCCATTCTAATTCATTCGCACGATCCATTCTAATCCATTCGTATGATCCGTTCTAATTCATTCGTACAAATGAATTAGAATGGATCGTATGAATGAATAAGAATGGATTGTACGAATGAATTAGAATGGATCGTGCGAATGAATTAGAATGAATCGTACGAATGCATTTGAATGGATACATTCGTGCGAATGAATTAGAATGGATCGTACGAAAGAATTAGAATGGATCGTACGAACGAATTAGAATGGATCGTACGAACGAATTAGAATGGATCGTATGATCGAATTTGAATGCATCGTACGAATGAATTAGAATGGATACATTCGAACGAATGAATTAGAATGGATCGTACGAATGAATTAGAATGGATCGTGCAAATGAATTAGAATGGATATATTCGTGTGAATGAA
>CANTAL010000294.1:0-12500 GCA_947650365.1 Chamaelirium japonicum
TCAAAAAAAAAATCATTATAATTTCCTTGTTCCAGAAAATATTCTATCTCCTAGACGCCGTAGAGAATTGAGAATTCGAATTTGTTTCAATTCCTGGAATTCAAATATTAATATTGTGGATATAAATCCAGTATTTTTCAAAGAAAAAAAGATAAGAAACTGCGGACAATTTTTGAATGAGGACGAGTGTCTTAATACAGATGCAAATAAATTTATTAAATTCAAATTGCTTCTTTGGCCCAATTATCGATTAGAAGATTTAGCTTGTATGAATCGCTATTGGTTTGATACCAATAACGGCAGTCGTTTCAGTATGTCAAGGATACAGATGTATCCAAAATTCAGAATTAGTTAATGATATATTGCCTATATATCGCATGACATATTCGGTAGATGTAGAAAGATGTACGCATACGTTGTGTTACATTTTAGTACATAATATAATACCGATTTAATGGCATATCAATTCAACTGGCTCTAGGAATAATAAATTGACAGAATGGTTTTTTGGTAAAAAGAAATCATTCTCTTTCGTAAATGTGTAAATGTATTATATCTTTTTCTATCCAAAACCAATTTTATGTTTGAAAGAAAATTAGTTTTGGATAGAATAAATACTAAATCAAAGTAGTATATGAATAAACCTAAATTAAGCTTTTGTGTATACCAGATTCAAATCACTGGCATAATCATAATAATTATTATTCCTTATTGGTAAAATCTATAAAATAAAAAAGAAAGAAAAAAGAAAAAAGATGTTTAAGAATTTTGTTATGGTAAAAAATTCATCCATCTTGTTTATTCCAAAACAAGAAAAAGAAGAAAACAACAAAGGGTCTGTTGAATTTCAAGTATTAAATTTCACCAATAAGATACAGAGGCTTACTTCGCATTTGGAATTGCACAAAAAAGATTTTTTATCACAAAGAGGTCTACGAAGAATTCTGGGAAAACGTCAACGGCTGCTGACTTATTTGTCAAAGAAAAATAGAGTACGTTATAAGAAATTAATTAGTCAGTTAGATATTCGGGAGCCAAAAACTCGTTAATTTGAAGATTCGTTTTTTTTTTATTAATTGTTATTATATTTTTTCTTTTTAGAAATTTTGAGAAATTAGATTCTTAAATTAATAGAATAATGAATTAGGGAAGAAAAGATATGACTGCACCGGCCACAAGAAAAGATCTCATGATAGTCAATATGGGTCCTCACCACCCATCAATGCATGGTGTTCTTCGACTAATCGTTACTCTCGATGGTGAAGATGTTATTGACTGTGAACCCATATTGGGCTATTTACACAGAGGGATGGAGAAAATAGCAGAAAACCGAACAATTATACAATATTTGCCTTATGTAACCCGTTGGGATTATTTAGCTACTATGTTTACAGAAGCAATAACGGTCAATGCACCAGAACAACTGGGAAATGTTCAAGTACCTCAAAGGGCCAGCTATATCAGAGTCATTATGCTGGAGCTGAGTCGTATAGCTTCTCATTTGTTATGGCTTGGACCTTTTATGGCGGATATCGGTGCACAGACTCCCTTTTTCTATATTTTCAGAGAGAGAGAATTGCTCTATGATCTATTTGAAGCTGCCACAGGTATGCGAATGATGCATAATTATTTCCGTATCGGAGGAGTAGCTGCTGATCTACCTCATGGCTGGATAGATAAATGTTTAGATTTCTGTAATTATTTTTTAACAGGAGTTGTTGAATATCAAAAACTTATTACGCGGAATCCCATTTTTTTGGAACGCGTTGAAGGAGTGGGCATTATTGGTGGAGAGGAAGCAATAAGTTGGGGCTTATCAGGACCAATGTTACGAGCTTCTGGGATCCAATGGGATCTTCGTAAAATTGATCATTATGAATCTTACAATGAATTCGATTGGAAAGCTCAATGGCAAAAAGAAGGAGATTCATTAGCTCGGTATTTAGTACGAATCGGTGAAATGAGGGAATCCGTAAAAATTATTCAACAGGCTCTAGAAGGAATTCCTGGAGGACCTTATGAGAATTTAGAAGTTCGGCGTTTTGATAGAGCAAAAAATTCTGAATGGAATGATTTTGAATATAGATTCATTAGTAAAAAACCTTCCCCCCATTTTGAATTGTTGAAACAAGAACTTTATGTAAGAGTAGAAGCCCCAAAAGGAGAATTAGGAATTTATTTGATAGGAGATAGTAGTGTTTTTCCTTGGAGATGGAAAATTCGTCCACCCGGTTTCATAAATTTGCAAATTCTCCCTCAGCTAATTAAAAGAATGAAATTGGCGGATATCATGACGATACTGGGTAGTATAGATATCATTATGGGAGAAGTTGATCGTTGAAATGATAATTGGCACGACAGAAGTACAAACTATCAATTCTTTTTCTAAATTAGAATTCTTAAAAGAAATCTATGGATTTATCTGGCAGTTTGTCCCCGTTTTGATACTTATATTAGGAATCACGCTAGAGGTACTGGTAATTGTATGGTTAGAAAGAGAAATATCTGCGGCGATACAACAACGTATTGGGCCCGAATATACCGGCCCGTTGGGAATTCTTCAAGCTCTAGCAGACGGGACTAAACTACTTTTTAAAGAGGACCTTGTCCCATCTAGGGGGGATATTCATTTGTTTAGTGTCGGACCGTCTATAGCGGTCATATCAATTCTACTAAGTTTTTTAGTAATTCCTTTTGGATATCGACTTGTTTTAGCCGATCTCAGTATAGGTGTTTCTTTATGGATCTCCATTTCAAGTATTGCCCCCATTGGGCTTCTTATATCAGGATATGGATCAAATAATAAATATTCCTTTTCGGGTGGTTTACGAGCTGCTGCTCCATCTATTAGTTATGAAATACCATTAACTCTATGTGTATTATCAATATCTCTACGTGTGATTCGTTGGAACATGAACTTTTACTTCTCTCAGAAATGAAATAAAGGAAGGAAGCTTAATGTATTGAATAGGTATCTTCATTTTTTTTTTTTATTCATCATTCATTTAATTCAGGTCGATGAGTTAAACCAAATAGTTATATGAGTGAAACAAAACACCTTATAAATTTGTAGTAAGAGGATAAAATCTCATTCCCTATATACAAAAAAGTGAAAGTAAACATAAGCAGTGAAAACTGTTTATCCCAAGATTCTTTGATTAGTCATCATATCTTGAAGCGGGCGCAAAAGATCAACTGTATGGAGTTTCTACTACTGTCTTGTATATATTACCATATTGGGAATCAATCAAGAATCAGCGAACAGTTAGGAACACAAAGGTACACAAAGGATTAGTAATGAAGATAATGTAAGGTATCAAAAAAAGGTTTTTTTGCCTAAAACGAATCATAACAGGGGCTTTAAGTTGGTAGAAATGATCAAGCAGTACTTCCCCACGATTTCGATCTAGAGTATGCTCCTATTCACTGAATAAAGAAATGACTATTAAGAACGAATTAATCCTTTATTATTATTATTAATATTCTTTTTTTTTTTTTAAGAGTACTCTCTTCTGAGAAAGAAGAACAAGAACAAAAGAAATAGAATGTCATAATAGAATGGAAAAATAAAAAAAGATCTTTTTTTATTTTATTTCCTCCATATATATATATCATATCCATACATGTGGAATTCTTATTATTTATGATTCATGAACTAGTGACTAATTCTTTCTATCTATAGATAGATATAACGAGTATTTTATTTTTATTGAAGGATTTAATTATTACCGAACAAAGATTCATTTTAATTATAAGGGACGAGATCAATTCGAAAGCACGTTTTTTATTTATTTTAGCAGACAGAATTTCATTGGTCTAATTTTGGAAACTCTCCAATGTATTTTATCGTATCTACCCTCCAAAGATACCGATAATACGGAACAGGTCTTTACATTTATTTGTGGCCATAGAGGAGCCGTATGAGGTAAAAATCTCATGTACGGTTTTGGAATAGTGATGGGAGCAGTGATGTTATTATCAACTATGATTATCTAACAGTTTAAGTACAGTTGATGTTGTTGAGGCACAGTCAAAATATGGTTTTTGGGGGTGGAATCTGTGGCGGCAACCCATAGGGTTTATAGTTTTTTTCATTTCTTCTTTGGCAGAATGTGAGAGATTACCCTTTGATTTACCAGAAGCGGAGGAGGAATTAGTAGCAGGTTATCAAACCGAATATTCGGGTATAAAATATGGGTTATTTTACGTTGCTTCTTACCTAAATCTATTAGTTTCTTCATTATTTATAACAGTTCTTTATTTAGGTGGGTGGAATTTTTCTATTCCGTACATATTCATTTCTGAACCTTTCGGAATAAATGGAGTCTTTGGAATGATAATTGATATCTTTATTACATTAGCTAAAGCTTATTTGTTTCTGTTCATCTCTATCACAACAAGATGGACTTTACCTAGGATGAGAATGGACCAGCTATTAAATCTTGGATGGAAATTTCTTTTACCTATTTCTCTAGGTAATTTATTATTGACAACTTCTTTCCAACTTGTTTCACTATAAATAACAGAATACAATAACGATATTCTATGCTCATAGCCTCTCTCAAACAAGAGAAAAAAAGCATCCATTTATTCATCAATATATAAAATATGTTCCCTATGATAACTGGGTTCGTGAATTATGGTCAACAAATAATACGAGCCGCAAGGTACATTGGTCAAAGTTTCATAATTACCTTATCCCATACAAATCGTTTACCTATAACTATTCAATATCCTTATGAAAAATCGATCACATCAGAGCGTTTCCGCGGTCGAATCCATTTTGAATTTGATAAGTGTATTGCTTGTGAAGTATGTGTTCGTGTATGCCCTATAGATCTACCCGTTGTTGATTGGAGATTTGAAAGAGATATTAAAAAGAAACGATTGCTTAATTATAGTATTGATTTTGGTGTATGTATATTTTGTGGTAACTGTGTCGAATATTGTCCAACAAACTGTTTATCGATGACTGAAGAATATGAACTTTCTACTTATGATCGTCACGAATTGAATTATAATCAAATTGCTTTGGGTCGGTTACCAACGTCAGTAATTTGGGATTACACAATTCAAACCGTTATGAATTCGACTCAAATCAAAATATACAAAGAAAAATCCCTCGATTCAAGAACGATTACCAATTACTAAGATCTTCTTTTTCGCAATTTTGATAGAAAGGATACTTTTCATTTTGGTTAGTCAGTAACTGTAAATAATAACTAATAATTGTTGAGAATCGCTGTTTGATTTAAACTGAGAATATATTTTTAGTGATGATTTTGAAATATAAAATTTCAACTACCCTTTTCTTTCTCAGAAAAAAAGTAGGATTGGTCTAAAAACTTTATCTATATCGATATTAATCTATACTACATTAATATTTAATTTAGTAACGTATAATATACAATAAAAACGAGGTAAGCTCTTTTCCCTTCCTGGACTATTCAGCAAGGTCATGAAATCTTTAGACTTATTTTATACATAATGGATTTATCTGAACCAATACATGATATTCTTGTAGTATTTCTAGGATCAGTTCTTATATTAGGGGGTCTGGGAGTAGTCTTATTTACCAATCCAATTTATTCTGCCTTTTCGTTGGGATTGGTTCTTGTTTGTATATCCTTATTATATATTCCATCGAATTCCTATTTTGTAGCTGCTGCACAACTCCTTATTTATGTAGGAGCCATAAATGTCTTAATCATATTTGCTGTAATGTTCATGAATGGTTCAGAATATTTCAACGATTCTCGTCTTTTGACCGTCGGAGATGGGGCCACTTCACTGGTTTGTATAAGTATTCTTTTTTCACTAATTACTACTATTCCAGATACATCATGGTACGGAATTCTTTGGACTACAAGATCAAACCATATTCTAGAGCAGGACCTAATAATTAACGTTCAACAAACTGGGATTCATTTATCAACAGATTTTTATCTTCCCTTTGAACTCATTTCTATAATTCTATTAGTTTCCTTAATAGGCGCAATTACTATGGCTCGTCAATAAAAAATACTTAGAATTAAAAAAGTCTAAAAATTTACAATTTTGAATAAAAAAAAAATAGAAAGTTTAAAGTTTTTAGTTAAATCTATTGCCAATACCAACTTTTATTCTGTAATTGTTCTATTCTAGTCAATCAAATCAGTCGAATTGTTGTTAATATTGAAATGAATCGAGATTCACGAGGAGTTAGTCGATGATGTTCGAGCATGTACTTTTTTTAAGTATCTATTTATTTTCTATCGGTATCTACGGATTAATCACAAGTCGAAACATGGTTAGAGCGCTTATGTGTCTTGAGCTTATACTAAATTCGGTTAATATAAATCTCGTAACATTTTCTGATTTATTTGATAATCGCCAATTAAAAGGAGACGTTTTCTCAATCTTTGTCATAGCTATTGCAGCCGCGGAAGCAGTTATTGGGCTAGCTATTGTTTCGTCGATCCATCATAACATAAAATCAACTCGTATCAATCAATCAAATTTGTTGAATAATTAGTTGTAATCATTCATTATGTAATAATATTATTATTTATTAAAATTCTACTAATATGGAATATTAATGAATATTTCCTATTCAATATTGGATTTTGGATTGTTGACCAATTTGAATTCATATGTGCGACTTATTTATATGACTGTGATTGTTGAAACATAAATCAAAGTTTCTTGGCACTTTTTCATGAACAGGTTTATAAATATATTTATTCTAAAAAAAAAAAAAAATGGATAAAAATCACTGATTTGTCTGGTGTCTACAATATAAATATATAATTAATTCATTTACTACTGATTTTACCATACCAGATCAAAAATTTTTTATGTTCAAAACTAGAATTTATAGTTTCAATGTCACATTCAGTAAAAATTTATGATACATGTATAGGGTGTACTCAATGTGTACGAGCCTGTCCCACGGATGTACTGGAAATGATACCTTGGGACGGATGTAAAGCTAAGCAAATTGCTTCTGCACCAAGAACCGAAGATTGTGTAGGTTGTAAGAGATGTGAATCCGCTTGCCCAACGGATTTTTTGAGTGTCCGTGTTTATTTATGGCATGAAACAACTCGCAGCATGGGTTTAGCCTATTGATTGATACGTTACAAAAAAATCCACTTGAATCATTATCATTTGATTCCTCTTTACCGACAAAAGCCCCTACTCTAATTATAATATATATATATATTATTCTGAGCACGGGCTTTTCTGGTTAAAGCGTATCTTGTCTTTATCACGAGTTATTTTCCTTTGTTAACAATACTTGTTGTTTTGCCGGTATTTGCGGGTTCTTCAATTTTTATTCCCCCTCATGGGGGGAATAAGGCGTTTCGGTGGTATACTCTATGTATATGCTTATTAGAACTCCTTCTAACGACTTATGCATTCTGTTACCATTTCCAATTGGATGACCCATTAATCCAATTGGAAGAAGATTTTCAATGGATAAATATTTTGGATTTTCACTGGAGACTGGGAATCGACGGGCTTTCCATAGGACCTATTTTACTGACAGGATTTATTGCCACTTTAGCTACTTTAGCGGCTTGGCCCGTTACTCGAAATTCGCGATTATTTTATTTCCTGATGTTAGCAATGTACAGTGGTCAAATAGGATCATTTTCTTCTCGGGACCTTTTACTTTTTTTCATCATGTGGGAGTTAGAATTAATTCCTGTTTACTTACTTTTATCCATGTGGGGGGGAAAGAAACGTCTGTACTCGGCTACAAAGTTTATTTTGTACACTGCGGGGGGTTCCATTTTTCTCTTAATAGGAGTTCTAGGTATAGGTTTATATGGTTCCAATGAGCCAACATTAGATTTTGAAAGATTAGCTAATCAATCATATCCTGTGGCATTGGAAATAATATTCTATTTCGGTTTCCTTATTGTTTATGCTGTCAAATCGCCGATTATCCCCCTACATACTTGGTTACCAGATACCCACGGAGAGGCACATTACAGTACATGTATGCTTCTAGCTGGAATCTTATTGAAAATGGGAGCATATGGATTGATTCGGATCAATATGGAATTATTACCCCACGCTCATTCTATATTTTCTCCCTGGTTTGTGATAGCGGGAACAATGCAAATAATCTATGCAGCTTCAACCTCTTTTGGTCAACGCAATTTAAAAAAGAAAATAGCCTATTCTTCCGTATCTCACATGGGTTTCACAATTATAGGAATTGGTTCTATAACTAACATGGGACTAAACGGAGCCATTTTACAAATACTTTCTCATGGATTTATTGGCGCTGCACTTTTTTTCTTGGCGGGAACGAGTTGTGATAGAATACGTCTTGTTTATCTCGACAAAATGGGGGGGATATCTATCCCAATGCCAAAAATATTTACCCTGTTCAGTAGTTTCTCGATGGCTTCTCTTGCATTGCCAGGAATGAGTGGTTTTGTTGCAGAATTAGTAGTATTTTTGGGAATAATTACCAGCTCAAAATATCTTTTAATGCCAAAAGTGCTAATTACTTTTGTAATGGCAATTGGAATGATATTAACTCCTATTTATTTATTATCTATGTTACGTCAGATGTTCCACGGATACAAGCTATTCAATGCCCCAAACTCCATTTTTGTCGATTATGGACCACGAGAACTCTTTGTTTCGATCTGTATCTTTCTACCCGTAATAGGGATTGGTATTTATCCGGATTTAGTTCTCTTGTTATCAGTTGATAAGGTACAGGCTATCCTATCTAATTATTTTTATAGATAGTTTTTATTAATGAAACAGAAAGTATTAAAATTCTGTGAATTTAATATTTTAAAAATAGTTTGCTTAGAAAAAAAAAAGGAAGTGAATTAAAATTGTAATGAGATGCCTCTCGAGTTTTTGAGAACCATTTGACCCCTTGAGCAAAACGGTTCTCAAAAACTAGCACAAACTTTTGTTACATTATATATGAATATATGAGACAATCTTCTTATTTATTTTTCATGTAGTTTATTCAATTAAAATTATGTTAATGCGAATGAACCATAACTATGTAGACCTATTCCTAATAGATTGATCCCAAAATAGCATATCCAAATTATAAGAAATCCTATAGAAGCTACAAGTGCCGAATTCATATCTTGTAAACTTTGATTTGTTTTAGTATGCGAATAAATCGCGAATATGGTCCAAGTAATAAATGCCCAAGTTTCCTTGGGGTCCCAATTCCAATAAGATCCCCATGTCTCATTAGCCCATACTGCTCCAGAAATAATGCCTATGGTTAAAAGGGTAAATCCTAAACTAATGACACGATAACTCCAATAATCCAAACGCCGAGTCAATTGATATTTGTAATAATTTTGAAATGAAAAAAAAGAAGTGTTTTTTAAAACACTTCTTTTCTCATTCAAGTATTTGATCTCGCCAAAGAAAAATTTCTTAATTAAGAAATTTTTTCTTTTCAAAAAAATATCGATGTTTTTTTGAAATGTAATGACTAGAAGAGCGACTGAAATAATGATCCGCATAAAAGAGCTGCATAGCTCAATAACATCATACTTACGTGCATCATTAACCACTGAGATTGTAGAGCAGGTACTAATATTGCAGATGGATGCATTTTGGTTGAAAGACCCGACGTGGCGAAACCTTGGGTAAAAATAGCACTTGTGCGGTTATTGCGCTTAAATAATTTTTTGGTTCCGTATCTTAATCTTAGAAATCATATAAATAATGGAAAAACCCCATGAAAGGAAAAATTAATGACTCGTATAAATTACTTAAATGGGAAATGTCCCGAATAAATCCAACGAATAACTAATAATCCTGTTATAGAAAAAAGGGTAGCTAATCATCCCCTTTTCCGACGAATCGCGTGAATCCTACGATTTTGTGGGGACTAATAAGGTCATCAAATGAATTGTAATCACCATTAAAATAATCGAAAAAGAAAATATGAGTTAATATATGTTCGAAAGTCACAAATATCATAAAAGGAGCCCCATTACATAATTTAAATGGAAATTAAATACATTATAGGATCCATATGTCCCTTTTAGGAGATGCCGCCACTCGGACTCGAACCGAGATGCTCTAGCACTGCTTCCTAAGAGCAGCGTGTCTACCGATTTCACCATGGCGGCTTACTTTAAATAATAATAAATAATAGTTACTTCATCTCGAGTCGTCGAGATTCAAGGATTCAATCTAGTTTAGGAAACTTTAGAATCGACGACTAAAGCTCATTTAAATTTTTAATTAATTGAATATGTGAATGTTAAATAACCCTTAGTTAGTATTACCGTAGGATTCAGTTTTAACAATCAACTTTCCGCGTACTAGAAACTGGGTTCTCCCAGAACGGGTTGGAACTCGATAGTTTTGTTCTCAGTCGAGGTATAGAACTCAAAATTGTCCTTTTTTCTATGTTTTTTTTGAATCTATGAAATAAACAAAATAAAATAAATCGAATTTACTATGTATCACAATTTCATCACTAAATTAAAGGAATTTTTCTAACTATTTTGATACCTTAGTATGATTAAGTATTAATACTATTCGTTAGTGCCCATAATTTTTATGATAACATTTCCTAAATCCAATTAAGTTTTGGGCTAGACAGATAAGAAAATAAGAAAAGAGTTTCAATCTCTATCAATTCACTTTTCCTACTAGGAAAAGTGAATTGATAGAGATTGAAACAATAATCATCTCACAAATTAACATTAACTATAAAATATACTATATAGGGTGTAAAACTAAAAATAATAATAATACTTATAGAATAGACTTATAGAATATATGTAGAATAGAAGCCAATAGGCGGAAGAATTCTTATTTTACATACCATGACAGCTAGTTCTAACTAATATTGAGGAGTTCAATACATTAGTTAATGTGAATCATTCGTCTTGAATTAAAAAAAAAAGTTTAAGCCCTTCCTGGTATGTCGATTCAGATCATTCCAAGACTTTATTACTTGTTTGTCGCACAAAAAAACTTTTCGAGTGCCCGGTGGAAACCGATTTAGCCAAAGAAAGGGCTTTTACTGCAGTTAAATATCCCTTCTTCTTCCAAATATTTTTACGAATACGTTTTTTTGACATAGAAGTACGTTTTTTTGGAACCACCATTCAAAAAGTAGTACTCATTTTTATCGTTGTATGTGAAAGACATGTATTGTTCAAAATAGATCATTCTTTTTAGTCATTATCCATACTTATCCCGCGGATAATAAATTTCATAACATAACATACAAAATACAAACAAGAATACAAATATATATATATGTATATATATATATATATATATATATATATATATAAGTGCCCATCGTATATCACCGATATGTGGATAAAAAAAATAGAAGAGACTCTGATTTTAAAAAGTAAAATCCTTTTTTTTTTTTCTATTAATTGATTAATGATTAAGTTCAGAGTGCCGTGCCATCCCTATAATTTAAATTCTAATTAAATTAGAATTAGTAGTTAATCTCTTAAACAAGACATTCTATTACCCAAGAAAGATAACTCTAGCCAATTTTGAATTTCAGTTCTATACGAAGTAAGGAATATCATAGCATAGTATTTGCAAAAAACATAAGTTTTCCTTATTGGACTCAAATCAATCAGTTCCAAAATGGGTTAGATAATTACTAAAAAAAAAAAAAAATGAATTAGAATAACTTTAGAATAACTAAGGTCCCCTTTATTGATTCAAAATATTGATGGATACTATGACACATATTCCAATTAAGCGCCGTTTTTGGTATAACAGTTTTTCTTACTATATAGTATGGTTATAAATCCTTAGAATATGATAGTAGTAGTATAGTATCATGACGAAAAATTTCATATTCTGTAATATTATTTTTATAAATATATTTTTTTTTTATGGAACATACATATCAATATGCATGGATAATACCCTTTCTTCCACTTACAGTTACTATGTCAATAGGATTTGGACTTTTGCTTATTCCTACAGCAACGAAAAATATTCGTCGTATGTGGGCTTTTATTAGTGTTTTAATGCTAAGTATAATTATGGTGTTTTCGGCTAATCTGTCTATTCAGCAAATAAATGGAGGTTTTATTTATCAATATCTATGGTCTTGGACCATCAATAATGATTTTTCGTTAGAGTTTGGATACTTGATCGATCCACTTACTTCGATTATGTCAATACTAATTACTACTGCGGGGATTATGGTTCTTATTTATAGTGACAATTATATGTCTCACGATCAAGGATATTTGAGATTTTTTGCTTATATGAGTTTTTCCAATACTTCTATGTTGGGATTAGTTACTAGTTCCAATTTGATACAAATTTATATTTTTTGGGAACTGGTGGGAATGTGTTCGTATTTATTAATAGGTTTTTGGTTTACACGCCCGATTGCAGCAAGTGCTTGCCAAAAAGCTTTTGTAACGAATCGTGTAGGGGATTTTGGTTTATTATTAGGAATCTTAGGTTTTTATTGGATAACAGGCAGTTTCGAATTTCGGGATTTGTTCAAAATA
>CANTAL010000294.1:42500-47500 GCA_947650365.1 Chamaelirium japonicum
TTAATATATATATATAAATCTAATTCTAGGTTGTGAAGCACAAATATAGGGATGTGGATAAATGGAAGATGATAGAAAGGGAGACAAAAAATATAAATGATATATGATTCCAATATGTATGGTCTATGAATCATCTCATAAAAGAAAAGGCAGTGTGATAAAGCATTAATACGTAATAAGATAAAGCATCAATACTAATATAAATAATAAAGAGCCCCGGGTTAATAGAAACTGAGGAGATTGATCCCGGAACGAATTTTTGGGGGGGCTCCGTTGCAGAGTTCAGGCCTAACCATTAATAGAGAAGCTATGAGAACGACAGAACCTGTGATTGTATAGGATTCTATTGAAAACGAATCCTAATGATTCATTGGGTGGGATGGCGGAACGAACCAAGAACAAATTGATTTATTCTGAAAGGTCATGGATTGACCCGACGAATGAATCAAGAAAGAGTCAATATTCGCCCGCGAAACCTTTATTTTTTATTTATTGGATTACGGGCGTGATTGATAAAGGTAAAAATAAGGATTCGTTATGTTATAAAAAATCATTATGTATATGTATATGTATAAATATACATAAAAGAAATATATACGTCGGCTGTATATACAAGATATACAGCTTACTATATAACAAAAACAAATTAAATATCAATAAATCCCATTCATTACATTACTAATATCTATTAAATAGATGTGTATATGGAATATTCTTGAATCATTTCATTCGCGAGAAGCTGGATGAGAAGAAACTCTCATGTCCGGTTCTGCAGTAGAGATGGAATTAAGAAACAACCATCTACTATAACCCCAAAAGAACCAGATTTCGTAAACAACATAGAGGAAGAATGAAGGGAATATCTTGTCGAGGCAATCATATTTGTTTTGGAAGATACGCTCTTCAGGCACTTGAACCCGCCTGGATCACGGCTAGACAAATAGAAGCAGGACGAAGGGCAATGACACGATATGTGCGTCGTGGTGGAAAAATATGGGTACGTATATTTCCCGACAAACCCGTTACAGTAAGACCCACGGAAACACGTATGGGTTCGGGAAAGGGATCCCCCGAATATTGGGTATCCGTTGTTAAGCCGGGTCGAATACTTTATGAAATGGGCGGAGTCTCAGAAACCGCAGCCAGAGCAGCTATTTCAATAGCTGCGTGCAAGATGCCTATACGAACTCAATTTGTTATTGCAGGATAGGGATGTAGAAATAAAAAAAAAAAAGGGGGGGTATTGAGGATGAAAAGCGCAAGTTTATTTATTTCTGGACAGACAATATTTCTCTTTTTCCTTTGAATTGAAATAACAGATTCAAATAAAATGATATGATTCAACCTCAGACCCTTTTGAATGTAGCGGATAACAGCGGAGCTCAAAAATTGATGTGTATTCGAATCATAGGAGCTGGTAATCACCGATATGCTCATATTGGTGACGTTATTGTTGCTGTAATTAAAGAAGCAGTACCAAATATGTCTCTAGAAAGATCAGAAATAATTAGGGCTGTAGTTGTACGTACATGTAAAGAACTCAAACGTGACAACGGTATGATAATACGATATGATGACAATGCCGCAGTTGTTATTGATCGAGAAGGAAATCCAAAAGGAACTCGAGTTTTTGGTGCGATCGCTCGGGAATTGAGACAACTGAGTTTTACTAAAATAGTTTCATTAGCTTCCGAAGTATTATAAATACCAGTAGATTAGATTATGATCTAGTAGGGTATCTGAAATAGATCAATTAGTAGATTGTGTCTCACGCATATACTTTGTAATATAATAGTAATATAATAATAATAATTTGAATTTGAATAATATATAATATTATATATAATGATAAAATAAAAATAAAACAAAGAAAAAAACATGTTGATTGTATCAAAATTAGGAGGTACAAATAATTATAGTTCGTCATGGGTAAGGATACTATTGCCGATATAATAACTTCTATAAGAAATGCTGACATAGATAAAAAAGGAACGGTTCGAATAGCATCTACTAATATTGCCGAAAACATTGTTAAAATACTTCTACGAGAAGGTTTTATTGAAAACGTTCGGAAACATCAGGAAGGTAACAAATATTTCTTGGTTTCAACCCTGCGACATAGAAGGACTAGAAAAAGAATATATAGAACTATTTTCAAGCGTATCAGCCGACCCGGTCTACGAATCTATTCCAACTATCAACGAATTCCTAAGATTTTAGGTGGAATGGGGATTGTAATTCTTTCTACTTCTCGAGGTATAATGACAGATCGAGAAGCTCGACTGGAAAGAATTGGGGGAGAAATTTTGTGTTTATATGGTGATCCTCCCCCTCCGGTATCCTAATTTTATCTCTAACTTCCTTCCCATTTATTTGTGAAATAGAGAGGAAAAGTGAGTTATATAACCCTTCCTCTATTAGTTGATACTTCAAGGGGGTTACCCGGAATGAAAGAACAAAAATTGATTCATGAAGGTTTAATTATCGAATCACTTCCAAACGGCATGTTCCGAGTCCGTTTAGATAATGAAGATCGAATTCTAGGTTATGTTTTGGGGAAGATCCGGAGCAGTTTTATACGGATACTACCAGGAGATAGAGTAAAAATCGAAGTAAGTCGTTATGATTCAACCCGGGGACGTATAATTTATAGACTTCGCAACAAAGATTCGAACGATTAGGTGATTTTTTGAAACATTTCTTTCGTGGGGATACAATTCGAGGTTAAAAAATAAAGAAACTCTTTTCAAAGGGGCAGATTCAGAATTAAGGGAAGGAATGAGAAATATGAAAATAAGGGCTTCTGTTCGTAAAATTTGTGAAAAATGTCGACTGATCCGTAGGCGCGGACAGATTAGAGTGATTTGTTCCAATCCGAGACATAAACAAAGACAAGGGTAATCTTTCTAAAAAGAACTTCCTCGGACTAAAGGAAGGATCCGTGTAAAAAGAAAGGATCTGTTTTAACATGAGATAGATATCTCCGTATCTTTCTATATATTCCTGACTCATATATTTATGAGATAATAAAATATGACAAAACCTATACCAAGAATTGGTTCACGTAAGAATGGACGTAGAATACCAAAAGGAGTTATTCATGTTCAAGCAAGTTTTAACAATACTATTGTAACTGTTACAGATGTACGAGGTTGGGTGGTTTCTTGGGCCTCCGCGGGTACTTCTGGATTCAAGGGCACAAGAAGAGGAACACCCTATGCTGCTCAAGCAGCAGCATTCAATGCTATTCGTACAGTACAGGGTATGCAACGAGCAGAAGTTATGATAAAAGGCCCCGGTCTCGGAAGAGATGCAGCATTACGAGCCATTCGTAGAAGTGGTATACTATTAAGTTTCGTACGTGATGTAACACCTATGCCACATAATGGGTGTCGACCTCCTAAAAAAAGACGTGTGTAGAAATAAGACTTAAACCGATTTCAAGAGAAATAAATGATTCAATGATCTGATCAAATAATAATATTAGTATGGTTCGAGGGGAAGTAGCAGGATCCATTCGAACACTACAGTGGAAGTGTGTTGAATCAAGAGTAGACAGTAAGCGTCTTTATTATGGTCGTTTCATTCTGTCCCCGCTTATGAAAGGTCAGGCCGATACCATAGGTATTGCCATGCGAAGGGCTTTACTTAGAGAAATAGAAGGAACATGTATCACACGCGCAAAATCCGAGAAGGTACCACATGAATATTCTACGATAGTAGGTATTGAAGAATCAGTACACGAAATTTTAATAAATTTGAAAGAAATTGTATTGAGAAGTAATCTCTATGGAGTTAGAGACGCATCCATTTGCGTCAGGGGTCCTAAATACGTAACCGCTCAGGATATAGTCGCGCCACCTTCTGTGGAAATAGTTGACACGACACAGCATATAGCTAACCTGACGGAACCCATTGATTTGTGTATTGGATTACAAATCAAGAGAGATCGCGGATATCATATGAAATTCACAAATCACTCTCAATCTCAAGATGGAAGTTATCCTATAGATTCTGTATCCATGCCTGTTCGAAATGCAAATCATAGTATTCATTCTTATAGGAATGGGGATGAAAAACAAGAGATACTTTTTATAGAAATATGGACGAATGGAAGTTTAACTCCTAAGGAAGCACTTTATGAAGCTTCTCGTAATTTGATTGATTTATTTATTCCTTTTCTACAGGCAGAGGAAAAAGAAGAGGACATTAACTTCAAGGAAAATAAAAACAGATTTACTCTACTCCCTTTTTACTTTCAAAATAGATTAACTAATCTAAAGAAAAACAAAAAAGCAATTCCATTGCAATGTATTTTTATTGACCAATCAGAATTGTCTTCCAGGACCTATAATTGTCTCAAAAGGTCCAATATACATACATTATTAGACCTTTTGAGCAACAGTCAAGAGGACTTTATGAGAATTGCATATTTTCGCATAGAAGATGTAAAACAGATATTGGACACCTTACAGAAGCATTTCGCAATCGATTTACCTAAAAATAAGTTTTCATTTTAAATCCCGTGTAATGTAATTTTTTTTTTTTCAAATCTAAAAAAGATAAGAAAAAAAATTAGTTTTTAATCTTGAGCACGATCCGTACTCGGAATGGAGTATAATTCAATTAATGTATCTAGGGAAGATTCACTTTGAAGCGACTATTCCCTAGATACTTACGTCGTGATATTTGACGGTTGAATCAATTTAAAAATTAAAAAAGACCTAAATTTAGAGATTTATCAATAGGTAATGTTGCTCCAATACCTAGCCAAAGAGCTACTGCGGTACCGACCAAAAAAACTGTTGTAGCTACTGGACGACGAAATGGATTTTGGAATTTATTGACATTCTCCAAAAAGGGTACTGTCAATAATCCAATTGGTACTGAAACCATTAAAAGAACACCCAATAACTTATTTGGTACTGTGCGAAGTATTTGAAATACGGGAAAGAAGTACCATTCAGGTAATATTTCCAAAGGAGTTGCAAATGGATCCG
>CANTAL010000294.1:50000-75000 GCA_947650365.1 Chamaelirium japonicum
GGTAGAATCATCTTGATAGAGATGACAGACCATTCTCTGCATTATCAATAGGATCAATTATAACAGGTCACACACTCATATTCCGTAAATACCGAAACAAAAAATTTCCACGATCGAACTACCAGAATGGTCTAAAAACCCGAGTCTTAAGTAATTTTTTGTTCTTTAAAAACTAGAACTTTCTAGTTCCTATGAACCTAACTCATTGAAATTCCATCCAGTAAAACGGAAGAATTATAAATTTCCAAAATAATAGATAGGAATATCGCAAATAGAGCCATTGCGACCCCCATAAGTGGCGCAGTCCCCCAGCCCGGCGCTACTTTACCATATTCCGAATTCAATGGTTTCAATAAATCCCCTATAGTAGTTCGTCTTGGACCAGATCTAGAACTATCCTCGCCGGTTTGTGTAGCCATACCATAAATCCTATTTAATCGTTGCTTAAGGTCTGTTGACTTTGTATACCATTTCGTTGTAGTTGTAAATAAACGATCTTATCGTAGATCCATTGTGACCTTGAAATTATCTAGAAATGGAAACAGCAACCCTAGTCACCATCTTCATATCTGGTTTACTTGTAAGCTTTACTGGGTATGCTTTATATACCGCTTTTGGGCAACCCTCTCAACAATTAAGAGATCCATTTGAAGAACACGGGGACTAGTTGAAGTAATGAGCCTCTCGGGTATGGGAGGCTCATTACTTCAATTGATATAATAAAAAATCATTTCATTTTTTTAGTCGGAACCTTAGGCGGTTCTCGAAAAAAGATAGCGAAAAAAATTATCCCTAAAGTCGAGACTAAAAGGAATGTATAAACCAATGCTTCCATAGATTTGATCGTGGTTTACAATTATAGCTTCCACACCTATTCATTTTGGCCCATTTACCATATAAGGAAAGAGAAAGAGTCAAAGAAAAGATGGTGATTCAAGTCAAGATTTCTCCGATACCTATACCTATGCCAAATCAAAAAAGACAATAGGGGCGAAAGATACCAGAGTAGCGTTGTATCAGACTACTTGTCTCTTTGTAGTTGGATCCCCAAGTTTTTGGAATGCTCCAAATTCCACTTGAGCATCCAAATCTGGATCAATACCAGCAAAAACATCTCTGAACAAGGTTCTCGCGCCATGCCAAATGTGTCCGAAAAAAAAGAGCAAAGCAAACGTAGCATGCCCAAAAGTGAACCAACCCCTCGGGCTGCTACGAAAAACACCATCAGATTTCAAAGTAGCCCGGTCTAATTCAAAAATTTCACCTAATTGGGCACGTCTAGCATATTTTTTCACAGTAGCAGAATCACTATAACCGACTCCGTTGAGTTCACCACCATAGAACTCAACAGTTACACCTACTTGTTCGACACTATACTTCGATTCTGCCCTTCTAAAAGGAACATCGGCTCTCACAATTCCATCTCCATCTACCAAAACTACCGGGAATGTTTCAAAAAAAGTAGGCATACGACGTACAAAAAGCTCGCGACCTTCTTTATCTCTAAAGACGGGATGTCCTAACCACCCAACAGCTATTCCATCCCCGCTGTCCATTGAGCCCGCTCTGAATAATCCCCCTTTTGCCGGATTATTACCAATATAATCATAAAAAGCTAATTTTTCGGGAATTTTAGACCAAGCTTCCGATAAACTCAGATTTTCGACTAGTCCGGCGCCAACTCTTCGATATATTTCTTGCTGGAAGTATCCCTGGTCCCACTGATAACGAGTGGGACCAAATAATTCGATTGGGGTAGTTGCTGACACTAGATCGCGTGTTCTGGAAAGTACAGTTTCAATATTGCCCATACGTAATCCTTTGTATAGACGTTGAGGGCGGACGGACACTAAGATGGAATAGGCCCGCCTAATATGCCCAATGTACCCGCTGCAATATGATGAGAGGGCGATTCCTCCCGGAACAAAAGGATCAAAACCTTCCGCGCCCCACGCTGGATTTACAGGTTGTACTTTTCCAGTTAGCCCATAAGGATCGGACAACCATATTCCAGGACCATACAAACCTGTTACATGAAATGCGCCAAAGCCAAAGCAAGCCAATCCTGAGAGAAATAAATGAATTCCAAAGATCTTTGGCAAATCCAAAGAAGGTTTTCCCGTACGTTCATCAGAGAATATTTCTAGGTCCCAATATACCCAATGCCAGATAGCTGCCAAGAAGCACAAACCAGAAAACAAAATATGTGCCCCCGCCACACCTTCATAACTCCAAATACCCGTATTCGTTATAGTTCCTCCTGAAATACTCCAACCGCCCCATGAATTGGTTATTCCTAAACGAGTCATAAAGGGTATAACGAACATACCTTGTCTCCACAATGGATCAAGAACGGGGTCAGAGGGATCAAAAACCGCTAATTCGTATAAAGCCAACGAACCGGCCCAACCAGAAACTAGAGCTGTATGCATTATATGGACAGAAAGCAATCGACCGGGATCATTCAATACGACAGTATGAACACGATACCAAGGCAAACCCATGAAAGACCCCTTATCAAAAAAAAAAAAAAAATAGACACTATGTAACTTTATCGCATTGGAAAGACTATACTCGGTACCTAATCTTTTTAGTAATTCTGTATAAGAAAGGGTTAATATTTATTCCGTTCCATAAAAATAAGGGAACATTTCTGTTCGTAAGAACAAAGAGAAGCAGATTTATTCTATACCCGATAAGTACCAATACGCAATGGGGATTGATACCCATTTTTTTGGAACGAATGCATAGATACTTGTTTATCATTCACATGATTGACCCATTCGTTAAAATTTGTTCATTCTGTATTCTTCTATAAATTATACAATCTATGTATAATATGGATAAAATAGAATAAAAAGAAAAAAATGATGAAGACAATAAACCCATTGTTACGTTTCCATATTAAAGTGAAATATAGTACTTCATTTTTTTTTTTCTTTCATTTTATGCCCGTTGGTGTTCCAAAAGTACCTTTTTCGGACTCCTGGAGAGGAAGATGCGGTTTGGGTTGACGTATAGTGCGACTTGTCAGACATATTGGGGTCATATGGAATTTACCCGTTCTCTTCCCCGATCGAGATATCCTCTGTTTTGCCCAAGAAATATTGATTGAATCATCAATCATTCGGAGCGTGAATACAATTAGATCCATTTATATTGGGGATCCATATTATCAATTAGAAGTATTTATGGTTGACTTGGGACCGATAAAATAAAGTATCCAGGCTCCGTTCAGAAATACCAAATGGTAATGTACAATTACTACTTGTATCATAAACATTCTTATGCTTACTATAGGAATGATTTCAAACTGACAATCAATGAAATAGAAATAATAGTATGATGAAGACATCGAATAGCTGAGAGAAAGCATGAAACAAAAAAAAAAAGAAAAAGTAGAAAAAGAAGTGGTACTGAGATCATTTGCCCTATATGTGCAAATAGAATTCCGCAGATCTTTACCCGGAGTAGAACATGAACCTAAAAGAATTGAAAGGGCCCATTCAGGAACAAGAAAATGACATCGTGATTTGAATCTCGATGAAACAATACATCAATGGGGGTTAGTTCAATAAGTTCGGTAAATTTTTTTTTAGGGAGGGGCCTCCTTTTTTAGAAAAATAGAAAAAAGCCCGCCCTTCATTAGAAAAAACCCGGTTACAAAAAAAAGAAATAAGACTTGAATCGACACATTGATTTTTTTTGTTCGCAATCTTTTTTTGAACCGTATGCATTCAAAGGTGCACGTGCGGTTCCTAAGGGATACAATTTTGTCCTAATCAACCGACTTCATCGAGAAAGATTACTTTTTTTAGGCCAAGAAGTTGATAGCGAGATATCAAATCAACTTGTTGGTCTCATGGTATAACTCAGTATAGAAGATAATACTAGGGATCTTTATTTGTTTATAAACTCTCCCGGCGGATGGGTAATACCAGGAATAGCCATTTATGATACTATGCAATTTGTACCACCCGAAGTACATACAATATGCATGGGGTTAGCTGCTTCAATGGGATCTTTCATTCTGGTTGGAGAGAAATTACCAAACGTCTAGCATTCCCTCACGCTTGGCGCCAATGGGTTTTTATTGAAAAAAACTCTGCCTTCACCATATTAAATATGAATAATCGAATATGAATAAAATATGAATAATAAGTAATAATAGCATGGCACTTTCAGTTCGATATGAACAAACCATTATTGTTTTTCATAACATGAGATTTTGTATCGAGATAGTAGTATGAAAAAGAAAAAAAGCTTATTTCGATTGGATCTTATGTGTCGGGAGTACATTTCCGCGTCACAAACCATTTTTCTTCCACACCAGAAGCCTTTTATGATATTTATTAAATGAAGAGTACGAAAATAAAAAAAATCAATTTTTCATTATTTCATCGTATCAGAAAAACACTTTGGGATTGCTAAATCACAGACGAAATAAATAATATATATAAAGCAACAGAACCATCATAGTATTTTTTTTACTCTTATCTACGAAAAGAAGGACGGTAAATGGATTATTCAACCATCTAGACGGTATGGATTTTATTTCTTTCTTCAATGGAAGGGGGAGGGGAGTAGGGGGAGTCAATTCCATTGCAGAGCCGTATGCAATGTTACAAAAGATGCCCGTACGGTTGTTCAATTCTATTTTTTCTTCTCTTCTTGTTATTTTTTATCCCTTTAGTCCGCCCAATCATGCGAGTATAGAAGAACCATTAATGATGTTATATCAATTCATCAGGGTTTATGATTCACCAACCTGCTAGTTCTTTTTATGAGGCACAAGCAGGGGAATTTCTCCTAGAAGCGGAAGAATTACTGAAACTCCGCGAAACCATCACAAAGGTTTATGTAAAAAGAACCGGCAACCCTTTGTGGGTTGTATCCGAAGACATGGAAAGGGATGTTTTTATGTCAGCAACGAGAAGCCCAAGGCCTCATGGCATTGTTGATCTTGTAGCAGGTCGAAAATCAAAGATAGCCGAGGATTTCGTGTAAATCACAATGCCATGTTCAAACCATAATTCGAATTTTCCACGATTTGATATTGACTAGAAATAATTCATAATCATCCGAGGATTTCGTGTAAATCAACAATGCCATTTCAAACCATAATTCGAATTTTCCACGATTTGATATTGACTAGAAATAATTCATAATCATCAATCATAAATCAGGTTAAGATCAATCTAAACCAACCCATTCTATAATTCTATATATAGAATATATATACAACATGCCAACTATTAAACAACTTATTAGAAACACAAGACAGACAATAAGAAATGTCACGAAATCCCCCGCTCTTCGAGGATGTCCTCAGCGTCGAGGAACATGTACTAGGGTGTATGTGCGACTCGTTTAGATCATGAATTCAAACAAATGAAACAATTTTTTCAGTATCACTATCAAGGATTAGTACCATTGAATAGGATAGATAGAGTGGAAGAAGGCCATTTAATTTACTATCTAAAAACGAAGATCTATCATCTACCCATATTGTTGTGTATTGTGTATGGAATTTATGGTTTCCATTGGTGCAAATCCAATCACCTCAATTTGAGATGAGAATCAATCCCCCATTGGTAGCAAATGGTTATCCATTAAGCGGAGGAAATGATATTATAAAAAGCAAAAATATTATGCTCCTATTCTTGAAAGAACGGACTAACAGGGTCAGCTACCTAGCCAACTTTCATAATTAAATGTCGTCACTGTATGATAGCTCTTATTGTGAAAGGCCTATTACTGTATAATTGATGGGTAGAGCCAAAGACTGTGAACTATACAAGTTAACAATACCATTTGATTAAATGAGAGAAGAGGCTCCGGTGCATAGAGAGAACCTCACCGTTTAAGAAGTAACCATAGAAACGATGGAACCCACTATTTTTTTTTTTTTTTTGTATCGGTAGAATTTCTTATTTCCAGGTGAACTAAATGCCTGGAAAGTATAAAAATGGTGGTTGGGAAGGTCATAGTAGCAAAAGCCATTGGAATTTATATTTTATATATCGGAAGAATCCGTTTTGTTATTAATGGACTGGGGGGAGGGGGGAAGAATGACTGAAAGAAGAGAAATCAATTAGTTATTCATTAAAGTTTCATTTGATTCAATGACCAGAGTTAGACGAGGATATACAGCTCATAGGCGTCGAACAAAAATTCGTTTATTTGCATCAACCTTTAAAGGGGCTCGTTCAAGACTTACTCGAACGACTACTCAACAGAAAATAAGAGCTTTGGTTTCTTCTCGTCGAGATAGAGGCAGGCAAAAGAGAAATTTTCGTCGTTTATGGATTACTCGGATAAATGCAGTAACTCGCGAGAATAAGGTATTCTATAGTTATAGTCGATTAATACGCAATCTGTACAAGAAGCAATTGCTTCTTAATCGTAAAATACTTGCGCAACTAGCTATATCAAATAAGAATTGTCTTCACATGATTTCCAATAAGATTATTAAATAAAGTAGATTTTAAAGTAATATACAGGAATGATTGAAACAGAATTCCCCGGAGAATGAACTCCGGGAAAGATGGAATAAAAATAAATTAAGATTAAGTAGTAGGAATGAACGAACATGTTTCAAAAAAAAAAGATTTATTCTTTCCCCATTTTTTTCTTATAACACAACAATAAAATCTGGATTCTAGGCTTTTTCGAAGAAAACATCAATCTGAGCTTGAGTTCCGATTGGAGTTTTGACTCAATTGAGGAATATGCCTATTTATTTCTGGTTCTAGGACCAGTAGTTCTAGGGATCGACTCGGCTCTCTCAAATTGTTTCTCATTATTAAGAAAAGGTAACGAAGATAAAATACGAGCTTGTTTTATAGCAATAGTAATTAATCGTTGTTGTTTCAAGGTTAATCTATTCACCCGTCTAGATAATATTTTTCCTTGTTCACTAATAAATCGACCAATTAAACTCATGTTTCTATAATCAATTCGATCCCCCGATCCAATTTGGGGCAAACGCCTACGAAAAGAGAGCTTGGATTTACGAAAAGGTTGCTTGGATTTATCCATGGTTTATTCCTTATTTCTAAAATTCTATTTCTTTATTCATTTCAGATCCGGCCAAAATAGGGTTGGTTTGATTTGTATATTATATATGTTAAATTCTTCCCCTTTCTGTTCCTTGGAATTGGAATGGAAAGATCAAACACGCGTTCCGTTCGATCTATTTCTTTATTTCCCCATGAATCGTATATTTGTGACAATAGCAACAAAATTTTTTCAACTCTAATCGACTGGGTGTATTGTGTCGATTTTTTTGAGTAATATATCTAGAAATGCCCGGCGATTCTTTATTGCCGCCCTTTCGGACACAACTGGTACATTCCAAAATAACTCTGACTCTGACATCTTTACCCTTGGCCATGAACCTCCTTTGGATTTTGGATCGACTTAACTTAACCTTTCTATTTTCGATCCGAAAATAAAAAAGATTAATAGAAGTTACTAACTATAAATTAATTCAATTTATAAAAATTTCGTTATAATTAATATTAATTTGTAATTTATATTAATAGAGTAATATAATAATTAAGTAATACAATTTTTTTTTTTTTCTAACTATCAATTATTCCTATCCTAATCCAAGTATTTTATTTAAGTATCTTCTTTCTATGCTATGATTTTGTGGAACCTGCCCTAGGCTGGACCCATATTTCCCTTTCTATTCTCCCAAATTTGATTTTTGATTCGCTGGATTTTTGCTGAGGTTCAATACATTTTTTTCTTTATCTTTACTTCTTATCCTAAAGAACTAAAAAAAAAAGAGGGCGAAGATTAGTCACGCCACATAAAATTTTATCTCTCATTTTCTTAATTTCTTCGCATATCAATAACTAGACTAGAATGAAAAAAAGGGAAATGACAAAGCATCTGGGAATAAACGATTAATCTCTATCAATAGACCCGCTAAAGACCACAAACCATAGAGTAGTTAGCACGGGTGCCGTGGAGAGATATGTTTTTATATCTCGCATTGAAAATCCTCCTTCTTTATTGTTTATTGTAATACATATACATATATTATATAGTCAGATGCCGTAGTTCAAGATCATTTGTATTTATTTTTACGCATAATTCCTAACTAAGCAGGATATGTCCAATGAATCCGTAGATGAGATTTTATTGTCCCTAAAAAAAAAAAAGGCAAGAAAATTGTATATAGATCGAGGATAAAATAACAATGTGGAAAACGAGACAGGGATGTTTTACAATGACACTGTAAAACAATTTTTAAAAGGGATGTAGCGCAGCTTGGTAGCGCATTTGTTTTGGGTACAAAATGTCACGGGTTCAAATCCTGTCATCCCTACCTATTACTTCTCCTATGGGAAATAACGAGGGATTAATTGAGATCGATTAAAATTGGACATAATATTTTATTTTTGCATACTATATCTATCAATCTATTTTGATTTTGTATGTATGCAAGCAATTTTTGGGGTACAAAAAAATCCTTTTCCTTACATTCGTATCTCCTATCATAAGAAAGCGCTCTTAGTTCAGTTCGGTAGAACGTGGGTCTCCAAAACCCGATGTCGTAGGTTCAAATCCTACAGAGCGTGATTCTGTTTATGTTATGTCGAATCACATACAATAAAATAACTTCATAAAGTTCAATTTCAACTTTCATTTGACCTCCCACAAGGAAGAGGAGGTCAAATGAAAAAAAAAAATGTTTTTGAATCAAAGATCCAATTGATCACCGCGTCTGTATTGTAAATATGCAGTTACAAATAATCCTGCCAAAGTAATAGGAATTAGACCTAAAACGATTCCAAATAGAAAAACTTCAATCATTTCGATTTTTTTGAGGAAATAACAAAAAAAGGGGGGGGGGGGTAAAATCTATCCCTAAATATTAATCTGAATTATCCGTGAATCTCAATGACCAAGAATTGGCAATTCCCGCGCCCGCGGGAAGGAATTATAGAATACCTGGAATCTAAGAGAAATATTTATTTTTATGATTATGAATTGTTCATTCAATTCATTTCAAATAAGTCGTATCTTGTTCAAACCAACCAATAGAGCCGGGGTTATAGTTGAAGCAGCCAGTAGAAAACCGAAATAACTAGTTATAGTAGGCATGAAAGAGTTAAATTAGATACGTTCTTTTGCTACATATGTTGATAAAAAACTTACCTAGATTAGTTTAGTTCCAATTGAAAGTTCTTGATTCATCAGTCATTACATTATAGATGGCACTAAAAAAGATAGAGTGCCATAGATAGAAATAAAAAAAAAATTAGAATAATATTAATAGTAATACTGTATCGTGTCACTTCATTAAAAAGTGAAATTCTATTTCAGTCATTTTTGAATAAAAGAATTTTATTTTTAAATAATTTTAATTTTGATCATTTCTTTTTCAATAGGATCTAATCCATTTTGAATCGAACGGTCCGATACCGCCTTTTATTTATTTTTACTTATTTGATTCAGTACAGTAAGAGGTTGATTAATTGTCCCATAATATCTCGAATAAGAATAAAAAAAAAAAGTTTCCCACGATTTATCAAAAAAATAAAACCCTTACTTTATTTTATTTCGGGTCCAACTCGATTCGGAGACGAGGAACTTCCATTACCCTTTTAGGTTCTACATCCTGTCTTTTGATATTATAGAGTTCCGTCCTTTTAGTTTGATCAATAAAGAAAAGAACCTTGCTTTTGATCGAATGTAACAACGCTTGCATCGCGAATATTTATTGATTGTTCCAACTATGTTCTGTTTCTTTCATCAAATACTATCTATCATAATGTATTTATTCTATCATAATAATAATGTATTTATTCTTTATTGTATTGTGTTTCGAACAAAAAAAATTTTAAACCATAAAAGGGATTGATAAATTTCGCATATAATTGAATTGTGTCAATATGATAATATTTTTCATGAATTATTAGAATCTATTAATTTACACTTTACTTTCTCAAGATCTTTAATTTCTATCTATTACGAAACCGATAATGGGAATCTTATAAGGAATTTGAAGAATTTTCTATTGATCTATCCCATAACATAAAGTTATGCATATACAAACAAGGAACAAAAAGGGAAGAAACAAATTATGTACCATTTCATTTCGGTACTAATTGAGACTGCGTTGCTGTGCCGGAGGAAGGATAGCTATACTAATTTGGTATACTCTAAATACACCCTCGGTTAAAAATTGACGATCTCACAATTATGAGATATCAGTAGTTTTCTATTTACCGATCCCATTCATCTTTCACAGAATCTATTTCCTTTTTTAAATGTACAAGAATTTTTGGAGCTCAGCATGTCTGGAAGCACGGGAGAACGTTCTTTTGCTGATATTATTACCAGTATTCGATACTGGGTCATTCATAGCATTACTATACCTTCCCTATTCATTGCGGGTTGGTTATTCGTCAGTACGGGTTTAGCTTACGATGTGTTTGGAAGTCCTCGGCCAAACGAATATTTCACAGAGAGCCGACAAGGGATTCCATTAATAACTGGCCGTTTTGATTCTTTGGAACAACTCGATGAATTTAGTAGATCCTTTTAGGAGGCCTCCAATGACCATAGATCGAACCTATCCAATTTTTACAGTGCGATGGTTGGCTGTTCATGGACTAGCTGTACCTACCGTTTCTTTTTTAGGGTCAATATCAGCAATGCAGTTCATCCAACGATAAACCTAATTCGAAGAATTATAGAGCTATGACACAATCAAACCCGAATGAACAAAATGTTGAATTGAATCGTACCAGTCTATACTGGGGTTTATTACTCATTTTTGTACTTGCTGTTTTATTTTCCAATTATTTCTTCAATTGAGAAGAAAGAAGGAGAATAGTAGGAATTCTCTTATCCAATATCCAATTCGGAAGGGTACCACCCTCATAATTATCCATGACTGTTTTTGTCTCTAGCATGACCATTTGA
The DNA here is from genome assembly GCA_947650365.1 of Chamaelirium japonicum. Taxonomy (NCBI): domain Eukaryota; kingdom Viridiplantae; phylum Streptophyta; class Magnoliopsida; order Liliales; family Melanthiaceae; genus Chamaelirium; species Chamaelirium japonicum. The sequence goes on from CANTAL010000294.1 coordinate 60,948, forward strand.
TGAAATGTGGAGGAAAGTGGGGGAAATGGCCGATACTACTGGAAGGATTCCTCTTTGGATGATAGGTACTGTAACTGGTATTCCTGTGATCGGTTCAATAGGTATTTTCTTTTACGGTTCATATTCCGGGTTGGGCTCATCTCTGTAGTAATCAGATGGACCGGATTGTAGGCATGAAAAAGTAAGAACTCAGCGGGGCCTTACCGCTATAATCGGGGGATAAGGCCCCGCGGAGTTCTTACTCTTAGACTTAGAGTGAGACTCTGATCTATTCCATTTAATGTATTCCATAACATACAAATTGGAAAGTTATCCAGTCAACATAATCCAAATATTATATTCATAGAAATAACAAAACAGAGATTCTTGGCTCTGATGTTTCAACCCGCTCTATTCTTTTTTCTTCTGATGTTTTTGAAGACTTGAATCTATTGATTGATTCATAGTTTCTGCCGTTCCTCAAAAATATTAACTCTTTCAAAAAAAAAAAATAAGTAATGAATCGATTATCTGTATAAATCCATATAATATATTATATGGATTTATACAGATAAGACATCCTGCAAATCATTTATATACTATACTAATAAAGCCTTACTCTTACTCTATAAAAAATCGAAAGATAAAATAAAAACTTTGATGAGATAATCAATAATAATTAATAATTTTGATGCGCGCAAAAATCTAATCTGCTTTTCAACCGGAAGAGTAAAAGTATTTTTTGTTTGAATAATTTTTCTTTTATTAAGTTAGAAGTTTAAAGGTTAATTGAATAATGGAAGAAGTTCTATTTATTCAATGCCCTAACCCCTTTTGTTTGTCCACTACTTCTTATGAATCTAAACAAAGGGCTTTCAATAGACCCGAAAAAGAAGGAATTGTAATCTTTGACGAACAGACGAAGGGGAGAAAAAATCATTATTATTTCGATACAAGACGACACAAGAAAGGGGTTCCGCCCTTTCTTGTGTCGAATAGAAAATGAGGAAGACCTGTAATCCCCACTAGAAGTATTTGTTCCTTTTGTTTATCCCGACCTTTCCTTGTACTCTCTTTCTTTGTATTTTGATTCCTATTGTTTATTACCAGGAATGGGATGGATACAAGTAATGAATTCCAGACATCCTGCAAAAACAGTATAAACAAAGCAAGCAAGGGGGTTGACAGAATTTTTTGATCATACATAATTATAATTGTATCGATCGGCAATAAAATAATTCGGCGCTTTTTACCAGCTCCATGTTAAGAAATCTCTGGATCTAGAAATTCATTTCGTACAATTGAACCTTTTCAAACTGTTTCTTTTTAAGAACCAAAAAAATTTGTGCCAAAATAACAGATGCCAAGAAGAGCAAAAGGCTTTGGATGCGTAATGGATCTTGAAGCACTATTTCTGCATCTCCCTGACCAAACCCTCCCACATTAGGATTGCTTGTTAATGGTTGATCAAGCTTGATGGATTCGCCCTCTGAAACAAGAAGTTCTGGCCCTGGAGGTATAATATCAACCACTTGATGTCCATCCGATGCATCAACTATGGATATTTCATATCCCCCCTTTCCTTTACGTACTATTCTGCTTACTATTCCTGTCGATGTAGCATTATAGACTGTATTGTTACTCTTGCTCCCATCGGGATAAATCTGACCCCTCCCTCTATTCCCACCTACATATATGGGATATTTTAAGAAGTGAACGTCTTTCTTCGTAGCAGGGTCTGGGGAGAGAATGGGAAAGACAATTTCATTATATTTCTGACCGGGAACGGGACCTATCACAAGAATATTTCTTTTATTGGGACGATAACTCTGAAAAGTTAGATTTCCCGTCTTTTCTTTCATCTCGGGAGAAATACGATCAGGGGGGGCTAATTCGAATCCCTCGGGTAAAATAAGAAGAGCCCCTACATTCAGGGCCCCTTTTTTACCATTAGCTAGAACTTGTTTCAGTTGGCTATCATAAGGAATTCGAACAACTGCTTCAAATACAGTATCGGGAAGCACAGCTTGCGGAACTTCAATATCCACGGGCTTATTAGCTAAATGGCAATTGGCACATACAATTCGTCCGGTTGCTTCTCGTGGATTTTCATAACCCTGCTGCGCAAAAATGGGATATGCATTTGAAATGGATGCCCGAGTTATTACATATATCATAATCGATACAGAAATGGATCGAGCCATCTGTTCCTTTACCCAAGAAAAATTATTTCTATTTTGCATGGTCCAATCATTGATTCCGTAATTTCTACAATAAATTAGAAAGGTAGCTAGCTAGTATAGTTCCCCATCCGCGAGTCTGCCATTGTACTGGAATAATTGTACGAATATAGGACGAATAACTCGAACAGGTAGAAATATAAAGAATAAGTAAGATTGAAAAAACTTTCTTTATACACGAAGAAACATTCTGATTTGATTGATATCAGGAGATCGAATAAGTTCTTCATTCATTCATTGAATGATAAATGACTACAAGTGAAGGAGATACACGATTTAAATAATGGAAGATCAAATATTTCACAATTGTATCTAGAATAACTGGAAAAGTGGAAACAAGACCAGATATAATTTGATCATTATGAGCCAATCCAAAATCGTTGTAGACCGAACCAATTATAAGTTCCCAACCATGGGTCGAGTGAAATCCAATCCATAAATCAGTAACTAAAAGAATGGAAAAAGCTTTTATTGTGTCACTTAAGTTATAGAGGAATTCCTGAACCCAAGAATTAAGAATGATAAGTTCTTCATTACCCAGAATAAAATAACCACTTAGAATAGCGAAACCTATTATATTTGTCGAGAAATGCAAAATGATATGTAGATGATACTCATTGTGTGTTTTGATCAATTGTATCGTTTCTTTGTGTATTCCTATACGAAGCTTTTGTATATGTGTTTCTGGAAACTCCTTTATCATTTCGTCCAACAGGAATAGTTCTTCTAATTCTATGAATCTTTCTAGAACGTTTTTCTCTTGAATATCGTTCAAAAAAGTTTCGGATTGCCAGGTATTCCACCAATTAGTAACCCCAGGTTCCAGACTTTTCTTAAATGAGATAGAGACCCACCAGGGCAAAAATACTATAGATATAAGATATGGGAGGGAAGTCAACGTTTTATTTATTTTTTTTTTTTTCATTTTGTATCTGTGAGTTGTTACTGAACTTACTTCAAAGAATATAGAAATAGAATAAGGGTCCTTTTCAGATAAAAAAAAATATATATATATATATATATAAATATGATTCCCGAAGATATCTCAATTGGGTAAATTCAAACGAATTTCATCTTCATTTGATCCGCTCGATGAATACTCGAAAGCCCGGTTGAAGTAACGAATATTATTCGGATTTTGAGACAACCCCCCGGATCAATTAATTATTTAGAAATGTTTCACCATATAATCACAGCCCGGGAATAACGTATCAATTCAAAATATTGAGCCTAAAAAGATAAATTCTGTATTACGAAATAAATGTTTGGATATATTTGATGAAGCATACTTATTAGATTAGACTTTTTTTTTTTTTACTCGTATAATATAAAAAAATGGAGTTGGGACCCATACGCATACAAAAAATGGCTTTTTATTATAGTTGTTCCATATACGTTCTCCTGCTTTTGTTTTATTCTATGTGGGTCGCCTCGTCAACGAAGCGCGGAAAGGAAATCTAATATGTTTCGCCCGAATGAACATTCTGAAGAAACTTCTGTTGTATTAAAAAGGGAATTAGCAAGTTCCTTCTCTCATGCTGAGAAAACATTCATTCTTCGGTTCATTTCAAAATACTTCAATTGGTACGCGCAAAAAATAGGCCAATTCGGCGGCTTTTTGTTCAATTTCTCGTGGAGTAAAATTATCATCACTGCGGGTCAATGGAATGGCTCCTTGGCCTCTGATTTCCATATAAAGGACACGACGAGGATAAAGACCCTCTTTAATCTCCATTCTGATGGATTGTATATCTCTCATAAGGAAACGAAGGAAAATGCGACGATTTATTCCCGGAAATCCCCAACGAAAAATACCCACTATTCCTCCTTTTCTATCAAATTGGTCATAACCACTACCTACATTCCACGAAATTGTGCACCACAAATAGGAGCTAATGAATAGACCTGCGATCCCATAGAAAGACATCACAATCCCTTGTGGAAAAAAAACGATTTGCTGAGATGGAAATACGGATATCAGATTCCTACAAAGATAACTGGAAGTTCCAACCACTAAGAATCCTAGTGAACCTAAAAAAACGATACAGGCCCAACAAAAATTACTTGTTTTTCGAGACCCCGTTATAAGTTCTATCCATATATGTTCTGATTGCCCGTTCATACTATATTAGATCCGCTTACATTCGATTGGAATTGAGAGAATATAATCCAAATGAATTTGAATTTACTTCTCTTGATCCCGAAGTAACTCTCATCAACTAGCACTATTTTGATGAGAACCATTAGGAGTAATTGGTTAGATACGTTGACTTTCTATTTAAAATATTTGCCAATCCATTTTTAACCAGCTATACCCGCGTATACATACATGCATTTATGCAGATATTATATGTCCGTATGCATAACAAACAGCTCTTTCATTTGTGTTCGAAAAGAGCCACATATCGTACCATATTACATTAAATAAATATCCGTATTATGATCCCGTTATGATACCGTGTTGAAATAAATTGATGAGATTTGGTCTCGCCGGATCTATACAATCTTATTTTTTTGGACATGAAGAGATAAAGAAGCCATTGCAATTGCCGGAAATACTAGGCCCACTAAGGGCACAAAAATAGAGGGTAAGTTGAGATCTGTCATAGAACGGGTGCCCCAATTTCATATTTGTACCTATTATAAAGATATCTTATCATAAGTATATCTATTCTAAGTAATATTAATGAAATCTATTATAAGTGCAAGAAGTGTAGAATGAAATTAAGTGCACCTATTCATCTTTCTACATAAATATGGATGATAATCCACTTTTATTTAAAAAAATTCCATTTTTTTTTTTCTTATTCTTCTTCCCCCAGCCTTTCCTTATCTTATTTCTATTTTTCAGATCAGGATAAGGAGTTTTTTTTTATTAGTATGAACTAAATATAAATACTTGTTCGCTACAAATAATTGAATCTAGTGCTATACTTTAATTTCCTGAATTTTTATTCAAGGGAAAGAAACCGTGTAGTTGAAATAATTCACTCAGAACACCTTTTAAAGGATTACGTGGTACAATTTGGTCGAATAAGCCCTTATCGAATAAATACTCAGCCGATTGTGAACCCTCGGGTACTGTCTTATTCAATGTTTGTTCTATTACTCTTTTACCCGCAAATGCAATGTAGGCATTTGGTTCAGCAATAATAACATCACCCAACATACCAAAACTGGCTGTTACTCCGCCGGTTGTAGGGGATGTAAGGATTGATACATAGAATAACTTTTTATTTGATTGATAATTATATAAAACAGAAGATATTTTAGCCATTTGCATCAAGCTCAAACTTCCTTCTTGCATACGTGCTCCTCCGGAAGCACACACAATAATGACAGGTAGAGATCGATTAGTAGCATACTCGATCAAACGGGCGATTTTCTCGCCGACTACGGATCCCATACTACCCCCCATGAATTGAAAATCCATAACCCCAATTGCTATCGGGATACCGTTTAGTTGACCTATGCCCGTTTGAACAGCTTCAGTTAAACCCGTCTTTCGTTGATAAGAATCAATGCGATCTCTATAAGGTTCTTCTTCTGAATGAAATTCAATGGGGTCAATAGAGACCATATCTTCATTCATAGGATCCCAAGTGCCCGGATCAATCAAAAGTTCGATTCTATCTGAACTACTCATTTTCAAATGATATCCACACTGTTCACAAATATTCATTTTTGACCTAAAAAATTTTTTATAATTTAATCCATAACAATTTTCGCACTGAACCCATAAATGTCTATATTTTTTATTTATATCAAAATCACTGGATCTTCCTCTTATATTGAAATCACTGCCATTACTACTAGTTCTTATACTCGAACTCCCGCTTTCACTACCACTTACACTTTCAGTACAAATGAAACTATAAATATAACTGTCACTATAATTGTCGGTACCACCGGAAATAGAACTATTAATACTGACTTTAAAACGAAGATAACTATCAATACAACTATTAATGTGATTGATCCAACTAGATTGAGTATCATACATGTAATGATAATAGTAGTGATTGTTACTATTAGACCCACTATTCCAATAACTAGAAAAAAAACTTTCTAGTTCACTCAGAAAAGAACTATCATTGTCAATCTCAAAAATTTTATTTTCAATATCAAAATATACGGAATAACTGTCACCATTACTATCCCTAACTAAAAAAGTTTCATCAAAGATAAAACTCCAAATATTCCGGATATCAAATAAATAATCAACATTATTGAAAGTATAACTGCCGCTATTACTCCAACTAGGAATGTTTTCCCCCGTATCATTTATAATGGGCTCTTCACTTCCGCTAGTATGTCCAATAGCATTAGAACTATCCGTTGATTTACTTAGCCCACACCTATGTTCTAGCTTTTCGTTAAACAATATCGAATTGAACCACGATTTTTCCATAGAGTCTTCCCGCCCACTGTTTGATGAAAATACAATAGATGAATAGTCATTCGAGATTTTAATAGTTTTTTTTATTTCCTATCAGAATTAAGCATATGGATCCAATCATTAGGATTGTTAACTAACAATGAGTGACTATTGAAAGAAATGATTCTTATTTTTTTTTTTGGGGGGGGGATCGGGGGTATTCACTTCGATATATATATTCAATAATATATATATATTATGATAGAATATCATAGAATCTTTTCCTCAATTTGAAATAGAACGAAAAAGACAATATACAGGATGGATAAAAGGAGCCCTTCCCTGGTTTGATCTTTGGTTATTTACCCTTCGATCTTATCTTGTATTTAGATCTTGTGTATATACATATAGGTAAGATCTGTACATATGTATCCGTACATATGAAAGATATATGCAAATACTAATACTATAGTATTAGTATTAGTATAGGATACTTATTCTTTATTCGGCTCAATCCTTCTTTTTAGGAAAAGATTGGGCCGAATTTCATTGCAATTAGAAGAGCAAACAGGAATTACGCGCGCTTATTTCTTCTATGTATCTGGCTTATCTACAGGTCTAGCTTATCTACTGGGTCGAACTCGAATTTGATCTCCTTCCAGACTTCACAAGCTGCGGCTAGTTCAGGGCTCCATTTGCTAGCTTCACGAATAATTTCATTACCTTCACGGGCAAGATCACGTCCCTCATTACGAGCTTGTACACACGCTTCTAAAGCCACTCGATTAGCTACTGCCCCAGGTGCATTTCCCCAGGGGTGTCCTAAAGTTCCTCCGCCGAACTGTAGTACGGAATCATCCCCAAAGATTTCGGTCAGGGCAGGCATATGCCAAACATGAATACCCCCGGAAGCCACGGGCAGAACACCTGGCATAGAGACCCAATCTTGAGTGAAAAAAATACCACGACTTCGGTCTTTTTCAATAAAATCATCACGCAGTAAATCAACAAAACCTAAAGTCATCTCACGCTCCCCTTCCAGTTTACCCACTACTGTACCAGCGTGAATATGATCTCCGCCAGACATCCGTAATGCTTTAGCTAGTACACGAAAATGCATACCATGATTTTTCTGTCTATCAATAACTGCATGCATTGCGCGATGAATGTGAAGAAGTAGGCCATTGTCGCGGCAATAATGAGACAAGCTAGTATTTGCAGTGAATCCCCCAGTTAAGTAGTCATGCATTACGATAGGAACTCCCAATTCTCTAGCAAATACGGCCCTTTTGATCATTTCTTCACATGTACCCGCAGTAGCATTCAAGTAATGTCCTTTGATTTCGCCAGTTTCGGCCTGCGCCTTATAAATTGCTTCGGCACAAAATATAAAACGGTCTCTCCAACGCATAAATGGTTGTGAGTTCACGTTTTCATCATCCTTAGTAAAATCAAGTCCACCGCGTAGACATTCATAAACAGCTCTACCGTAGTTCTTTGCAGATAATCCCAATTTTGGTTTAATGGTACATCCCAATAGGGGACGACCATACTTGTTCAATTTATCTCTTTCAACTTGGATGCCATGGGGCGGGCCTTGGAAAGTTTTTGAATAAGAAGGAGGAATTCGCAGATCCTCCAGACGTAGAGCTCGTAGGGCTTTGAAACCAAATACATTACCCACAATGGAAGTAAACATGTTAGTAACAGAACCTTCTTCAAAAAGGTCTAAAGGATAAGCTACATAAGCAATATATTGATTTTCCTCCCCAACAACGCTCTCGATGTGGTAGCATCGTCCTTTGTAACGATCAAGACTGGTAAGTCCATCAGTCCACACAGTTGTCCATGTACCAGTAGAAGATTCGGCAGCTACCGCAGCGCCTGCTTCTTCAGGCGGAACTCCAGGTTGAGGAGTTACTCGGAAGGCTGCCAAGATATCAGTATCTTTGGTTTCGTAGTCAGGAGTATAATAAGTCAATTTGTAATCTTTAACACCAGCTTTGAATCCAGCACTTGCTTTAGTCTCTGTTTGTGGTGACATAAGTCCCTCCCTACAACTCATGAATTAATAATTCTCACAACAACAAGGTCTACTCGATATGGATTGGGCATAAATGAATGAAACCTTTGACAAAAATATTTCAAAAAAAAAAAGATTCAACTAATATTATCAACCAATGAAAATGTTAAAATGGTTCGTTATTAGACCATGTATTTGATGAATCAAATACATCATTATTGTATACTCTTTGATATATATGGCGCAACCCAATCCTTCTTTTGCAAATTTATAATTTTTAATTGATCCCCCTCTTATTATTAATTTAAGAAATACTAAGAAAAATTCCCCCTTGACAGTGATATATGTTGTATATGTAAATCCTAGATGTGAAAATAGGCATAATTCATCCATGAAAAGGTATAAAACAAAAAATCGACGGAAATTTATATAAAAAAATAAAGAACAATGGCCGGCGAGATAGAACATAAATCGAGTCCGGGCTCGAATTCTCATAGATAATATGGATATGGATGGTATCTTCGATAATGATAGAAAAATGAAACACACTTACTCACGATTCTTATTCATTTACTTGATATTTAAAAAAAGGGGGGGATTGGTTGAACTTGAAAATTTACTCATTCAATGAGTAAACGATTGAATTGGATTCGGTTTGGCGGTACCAACTAAATCAAATGCTAACTCCATTTATTTCTTATTGAATTAACCGATCGGCTTGCTATCGGACATTTATTTTTGATTTGGTACTATATACAATACAAATATACAAATACAAAATTTTGACATATTTCACTTTATTATGATTATGAGAATCAATCCTACTACTTCTGGTCCTGCGGTTTCTACGCTTGAAGAAAAAAACCTAGGGCGTATCGCTCAAATTATTGGCCCGGTACTCGATGTCGTTTTTACCCCGGGGAAGATGCCTAATATTTATAACGCTTTGGTAGTTAAGGGTCGAGATACTGTCGGTCAGCAAATGAATGTTACTTGTGAGGTACAGCAATTATTAGGAAATAATCGAGTTAGAGCTGTCGCTATGAGTGCTACAGACGGTCTGACGAGAGGGATGGAAGTGATTGACACGGGAGCTCCTCTAAGCGTTCCAGTCGGCGGAGCTACTCTCGGACGAATTTTCAACGTTCTTGGAGAGCCTGTTGATGATTTAGGCCCTGTAGATACTCGCACAACATCTCCTATTCATAGATCTGCGCCTGCCTTTATACAGTTAGATACGAAATTATCAATCTTTGAAACAGGAATTAAAGTAGTGGATCTTTTAGCTCCCTATCGTCGTGGAGGAAAAATCGGGTTATTTGGGGGAGCTGGAGTAGGTAAAACAGTACTCATCATGGAATTGATCAATAACATTGCCAAAGCTCATGGAGGCGTATCCGTATTTGGCGGAGTAGGTGAACGTACTCGTGAAGGAAATGATCTCTACATGGAAATGAAAGAATCCGGAGTGATTAATGAAAAAAATATTGCAGAATCAAAAGTAGCTCTAGTCTATGGTCAAATGAATGAACCGCCGGGAGCTCGTATGAGAGTTGGTTTGACTGCCCTAACCATGGCAGAATATTTCCGGGATGTTAATGAGCAAGACGTGCTTCTATTCATCGACAATATCTTTCGTTTCGTCCAAGCAGGATCAGAAGTATCCGCCTTATTGGGGAGAATGCCTTCCGCAGTGGGTTATCAACCTACCCTTAGTACAGAAATGGGTTCTTTGCAAGAAAGAATTACTTCTACCAAAGAGGGATCTATAACTTCGATCCAAGCAGTTTATGTACCTGCGGATGATTTAACCGACCCTGCCCCTGCCACGACATTTGCACATTTAGATGCTACTACCGTATTATCAAGGGGATTGGCCGCCAAAGGTATTTATCCAGCGGTAGATCCTTTAGATTCTACGTCAACTATGCTACAACCCCGGATCGTTGGCGAGGAACATTATGAAACTGCGCAAAGAGTTAAGCAAACTTCACAACGTTACAAAGAGCTTCAGGACATTATAGCTATTCTTGGGTTGGACGAATTATCCGAGGAGGATCGTTTAACTGTAGCAAGAGCACGAAAAATTGAGCGTTTCTTATCACAACCCTTCTTCGTGGCAGAAGTATTTACTGGTTCTCCAGGAAAATATGTTGGTCTCGCAGAAACAATTAGGGGGTTTCGACTGATCCTTTCCGGAGAATTAGACGGTCTTCCCGAGCAGGCCTTTTATTTGGTGGGTAACATCGATGAAGCTACCGCGAAAGCTATGAACTTAGAAGTGGAGAGCAAATGGAAGAAATGACCTTAAATCTTTGTGTACTGACTCCTAATCGAATTATTTGGGATTCAGAAGTGAAAGAAATCATTTTATCTACTAATAGTGGCCAAATTGGCGTATTACCAAACCACGCGCCTATTGCCACGGCTGTAGATATAGGTCTTTTGAGAATACGCCTCAACGACCAATGGTTAACGGTGGCTCTAATGGGTGGTTTCGCTAGAATAGGTAATAATGAGATCACTATTTTAGGAAATGATGCGGAGATGAGTACTGACATTAATCCACAAGAAGCTCAAAAAACTCTTGAAATAGCTGAAGCTAACTTAAGTAGAGTCGAGGGTAAGAAACAAGCAATTGAGGCGAATCTAGCTCTCAGACGGGCTAGGACACGAGTAGAGGCTATTAATGCTATTTCCTACTAGTAAATACATCAAAATAATCAAAAGAACTTTTTTAGAAGTAGAAGTTCTTTATTATAAATTATAATTATACACCACATTTTTATTCCACTAATTGAACACAATCAAGTCTAATCTGATACAACAAAAATAAAGAAGATGGGTAGAAAAACTTATTAGATACCGTTGACTCCGGTATTTAATAAGTTCTACCTACTATTGGATTTGAACCAATGACTTCCGCCGTATGAAAGCAATACTCTAACCACTGAGTTAAGTAGGTCACGTATCACCGGCCCATCACTTCGGGAATTATAGATGGAATAATATTTCTAAGCAATACGAATCCATTAACAGTAAACAGATCAAAGAACTCTCATGTGGGATCACGGAATATCCATTCCATCTTGACAAAAAATTATCTAGATGTTAATATATCTATGACAAGGGCTATAGCTCAGTTAGGTAGAGCACCTCGTTTACACGTGCGCCAACGCTTTTCAAGGGAGCCAATTATGCAATGAACATAATTCATCTTATTGAGAAATTGATGTCTTACTCCATAGATTCGAGGGAACAAGAGAACAATAGCCTGACAAATATTTGGTTCGGCACGATTCAAGTGCGAATGCAGGTGCCAAATAGAACCCGCCATCGATTTGGTAGTTGATAAGGTTAATAGCCAGTCCATTCAATGCCAGGCATAATGAGTATAAGGGCCTCAAAATAACCTCTTTTCGTTCTATGAACTTTAAGGTGTATGAAGTCTCATATTTGACTCTTGCTGCGGAGCGGTGGAGACTCCATTTAACTTAAGTTGATCTAGGCCGGAGGCAGACCTAAGTCAAGGTACCCCCTCTTTGAAACACTTTGGTATTGCTCCTGGATTAGAATATAAATAATGAATCAGAGCACATGGAGCCATCTCATTATCTTCTTATCTTCCTGTAAAGGAAAGACAAAATATGGTGAACTAACTGATCTTTCCATCAGTTAATGAAAGAGCCCAATGCAACAAAATGCATGTTGGGTCTTTGAAACAGTTTGAATCATTTTGATAATAAGAAGTTTGATCTGTTTTACCGAGAAGGTCTACGGTTCGAGTCCGTATAGCCCTAATACATTCTATTTTTGTATAGACATTCTATTTTAGTTTAGTATAGGTTTTATTTCCTCATTAGGTACTTGTTTATGGGCTGGCCTGGCCAATTTATTGGTCCATAGAAATGAAAGCATTACCACATGTTTATGTAAGTACATAGGAAGACAAAAATAAAAACAACAACAATGCATTTCAATAAATAAAAACGGTATTTGTCAAATCTCGGATAACATACCCATACTTCTTCATTCATTTTTGTGGATGAATTACATATAACTTTTTCCTCTTTATGTAATTTATGATTCCGTCGATTATACCACCCTGTGCTGTACTATCTTTCATTGCGTAGCGTAGGTTTGCTGTAAAACAAACCTTTTTTTTTTTTTATTCTGAGAGGGTCAGTGGGATAGTACAAGAAAAAAGTTTCTAATTTTTTGGTATAGAAAGATATGAATTGCTATATGTAAAGGTTCCTCACAACTCTGAATCAAATCCATTAAGAAAAATAGAAATTAAATTTAGGACAAGGAAAGGGGATAAAATATAATCGTTTGATGCATTAGATTATGTTTCTGTATTTGTTTTGTATCGAATTAATAGAAGCAATGATCTTCTACCTGAATTATTATTTTCTGAAAATAATAAATACTTTATTTTCAAATTGAAATAAAAAAAAAAATCTAAATGGGATTCTGTTGAATGAATCTTTAAACAAAACACGTCCCACATCAAACAAACTATAAATTATACGGTTTGACTTGATCAAAATAAGTTTTTGTTTCGCCTAAGAAGTTCCGGATGAATTGACAATTCCAATTCGAATGGAATAATTCAGCATATTCCACATTAATAATTAATAGGAGTACATTTATGTTTCTGCTTTACGAATATGATATTTTCTGGGTATTTCTGATAATATCAAGCGTTATTCCTATCTTAGCATTTGTAATTTCCGGAGTTTTAGCGCCTATTACTGAAGGACCGGAGAAGTTCTCTAGTTATGAATCAGGTATAGAACCCATGGGGGATGCTTGGTTACAATTCCGAATACGCTATTACATGTTTGCTCTAGTTTTTGTTGTTTTTGATGTTGAAACAGTCTTTCTTTATCCATGGGCAATGAGTTTCGATGTATTGGGTGTATCCGTATTTATAGAAGCTTTCATTTTCGTGCTTATCCCAATTGTTGGTTCAGTTTATGCATGGCGAAAAGGAGCATTAGAATGGTCTTAGCTGAATATTCAGACAATAAAAATAAAAAAGAAGGAAAAGATTACATTGAGACAGTTATGAATTTTATTGAGTTTCCGTTACTTGACCAAACAATACCCAATTCAATTATTTCAACTACATCGAATGATCTTTCGAATTGGTCAAGACTCTCCAGTTTATGGCCACTTCTCTACGGTACCAGTTGTTGTTTTATTGAATTTGCTTCATTAATAGGCTCGCGATTCGACTTTGATCGTTATGGATTGGTACCAAGATCGAGTCCTAGGCAAGCGGACCTCATTTTAACAGCTGGCACAGTAACAATGAAGATGGCTCCCTCTTTAGTGAGATTATATGAGCAAATGCCTGAACCAAAATATGTCATTGCTATGGGAGCCTGTACTATTACAGGGGGGATGTTCAGTACTGATTCTTAT
>CANTAL010000294.1:80000-97500 GCA_947650365.1 Chamaelirium japonicum
ATATTTCTCAACAACAATTTCTCTCATCAGTTAAGTTATCCCATGGATCTATTACTAGATCTATTAGTAATTCATGAATTGTCCCATGGATTTTTCTATTTCAATTGTATAACGTATACGCGTTATCAAAACAAAACGGATGGTTACTCTACTCTATTTTATCATGGAATAATAATTATAATTATTCCATTCTTTTTCCTACTTTTTTGATCATCACCAAATCAAAACTTCTCTAATTACCAGAATACGTAGTAAAATAAAGCCCTTTGGTATTCAAATAGTAATAGTTCCGTGCATCAGTATACTACTAAATTGGAATGAAATCCAATCTTATTCAAATATTTCATATCTCTCCTTATCAAAAAGCGAACAATTTGAGCGGACGGCCCACATTTTTTTAGAATTGAGTCTATTTTTATGATATTTCGTACTACTCTGTACAATTCCTTGTTTGTGGGATTATTTCCAAAAAGGGATAATGAGAAGAATTTATAGAATGGATTGCTAATTATGCCTAGATCTCGGATAAATGGAAATTTTATTGATAAGACCTTTTCAATTGTAGCTAATATCGTATTACGAATAATTCCGACAACTTCAGGGGAAAAAAAGGCATTTACCTATTACAGAGATGGTGCGATTTGATTATTTTTTTTTTTAGCCCTTAGTCTGAGAGAAAGAGACCCGATTCGGGCTAGAAAGAAACAAATTATTGAAATAAACCTACGCTTAGTGAAGGTGAAGTTTAGAGATAGAACAATTCCTTCTGTCGTGTATCCTCGATTGATGCAGCCTCAGATGCTTTAATTATTGATTTTAGTATTGAGCGAAAGGTTACACCTATACTATAGGTTCTGGTTTGTGGGTCAACCCTACTCCACTAGTACCAATAGGCCGCATAGGGGAAGAAGCACTACTCCTAGGAATCAACAACACGAAAACTTTGTTATAAATTTCCCCTTTCCTTATCGGTATCGGGACTAACAAGAATGGTTGGGACAACAAGCATCCATCTCGTTCGTACTTTTGATACCCATATAACCATCAAAGATCGTTGAAGTGACTAATTTCTGGAAATAGGGGGCGTTGAGGACAAATAAATCGTTGGAGTTACCATTTCCATCTAGCACTAATATGATTGGTGTTAAGAAAAAACAAACCC
The DNA here is from genome assembly GCA_947650365.1 of Chamaelirium japonicum. Lineage (NCBI taxonomy): Eukaryota > Viridiplantae > Streptophyta > Magnoliopsida > Liliales > Melanthiaceae > Chamaelirium > Chamaelirium japonicum. The sequence continues at coordinate 81,163 of CANTAL010000294.1, forward strand.
CTTTCGGGAAGGCTGGCTAGAGATTTCTTGTAAAAATACTAGTCCCTGTCAGTTCATAATGAGAATAGTGAAATTTGAATCCTATAGAATAGATTATTTCCTTTAGTACTTTATGCACAGGAGGGAGGAGCCGTATGAGATGAAAATCTCACATACGGTTCTGGAACGGAGATTCTTTGAATAGAATGAACGACCGTAACGGATGTTGGCTCAATCCGAAGGAAATTATGCGGAAGCTTTACAGAATTATTATGAAGCTACGCGCCCAGAAATTGATCCTTATGATCGAAGTTATATACTCTATAACATAGGCCTTATACACACAAGCAACGGAGAGCATACGAAGGCTTTGGAATATTATTTTTGGGCACTAGAACGAAACCCATTCTTACCACAAGCTTTTAATAATATGGCCGTGATCTGTCATTACGTGCGACTATCTCCACTATAGAAAGAAGGAAAAAAAGATCAAATCGGCTAGTAAATACTAGAAAAAAAGGGGCTTTCTACATATGCATCGTCCAAAGCAACGATTTTTATCAGCTGTAGCAAGGAAAGAGACTTCACAAGAACCAAAATATGAAGAAAGAGGTACGCCTATATACTCTATGGATAAAGGATCAAATTGATAGAAAAAGCGCCGTAAAGATCAATTAGCAAGCTATTGGGTCGATACAGTTAAGAACTGCTTACTTTACTTATGTCATGATATGAGATCAAAGTTCGGAATCAACTTATGTAATATAGTCGATCCACTAAGGTATTGAGCAGCGGTGTAGTACCAAATCCCAAAGATAGTAAGTTCTTTTTTCTTACGGAGGAAAGTCTTTTTCAACGATTCTATATAAATTTCATATATGAAATGAAACCGAGATAGTTACCTTTCAGAAAAATTCAAACGATATAGGGGGATATCTATTCTTCATTCTTCTGAAGGTGTGGGAGAAAAGATAAAACTGATTATTGATCAATATTAGATTAGAGTTTGAAACTTATGTAATTAACTTCTTCTGGTTAACCCAATAAAAAAGGGGATAGGTTTATTAAAAATCGAATTCCGTTAGCAATAGGGTAAATTAATAAGATGGGGCACAAAAAGAATCGATTGTGGAGCCGTATGAGGTAGGAAACTCTCAAGTACGGTTCTAAGGGAAGGAATTGACATTAACCTACCTATTCCGACCGGGGAGAACAGGCCATTCTACAGGGCGATTCTGAAATTGCGGAGGCTTGGTCCGATCAAGCTGCTGAGTATTGGAAACAAGCTATAGCGCTTACTCCAGGTAATTATATTGAAGCACATAATTGGTTGAAGATCACGGGGCGTTTCGAATTCGAATAAAACCACCCTCTTTTTAAATTTATTAAGGTTATTGGATCCATCAATCAAATAAAATAGACCGTTCCTCTGAGAAGATCCAATCAAGAATTTCATTATACCCATTCCTTCTACAATCATTATATTTTGTATGGTATCTCATAAGGATAAATGGTACGGATACTGCAGTATAGAATATAGTTAATAAAATAAAGTTCATAAAATAAATAAAAGATACCCTCAAATGACTAAATATAGATATCACAATAGATCTTATTAATTATAATAAATGATCTTGTGATTTAGAATATAATAATAAGATGTTTCATGGAAGTAGATCCATATAGGCACTTATACATTCATATATAAATACACTAGGACTGGGTTGCAAAAAAAAAGAGTTTCTTCGTCACGCCAGGAAAGTATTTTACAGTAAATATTTTGTCCGTTGGGCACCTAATCGTTATGTCATAATAGATCCGAACACTTGCCCTGGATCAACTTCGATATCATAATTGCTCTAGTGAATAACTATGAATAACTAAATAAATGAGAGATAGGAAAGAAAGGGATTAATCATAAATAAAATATCCATCTTTTAGGGGTTTCACCAAAAACTTGACTGTTGGCAGGTCTCTTTATATGTGTTGTCCGGAAAGAGGAGGGCTTAATGATTATTCGTTCGCCGGAACCAGAAGTTAAAATTGTTGTAGATAGGGATCCCGTAAAAACGTCTTTTGACGAATGGGCCAGACCGGGCCATTTCTCAAGAACAATAGCTAAGGGCCCTGATACTACCACTTGGATCTGGAACCTACATGCTGATGCTCACGATTTCGATAGTCATACCAGTGATTTGGAGGAGATCTCTCGAAAAGTATTTAGTGCTCATTTTGGTCAACTCTCCATTATCTTTCTTTGGCTGAGCGGCATGTACTTCCACGGCGCCCGTTTTTCCAATTATGAAGCATGGCTAAGTGATCCTACTCACATTGGGCCCAGTGCTCAGGTAGTTTGGCCAATAGTGGGTCAAGAAATATTGAATGGTGATGTGGGCGGGGGTTTCCGAGGAATACAAATAACCTCCGGTTTTTTTCAGATTTGGCGAGCATCTGGAATAACTAGTGAATTACAACTCTATTGTACTGCAATTGGTGCATTGGTCTTTGCATCGTTAATGCTTTTTGCCGGTTGGTTCCATTATCACAAAGCCGCCCCAAAATTGGCTTGGTTCCAAGATGTAGAATCTATGTTGAATCACCATTTAGCGGGGTTACTAGGACTTGGATCTCTTTCTTGGGCGGGACACCAAATCCACGTATCTTTGCCGATTAACCAATTTCTCGATGCTGGAGTTGATCCTAAAGAGATACCACTTCCTCATGAATTCATCTTGAATCGGGATCTTTTGGCTCAACTTTATCCCAGTTTTTCCAAAGGAGCAACCCCCTTTTTTACCTTGAATTGGTCAAAATATGCGGAATTTCTGAGTTTTCGTGGAGGATTAAATCCAATAACAGGGGGCCTATGGCTGAGCGATATTGCACACCATCATTTAGCGATTGCAATTCTTTTCCTGATCGCCGGCCATATGTATAGGACCAACTGGGGCATCGGTCATGGCCTTAAAGACATTTTAGAGGCTCATAAGGGTCCATTTACGGGCCAAGGTCATAGGGGCCTCTATGAAATCCTAACAACATCATGGCATGCTCAATTATCTATTAATCTGGCTATGTTAGGCTCTTCAACCATTGTTGTGGCTCACCATATGTATTCCATGCCCCCTTATCCATACCTAGCTATTGACTACGGTACACAACTTTCCTTGTTCACACACCACATGTGGATCGGTGGATTTCTCATAGTTGGTGCTGCTGCGCATGCAGCCATTTTTATGGTAAGAGATTACGATCCAACTACTCGATACAACGATCTATTAGATCGTGTCCTTAGGCACCGTGATGCAATTATATCACATCTTAACTGGGCATGTATATTTCTAGGTTTTCACAGCTTTGGTTTGTATATTCATAATGATACCATGAGCGCTTTGGGGCGTCCTCAAGATATGTTTTCAGATACTGCTATACAATTACAACCCATCTTTGCTCAATGGGTACAAAACACCCATGCTTTAGCGCCTGGCGTAACAGCTCCTGGTGCAACAACAAGTACCAGCTTAATTTGGGGGGGTAGTGAATTAGTAGAAGTAGGCGGTAAAGTCGCTTTGTTACCTATTCCATTAGGAACCGCAGATTTTTTAGTTCATCACATTCATGCATTTACGATTCATGTGACTGTATTGATACTACTGAAAGGTGTTCTATTTGCTCGCAGTTCCCGTTTGATACCCGATAAAGCAAATCTGGGCTTTCGTTTCCCTTGTGATGGACCTGGAAGAGGGGGGACATGTCAAGTATCCGCCTGGGATCATGTCTTCTTAGGTCTATTCTGGATGTACAATGCAATTTCGGTAGTCATTTTTCATTTCAGTTGGAAAATGCAGTCGGATGTTTGGGGTACTATAAGTGATCAAGGGGTGGTAACTCATATAACAGGGGGGAACTTTGCACAGAGTTCCATTACTATTAATGGGTGGCTACGGGATTTCTTATGGGCACAGGCATCTCAGGTAATTCAGTCTTATGGTTCTTCATTATCCGCATATGGTCTTTTTTTCTTAGGTGCTCATTTTGTCTGGGCTTTCAGTTTAATGTTTCTATTCAGCGGCCGTGGTTATTGGCAAGAACTCATTGAATCCATCGTTTGGGCTCATAACAAATTAAAAGTTGCTCCTGCTACTCAGCCTAGAGCATTAAGCATTGTACAAGGACGTGCTGTAGGAGTAACCCATTACCTTCTGGGTGGAATTGCCACAACATGGGCATTCTTCTTAGCAAGAATTATTGCAGTAGGATAATGGCTAGGAGGATTTGAAAGATATTATGGCATTAAGATTTCCAAGGTTTAGCCAAGGCTTAGCTCAGGACCCCACTACTCGTCGTATTTGGTTTGGTATTGCTACCGCACATGACTTCGAGAGTCATGATGATATTACTGAGGAACGTCTTTATCAGAACATTTTTGCTTCTCACTTTGGCCAGTTAGCAATAATTTTTCTGTGGACGTCCGGAAATCTGTTTCATGTAGCTTGGCAAGGAAATTTTGAGTCATGGATACAGGACCCTTTACATGTAAGACCTATTGCTCATGCAATTTGGGATCCTCATTTTGGTCAACCAGCCGTAGAAACCTTTACTCGGGGAGGTGCTATCGGCCCAGTGAATATCGCCTATTCTGGTGTTTATCAGTGGTGGTATACAATCGGATTACGTACCAATGAAGATCTTTATACTGGAGCTCTTTTTCTATTATTTCTTTCCGCTATATCCTTAATAGCGGGTTGGTTACACCTACAGCCAAAATGGAAACCGAGCGTTTCCTGGTTCAAAAATGCCGAATCTCGTCTAAATCATCATTTGTCAGGACTTTTTGGAGTAAGTTCCTTGGCTTGGACAGGACATTTAGTTCATGTCGCTATTCCCGGATCCAGGGGGGAGTACGTCAGATGGAATAATTTCTTAGACGTATTGCCGCACCCCCAGGGGTTGGGACCACTTCTTACGGGTCGGTGGAATCTTTATGCCCAAAACCCCGATTCAAATAGTCATTTATTTGGTACTTCCCAAGAAGCGGGAACTGCCATTCTAACCCTTCTTGGGGGATTCCATCCACAAACGCAAAGTTTATGGCTGACCGATATTGCTCATCATCATTTAGCTATTGCATTCATTTTTCTCGTTGCCGGTCATATGTATAGAACTAACTTCGGGATTGGGCACAGTATCAAAGATCTTTTAGAAGCACATATTCCTCCGGGGGGTCGATTAGGGCGTGGGCATAAGGGTCTTTATGACACAATCAATAATTCGATTCATTTTCAATTAGGTCTTGCCCTAGCTTCTTTAGGGGTTATTACTTCCTTAGTAGCTCAACACATGTACTCTTTACCTGCTTATGCATTCATAGCACAAGACTTTACTACTCAAGCTGCGTTATATACTCATCACCAATACATCGCAGGGTTCATCATGACAGGAGCCTTTGCTCATGGAGCTATATTCTTCATTAGAGATTATAATCCGGAACAGAATGAAGATAATGTATTGGCAAGAATGTTAGACCATAAAGAAGCTATCATATCTCATTTAAGTTGGGCCAGCCTGTTTCTGGGGTTCCATACCTTGGGCCTTTATGTTCATAACGACGTCATGCTCGCTTTTGGTACTCCGGAAAAACAAATCTTGATCGAACCCATATTTGCCCAATGGATACAATCCGCTCATGGTAAGACTTCATATGGGTTCGATGTACTCTTATCTTCAACGAATGGCCCAGCATTCAATGCTGGCCGAAGCATATGGTTACCCGGCTGGTTGAATGCTATTAATGAGAATAGTAATTCACTCTTCTTAACAATAGGTCCTGGAGATTTCTTGGTTCATCATGCTATTGCTCTAGGTTTACATACAACTACATTGATTTTAGTAAAAGGTGCTTTAGATGCACGTGGTTCCAAGTTAATGCCGGATAAAAAGGATTTTGGTTATAGTTTTCCTTGCGACGGCCCCGGGCGCGGCGGTACTTGTGATATTTCTGCTTGGGACGCATTTTATTTGGCAGTTTTCTGGATGTTAAATACCATTGGATGGGTGACTTTTTATTGGCATTGGAAACACATCACATTATGGCAGGGTAACGTTTCACAATTTAATGAATCCTCCACTTATTTGATGGGGTGGTTAAGGGATTATTTATGGTTAAACTCTTCACAACTTATCAACGGGTATAGAACCCTTTTGGTATGAATAGTTTATCGGTATGGGCGTGGATGTTTTTATTTGGACATCTTGTTTGGGCTACTGGATTTATGTTCTTAATTTCCTGGCGGGGATATGGCAGGAATTGATTGAAACTTTAGCATGGGCTCATGAACGCACACCCTTGGCTAATTTGATTCGATGGAGAGATAAGCCAGTGGCTCTTTCCATTGTGCAAGCAAGATTGGTTGGATTAGCTCACTTTTCCGTAGGTTATATATTCACTTATGCAGCTTTCTTAATTGCCTCTACATCAAGGCAAATTTGGTTAATTTCGTTATTTATTGTTTTTTTTTTTTATGTACTGTATCAGGCAACAATTTCATTTGTTTCGATGTATAGGGGTTCTTATATTTTTACATCTAGGATCCGAACCATATCATTGATAATAATAGGAACTGAATATTATGGCAAGAAAAAGTTTGATTCAGAGGGAGAAGAAGCGGCAAGAAATTGGAACAGAAATATTATTTGATTCGCCGATCCTCAAAAAAAGAAATAAGCAAAGTTCTATCGTTGAGTGAAAAATGGGAAATTCATGGAAAATTGCAATCCCCACCACGTAATAGTGCAGCTATACGTCTTCATCGCCGTTGTTTTGTGACTGGAAGACCTAGAGCTAACTATCGAGACTTTGGGCTATCCGGACGCATACTTCGAGAAATGGTTCATGCATGTTTGTTACCAGGCGCAACAAGATCAAGTTGGTAAGGATAAAAAATATTGTTTCATATTTGTATAGATCTCTATGATCATAGATCATAGATCATAGAGGTGCCCTCTTTACCATTCTGTATAAATAGACTATTCTATTTGTATAGATATGGGTAAAGGGGCATATCCAATCTTTCTTCGTTTATTGGTTCACCCATTGTTCAGCGCGGAGTAGAGCAGCTTGGTAGCTCGCAAGGCTCATAACCTTGAGGTCACGGGTTCAAATCCTGTCTCCGCAACATTTTTTTTTTTACAAAAAATATATTTTTAGGCGTGATTCTGTTACCTATTAATTAATGACATTTTCGTTTTTTTTTTTTTGATGGGAGGTAAAGAAAAGGGAAGATAGAACTACTATACTAACTACCATAGTATAGTATAGTATAGTAGTCAAACTATACAAAATTTTGTATCATAGTACATTACATGGGCGGATAGCGGGGATCGAACCCGCATCTTCTCCTTGGCAAAGAGAAATTTTACCATTCGACTATATCCGCATTTTCTTCGGTCCTGATACGCACACATATGTCCACACATATATGACATATATGATATATCATATATGCGTCTGGATCATATTTGCGCAGGGTCAGATACTATACAAATTCCAATTAAGATCTTCTTATTATTCTTATTATTATATCCAATTAATAACCATTAAATTCATTTTTTATTTTTGGAACTCGGATTGAATCTTAATGTGATGTGTCTCACATTCTAATTTTTTTAGAAGGAGTGGTATTTTTTAATTGGAGAAATACTAAAGAAGTTCAGAGATGAGAGAATTTAGAATAGCTACCAGAAAGACTAATCCAATCCATAATGATGTACCGGAAAATACAACATTTTTTTTACTTGACCAACCATCAGAAGAAGCAAATACAACCGGTAACACTAATCAGTAAAATTGATGAAGTCACAATTAATGCCAAAAACAGCTAATTGGAAAGCAATAGTCATGTTTGTAATACCTCCAAGCTATCAACAAATAAACTATACCATTGGATCCCTCGCCTCGTCAAAACTGCAATAGAAGAAAAATGCATCGTGGAGGGATTTGACCATGAATCAATTGATTCTTTTTACTAGGACATGGAATCGAGAGGAGTTTAGTAATTTCATTTACTTCACAAACGGACATACTAGATCATGCATATATCTATATATACAGTATACAAATAGATACATCGAAATATAGATTCGCATCATCTGGTTTCTACCGATAGTTAGTCTATCGTACTCATACATATAGTCATGTTCTATTCGCAGGAATAAAATAAATAGAGATTTCCTCCGGGAGGGATGGCTGAGTGGTTGATAGCTCCGGTCTTGAAAACCGGTATAGTTCTGAACAAAGAACTATCGAGGGTTCGAATCCCTCTCTCTCCTTTTACTTGTTGAATAAATTTTTTTCTTTATTCGTTTGGCCCGGCCCGTTATCTATCATAAAAAAGAATGGCTCGGCTATCCACCTAGCCGAGCCATAATAGAAAAAATAATATATATAGAAATTTAATAGATATAAATAAGAAAATCTCAGCTAAGAGGGGTCATGGAAAGAACAGGTTCCAAATCACGATCGATTCCTTTTTCAAATCCCGCTGCAGCCGCACGGGCCCTTCCCGCATGCCACAAATGCCCCACAAATAGGAAGAATCCTAGAACAAAATGAGAGGTAGCTAACCAACTTCTAGGAGAGACATAATTGACTGCATTGATTTCGGTAGCTACGCCACCCACGGAATTTAAAGAACCTAAAGGGGCATGCGTCATATATTCCGCCGAACGTCGTTCTTGCCAAGGTTGTATGTCTTTTTTCAGCCTATTCAAGTCCAAACCATTTGGACCCCTTAGAGGTTCCAACCAGGGAGCACGGAGATCCCAAAAACGCATAGTTTCTCCTCCAAAAATAACCTCCCCGGTCGGGGAACGCATTAGATATTTACCTAAACCGGTAGGTCCTTGGGCGGATCCCACGTTAGCCCCAAGACGTTGGTCTCTAACTAGAAAAGTAAATGCTTGAGCTTGAGAGGCTTCTGGCCCGGTGGGTCCGTAAAACTCACTAGGATAAGCAGTATTATTGAACCAGACGAAACAACAAGAGATGAAACCAAAGACAGATAAAGCACCTAAACTATAAGACAAGTAAGCCTCACCAGACCATACAAATGCGCGTCGAGCCCATGCAAAGGGTTTGGTTAAGATATGCCAAATTCCGCCAAGTATACAAATGGAACCTAACCATACATGTCCTCCAATTATATCTTCTAAATCGTCCACACTAACAATCCATCCTTCTCCCCCAAAAGGAGATTTTAGTAAATAACCAAATATAACGCTTGGGCTAAGGGTCAGGTTGGTAATTTTTCTTACATCCCCCCCCCCAGGGGCCCAGGTATCATATACGCCCCCAAAATAAAGAGCCTTAAGTACTAGAAGAAAAGCACCTATGCCTAACAAAATTAAGTGAATACCCAAAATTGTGGTCATTTTATTTCTATCTTTCCATACATAACCGAAAAATGGAAAGGATTCTTCAAGAGTCTCCGGTCCAAGAAGCGCATGATAGATACCGCCAAAGCCTAAGACGGCGGAGGAAATTAAGTGAAGTACTCCAGAAACAAAGTATGGAAAGGTGTCTATAACCCCCCCCCCCGGACCTACCCCCCAACCTAGAGTAGCTAGGTGGGGAAGTAAAATCACTCCTTGTTCATACATGGGTTTCTCTGGTACGAAATGAGCCACTTCAAATAGGTTCATTGCTCCAGCCCAGAATACGATTAATCCGGCATGGGCTACGTGAGCCCCGAGTAGTTTACCAGATAAATTGATAAGTCTGGCATTCCCCGCCCACCAAGCGAAACCGGTGGTTTCTTGATCACGACCAGCTAAAGCTAAAGTTCCATTAAAGAGCGTTTCCACGGGGTAGAACCTCCTCAGGGAATATAAGGTTTTCATGGGGCTGATCCTGAGCCGCCATCCAAGCACGAATACCTTCATTTAAGAGAATATTTTTGGTGTAGAAAGTCTCAAATTCAGGATCTTCTGCTGCACGGATTTCTTGGGAAACGAAGTCATAGGCACGTAGGTTCAGAGCCAGACCGACTACCCCAATAGCACTCATCCATAGACCGGTTACTGGTACAAATAGCATAAAGAAATGTAACCAACGTTTATTGGAAAAAGCAACCCCAAAGATTTGGGACCAAAAGCGGTTAGCAGTGACCATTGTAATAAGTCTCTTCGGCTTGGGTTGGGTTAAAAGCACGGAATGTATTTGCACCGTCGCCATCTTCGAATAAAGTATTTTCTACGGTAGCACCATGAATCGCGCATAGCAGAGCGGCGCCTAATACTCCGGCAACTCCCATCATATGAAATGGATTCAACGTCCAATTATGAAACCCTTGGAAGAAGAGGATGAATCGAAATATAGCTGCTACGCCAAAACTGGGTGCAAAGAACCAACCCGACTGACCCAGTGGATAAATCAGGAATACAGAAACAAAAACAGCAATTGGAGCAGAGAATGCGATTGCATTATAAGGCCGCAATTGAACAGATCGAGCAAGTTCAAATTGACGTAACATGAAACCTATTAGTCCGAAAGCGCCGTGGAGAGCAACAAAAGTCCACAGACCACCTAATTGACACCAACGAGTGAAATCTCCTTGTGCCTCAGGGCCCCATAGTAGCAACAAAGAATGTGCTAAACTATTCGCAGGAGTAGAAACTGCAGCGGTTAAGAAATTGCAACCTTCCAAATAGGAACTGGCCAGTCTATGGGTATACCATGAAGTTACAAAAGTTGTACCTGTGAACCAACCTCCTAAAGCGAAATAAGCACAAGGAAAGAGCAATAGGCCGGACCAACCCACAAAAACGAAACGGTCCCTCCGCAACCAATCATCCATAATATCAAATAAATCTTTTTCTTCTTTGGTAAATCTACCAAGGGCTATAGTCATAGTGATCCTCCTATTCAACTACTTCAACCATTTCCGAACACCTCATATCATTTCCGGGGCATACGATACGATAGTTCGATTATCTATGGACGATTCCTCCTTCAATGTCCCTTACAATGGGTTTCGAAGATACAAATCATTTTTTTCTATTGGGTCGCAGACCGGCCTAGGTAAATTCATGAACCCTATTTGATTAGTCCTTACTGTATAACTATTTGAACCCCGAATTGTGCTGTTCTATGACTCATATTCCAGAGTATATCTTTTATTTTAAGGGGTCAAACAAAAAAATTCCCTATTTTTTCTCTCACCCTAAATTAACTATTAAATAATGATAAACTATAAATGAAAGTCCCTTTCTCGCATTTGTTCCCTATTGTATTTGTGGAACCACAAATACAATATTTGATTCTGAAATCAAGGAAAGATATTGAAAAATCTATTTTGGAAATAAACTTTTATATGTCGCGGAAAATAATAGCGATTTCTTTCTATGGGGCATCCAGTAATAAGAAGATTAAATCGGAAATATCGACAAATTCTTGCTTCATTCAAGAAAAAAATCTGCTTCTACAATTTAATCTATATTATGTCGAATTTAAATATCAGAATAGCTGATATAGTCATGATTCAATGGGTCAGGTCCACTTATTTTTTCTTGATTTATAATTGTATGGTGGGTTTGATAGGAACAAAGTAGAAGTAGGAATACTTTGGTTTGGCGATTAACAATACGGGTTGGATAACTAGAATATTGATGTCCCAAAACAAAATGAATAATGAGAGATGAGGAGGACTACTATATCACTACAGACTCCCCCTAATAAAGGGAATTAGTCATTATGAAAATGAAGAAATTTATTCTAACTATGATTCATAATAATCAGAATTCATTATAATGGTGGAAGACCCGTTCTTTATTTTTTTTTTTTTTTTTAGAAATATCAACAATATATCTATTCTCCGATGAAAACGAAGACTAAGACTTGAGTTTAGTGAAAAAGCCCTTTATCGGATTTGAACCGATGACTTACGCCTTACCATGGCGTTACTCTACCGCTGAGTTAAAAGGGCCCGTTTATTCAATTCATGAATTAGACATTTTCTCCATTATGAGTCTACTGCATGTATCTATATATGTATAGATACATGCAGTAGACTTCTAGGAGCTGATTCGGGAACAAAAAATTAAATTTATTAGTAATTAATTTAGTGGATAAAATTCTTATTTTTTTTTTTTTTTTGATAAAAAAGAATGCAGTGAATTGTTTCAAGACCGACCCTACTTGCTTTGTTGACTTTTACTGACCCATCAGAACAAGATTCGCTTGATTTATACCTGTACCAATCCGGCATAGACATGGATTCGAGATATTTTGCTGAATCATGTGATGAGGGGATTCGTACCCCGAGCCAAATTCCATTTTTATATTTTAAAAATGAAAAAGAAAAAAAAAATTCTATAGAATCGTGATCGTGTATATAAAGTATATATAAAGGTAAAAGACTCTTCGGGCCTAGATCTAGATTTCTGGATCTAGTTATATATATATTATTGACAATTCCAAAAAACGGATCATACTATCATCATAGTATGATGACGGTCGGGCGGATATGCCCCTATAGTCTAGTGGTTCAGGACATCTCTCTTTCAAGGAGGTAGCGGGGATTCGACTTCCCCTGGGGGTAGGGTACTACGAAAGGCAGTTGATCATGGCTTATCACTAAGCCCAGAATTCATTCTTCCTGGGCCGATGCCCGAGCGGTTAATGGGGGCGGACTGTAAATTCGTTGGCGATATGTCTACGCTGGTTCAAATCCAGCTCGGCCCAATAATTTGCCGCTCATGAATATGAGCTAACCAATTTGTCCTCCAGAAACAGAAATGCCCGATCCGTAGAAATAGAAAGATCAAGAGTAAATTTTTTTTGCTCGATACATATTTTTCTCATCCGTTCTGATCTTTTCTTTCTAACGATCTAGATTCATGATTCTTAAGTATTAAGAAAGGAAAAAGAATCCCTTTTTTCTCATTGAAAGATTCATTAATTATCTATTTTTGGCAATAAAAAACCAGTGGATATCAGTATATCATTTGTTTGTGTCTCTGCTACAACACGATGAATAAACGTTCTGTTCTTGTGAAACCATAAGAATATGTATGCCATACACCTCGCTGGGATTGTAGTTCAATCGGTCAGAGCGCCGCCCTGTCAAGGCGGAAGCTGCGGGTTCGAGCCCCGTCAGTCCCGGACTAGGATCCGATCAATTTATCAATTCAGCTCTCCTTTTACCGGAAAATGGGGACAGGGGCAAGATCTAATCCCCAGTGGGGGATCTTTATTTCTTTTGTTTTTCGTTTTGCATTTATCATCAGACAAATACGGTAATTTCAACTTAATTTCTTATACTAGTACCGATTGATAGGGGAGAGACATATGTAGATTGGTACAATCGGCGGTATTACTCTATTCAGTATTTTAAGAAAATAAAAGAAAAGACCGAGCAACACCCCCTTTTTAGTCAATTTGTTGAAATATTAGATCTTTTAACCCGTCCCTTTTTCCATCTCACTTCTACTCTTTTCTTTGGATCTAAATGTACGTGTGAACAATTGAATACCGTTCATATGATATCTCATCGGATAATTGTATGTAATACATAAGTATGTATAAGTATAAGGAAGGATAATTTTATACGAAAGAAGGTAGGTTATAGAAAAGAAAGTGCGGAAAAGGATGAAAAATTCAATAGGATTCTATATTGGATCAGGAATCCCCTTTTTATTTAGTATGGATAAAGGATCTTTCTATGTTATACTATTCAATTCTCGACGATTAATCGATTTGATAGATCAGATATATTGTTATTCATAATATTGATCCGATTCAGTATCATCAGGATACAATTTATCCTATTGAATTTACAGGAGAAAAATATCTCATCTCTATGGGATTAGATCCCGAGTTATTGCGAGGCAAAAAAAAACAATGAGATTATGGAAGTAAATATTCTCGCATTTATTGCTACTGCACTGTTTATTCTAGTTCCTACTGCTTTTTTACTTATCATCTACGTAAAAACAGTCAGCCAAAATGATTAATTTGAATGAAACTTGAATTATTAGTTCTTATCAATGATTGAAGAAATGAAAGGAAGGGATTCAAACCCCAAGTCTTAAATTAAATGAAATGGTCGGGCCGGAATCAGAAGTGTCTGAGATAGTGTGTGGAAAGAACTATATATATAGTTCTTTCCGCACACTATCTAGTATTGTATACTATTTCTGCTATTCTATTTAATTATATTAAATTTAATTATATTAAATAGAAAGAGTTGTATACACATATAGGCTTTATATGGATCAATATACAATATGTATGTATATCTAATATATGTACATCTCAATACTACATCTAAATAGCACTTTCATTCTATTTCTTTTTTTTTTTATTTTTTTAGATTCCCATTTCAAGAAGTCATTGATTGAGTCACTCACAGATGATCATGATCCGCGGAGTTCTATGGGAAAACTTTTTCGGAGTTGGAAAAGGGGTAGAGTGGTAGAGTCAATCCTGTCGATTTTTCATATTTAAACATGACATGAAATGAGTCAAAAAAAAAAATTTCTATAAGTCTAAAACAAAGGGGAAATGCGCGATATGCGGATCGCTTAATGGAAGAAAGATCTAATTTTATTATGTGTAGGAACCCGACCTCCTTGGACAACTACTAGTTGCTTCCAGTAGAAAGTATGTATCGCCATAATAGCAGAATGACTTTCTCTTAGACTTAGAACAGTAAAAGTAACAAAAAAAAGGGGGGGATTGGTTTTTCTCGTTGTAATATCCATAATTCTGGTAAAAGCCGGTTCATCAAAATAGAATATTTAGGAAGAATTCGGTTGGAAGAAATTTCCTATCATGCGTAGATTTTATTTTCGAAATATAACTATGGTAATCATTCATTGTTTGATAGAATGGTTATTATTGATTATTGTATTTTCTTATTCATTACTGTATTCATTCCAGTATAATTTTGAGACAGAGACACTTTTTTTGTAAGTATTCGTAAAACGATTCATTAAACAATTGATACAATTCGATTACTCAATTTAGTAATACCCCTAGAGTCCGCTCCTTCCCCATACCACGAGTGAAAGGGAAAATGTAAAGACTACCATTAAAGCAGCCCAAGCGAGACTTACTATATCCATGTAAATTATGTCCCCTATCTATATCAAGGAATTATTCAATTATTGATCAATAATCATAGTCGAATCAACGGCGCAGAGTCAAAATAGGATTCTGACTTAAGATGATTGATGCGCCAATCCAATGAATCCAATCGTAACAAATCCTATATTATTGTTATTAGATTTCTGGTAGAATGGGGGAGCATTAAGCACAAATACGATACACGCACCCTTTCTTTGGAAATATCAAAGGAATGCTTCAAATGTAAGATGTAGGAATAGTACGACTTATTGTTTTTTTGTTACCTTTCTTTCATAAACAAAAGACATAAAAATATACCAATAAGATAGATAACTATCTATCTTATTGGATACCTCTATTTCCTATTTGATCTAAGTCTTATTGTATTTCTTTCTGTGAAAGAATTAGGAAACGCCACTACCACTATTACATACATTCTTTTTTTACATACATTCTTTTTTTTTTTAATCCCCCCACAATGATAAAGAAAATCTTTTGCTTTTCAACTTTTACTTTTACTCTATAAGAGCCGACCAATCCTCCTGATTGAATGTCTGAGCACTCAGAGCCTCTCCTGAGTCTGGTCTGAACACAAAATATCTTCGGCCCTTTCCACAACTTCCTATAAATGGGTTTTCCATCGGCCTACCCAATCTAATCCCAGACAGAGTCAGCAGACACTACCTTAGTATAGGTAGTGTAAGATAATTAAAAAGTCTTGATCGTCTTTCGTATAATCTCCTCTTCAATCCTAGGGGCAAAAGTGGAGTGTCCTTTCGGAACCCTAAGATTTCTGACCTGTTACTTTCGTAGTTCTGAATCCCAGAATTCACTCTCACTATTGATTTTATTCAATTGATAAGATCAATCAAATAAATGGCCTGAACCAAATTAATAAGTAAGAGTTGCTTCATCCCTATTCGTACCGGTTTGGGCCACGCCCAAAACTAAGATTTTTTTCAAAAAATTTACAGTCTTTTATAGAACCTACGTATTCTAAATATCAAGTATCGACAGACCTAGTCCTTTGCCTCTGCTTCTGCGGAACAAGAATTCGTCGATTAGATCAGCAGGATTATTAATGCCAATTTGTTCATCAGGCGACACCCGGATTTGAACTGGGGATAAAGGATTTGCAGTCCCCTGCCTTACCACTTGGCCATGCCGCCAAATCTAATCAAAAATGGATCAGAATTATATATATATATTCTATTACTAATACTAAATTATTTTTT
>CANTAL010000294.1:102500-120000 GCA_947650365.1 Chamaelirium japonicum
TTCTTTATTCGGTATAACTACTTGAGCCGGATGAGAGGAAACCTTCACGTCCGATTTTTAAGGGGGGAATCCCATTCTATAGGAACCTATCTCGATTTTTCTTTTGCTAGGCCAATATCTAAAAAACCTACTTTCTTACGATTACGAGGTTCATTCGAATATGAAATCCAATCCCGGAAATATAGTATCCCGCTTTTTTTTACTACCCCAGGTTTTGAGACCTTTCGAAATCGAGAAATCTCTACAGGAGCAAGTGCTATCAGAGAACAATTAGCTGATTCGGATTTGCAAAGTATTATAGAGAATTCATTGGTAGAATGGAAGGAATTAGGGGACGAGGGGCCCACTGGAAATGAATGGGAAGATAGAAAAATTAGAAGAAGAAAGGATTTTTTGGTTAGACGCATGGAATTAGCTAAACATTTTATTCGAACAAATGTAGAACCAGAGCGGATGGTTTTGTGCTTATTACCAGTTCTTCCACCCGAGTTGAGACCTATCATTCAGATAGATGGGGGTAAACTAATGAGTTCGGATATTAATGAACTCTATAGAAGAGTTATCTATCGGAACAATACTCTTACCGATCTATTAACAACAAGTAGATCGGCGCCAGGCGAATTAGTAATGTGTCAGGAGAAGTTGGTACAAGAAGCCGTGGATGCGCTGCTTGATAATGGGATCCGCGGACAACCGATGAGGGATGGTCATAATAAAGTTTACAAGTCATTTTCAGATGTAATTGAAGGCAAAGAGGGAAGATTTCGCGAGACTCTGCTTGGTAAACGCGTCGATTATTCGGGGCGTTCCGTCATTGTCGTGGGTCCTTCGCTTTCACTACATCAATGTGGATTACCTCGAGAAATAGCAATAGAGCTTTTCCAAACATTTGTAATTCGTGGTCTAATCAGACAACATCTTGCTTCTAACATAGGGATTGCGAAAAGTAAAATTCGGGAAAAAGAACCGATTGTATGGGAAATACTTCAAGAAGTTTTGCAGGGGCATCCTGTATTGTTGAATAGAGCACCTACCCTGCATAGATTAGGCATACAGGCGTTCCAACCCATTTTAGTAGAGGGGCGTGCTATTTGTTTACACCCATTAGTTTGTAAGGGATTCAATGCAGACTTTGATGGGGATCAAATGGCTGTTCATGTACCTTTAGCTTTGGAAGCTCAAGCAGAGGCTCGTTTACTTATGTTTTCTCATATGAATCTCTTGTCTCCCGCTATTTGGGATCCCATTTCCGTACCAACCCAAGATATGCTTATCGGACTCTACGTATTAACGATCGGGAATCGTCGAGGTATTTGTGCAAATAGGTATAATCCATATAATTGCAGAAACTCTCAAAATAAAACACTTGACAATAATAATGATAAATATACGAAAGAAAAAGAACCATATTTTTTTAGTTCCTATGATGCACTTGGAGCTTATCGGCAGAAACGAATCAATTTAGATAGTCCTTTGTGGCTCCGGTGGCGACTAGATCAACGTGTCATTGGCTCAAGAGAAGTTCCCGTCGAAGTTCAATATGAATCTTTTGGTACTTATCATGAGATTTATGGGCACTATGTAATAGTAGGAAGTGTAAAAAAAGAAATCTGTTGTGTATACATTCGAACCACTGTTGGTCATATTTCTTTTTATCGAGAAATAGAAGAAGCCGTACAGGGATTTTTTCGGGCCTACTCATACGCTATCGAAACTAAGAAATTAGATTAGGCGATATCCGTGCCGTGGGAATTCAATTCGGATCTCTCCAGTTTCACTGGTATCATAATTTATGAATTTCTGCGCAAATAAAGATTTGGAAAAGGAAGTTTTTGAATCACTGACTCAAGTCCATTGTCGAATTCTACTCAGCAGAATATGGGAGTACTTATGGCAGAACGGGTCGATCTGGTCTTTCACAATAAAGTGATAGATGGAACTGCTATGAAACGACTTATTAGCAGATTAATAGATCATTTCGGAATGGCATATACATCACATATCCTCGATCAAGTAAAGACTTTAGGTTTCCGACAAGCCACTGCTATATCCATTTCATTAGGAATTGATGATCTTTTAACAATACCATCTAAGGGATGGTTAGTCCGAGACGCTGAACAACAAAGTTTGATTTTGGATAAACACCATCATTATGGGAATGTACACTGGGTAGAAAAATTACGTCAATCCATTGAGATATGGTATGCTACAAGTGAATATTTGAGACAAGAAATGAATCCTAATTTTTGGATGACTGATCCTTCTAATCCAGTCCATTTAATGTCCTTTTCGGGAGCTAGAGGAAATGCATCTCAGGTACATCAATTAATAGGTATGAGAGGATTAATGTCGGATCCCCAAGGACAAATGATTGATTTACCCATTCAAAGCAATTTACGCGAAGGGCTTTCTTTGACAGAATATATAATTTCCTGCTACGGAGCCCGTAAAGGAGTTGTGGATACTGCTGTACGAACATCGGATGCGGGATACCTTACGCGTAGGCTTGTTGAAGTAGTTCAACACATTATTGTACGTAGAGCGGATTGTGGTACTATCAAAAGTATTTCCGTGAGTCCTCGAAATAAGATGACGGAAAAAATTTTTGTCCAAACACTAATTGGTCGTGTATTAGCAGACGATATATATATGGGTCCACGGTGCATTGCCACTCGAGATCAAGATATTGGGATTGGGCTTGTCAATCGATTCATAACCTTTCGAGCACAACCAATATATATTCGAACCCCCTTTACGTGCAGGAGTACATCTTGGATCTGTCAATTATGTTATGGTCGAAGTCCCACTCATGGTGACCTGGCCGAATTGGGAGAAGCCGTAGGTATTATTGCGGGACAATCAATTGGAGAACCGGGGACTCAACTAACATTAAGAACTTTTCATACCGGTGGAGTATTCACGGGTGGTACTGCCAAACATGTACGAGCTCCTTCTAATGGAAAAATAAAATTAAATGAGGATTTGGTTCATCCCACACGTACCCTTCACGGGCATCCTGCTTTTTTATGTTCTATAGATTTGTATGTAACTATTGAGAGTCGGAATATTATGCATAATGTGAAAATTCCACCAAAGAGTTTGATTTTAGTCCAAAATGATCAATATGTAGAATCAGAACAAGTGATTGCTGAGATTCGTGCCGAAGCGTCCACTTTTCATTTTAAGGAGAGGGTACGAAAACATATTTATTCTGAATCAGAGGGAGAAATGCACTGGAGTACCGATGTCTACCATGCACCCGAATATACATATGGTAATGTTCATCTATTACCAAAAACAAGTCATTTATGGATATTAGCAGGAGGCCCGCGCAGATCGAGGATAGTGTCTTTTTCTCTCCACAAGGATCAAGATCAAATAAATGTTCATTCTTTTTCTGTCGAAGACAGATATACCTCTGAATTCTCAATGACTAATGATCGAGTAAGACATAAATTGTTGGATACTTCTAGTAAAAAAAATAGGGACATTCTTGACTATTCAATATCTGATCGAATTATATCCAATGGTCATTGGAATTTCATATATCCTTCTATTCTCCAGGGGAATTCTGATTTCTTGGCGAAAAGGCGAAGAAATGGATTCATCATCCCATTACAATATGATCAAGGACGAGAGAAAGAACTAATACCCCGTTTTGGTATTTTGATTAAAATACCCATAAATGGTATTTTACGTAGAAATAGTATTTTTGCTTATTTTGACGATCCACGATACACAAGAAGCAGTTCTGGAATTACTAAATATGGTACTGCGGAGGTAGATTCAATCGTAAAAAAAGAGGATTTGATTGAGTATCGAGGAGTAAAAGAATTTAGTCTGAAATACCAAATGAAAGTAGATCGGTTTTTTTTCATTCCCGAAGAATGAAAGTAGATCGGTTTTTTTTCATTCCCGAAGAAGTACATATTTTACCTGGATCCCGGTCCATAATGGTCCGGAACAACAGTATCATTAGAGTAGATACACGACTTGCTTTAAATACAAGAAGCCGAATAGGCGGATTAGTCCGAGTGGAGAGAAAAAAAAAAAGTATTGAACTGAAAATATTTTCTGGAGATATTCATTTTCCCGGAGAGACAGATAAGATATCCAGGCACAGCGGCATTTTGATACCGCCAGGAACGGGAAAAAAAAATTCTAAGGAATCAAAAAAATGGAAAAATTGGATCTATGTCCAACGGATCATACCTACCAAGAAAAAGTATTTTGTTTTGGTTCGGCCCGTAGTTACATATGAAATAGCTGATGGGATAAATTTAGCAACACTTTTCCCTCGGGATCCTTTGCAGGAAAAGGATAATGTCCAACTTAGAGTTGCCAACTATATCCTTTATGGATATGGCAAGTCAATTCGAGGAATGTATTACACAAGTATTCAATTAGTTCGGACTTGCTTAGTATTGAATTGGGACAAAAAACAAAACGGTTCTATAAAAGAGGTTCATGCTTCCTTTGTTGAGGTAAGGGCAAATGCTCTAATTCGCGATTTTATAAGAATGGAGTTACTCAAGTCCACTATTTCGTATAGCGGAAAAAGGTATGATACGGCGGGTTCAGGATTGATTCCCGATAAAGGATTAGAGCGCACCAATATCAATCCCTTTCATTCCAAGTCAAAGATTCAACCACTCGCCAAACATCAAGGAACTCTTGGTAGTGGTACATTGTTGAGTCAAAATAAGGAATGCCAATCTTTGATAATTTTGTCATCATCCAATTGTTTTCAAATTGGTCCATCAAACGGTTCGAAATATAACAATGTGACAAAAGAATTTGATCCCATAATTCCAATTAGAGATTTGTTTGGTCCCTTAGGTACTATTGTACCTAAAATAGCGAATTTTTATTCATCTTATCATTTTCATTTATTAACTCATAATCAGATCTTGTTAAAGAAATATTTGCCACTTTACAATTTTAAACAGACTTTACAAGTACTTCAAGTATTTAAATACTGTTTAATGGACGAAGATAGGAGGATTTATAATCCCGATCCATGCAGTAACATCATTTTGAATCCATTTCATTTGAATTGGTGTTTTCTCCATCACGATTCTTGTGAGGAGACATCCACAATAATTAGCCTTGGACAATTTATTTGTGAAAATGTATGTCTATTCAAATACGGACCACACATAAAAAAATCGGGGCAAATTTTAATCGTTCATGTTGACTCCTTAGTTATAAGATCAGCTAAGCCCTATTTGGCTACTCCGGGGGCAACTGTTCATGGCCATTATGGAAAAATCCTTTATGAAGGAGAGACATTAGTTACATTTATATATGAAAAATCGAGATCTGGCGACATAACGCAAGGTCTTCCAAAAGTGGAACAAGTCTTAGAAGTGCGTTCGATTGATTCAATATCGATGCACCTCAAAAAGAGAGTTGAAAGTTGGAACAAACGTATACCAATAATTCTTGGAATCCCCTGGGGATTATTGATTGGAGCTGAGCTAACCATAGCCCAAAGTCATATCTCTTTGGTTAATAAGATTCAAAAAGTTTATCGATCTCAGGGGGTACAGATCCATAATAGACATATAGAGATTATTGTACGTCAAATAACATCAAAAGTGTTGGTTTTAGAAGATGGAATGTCTAATGTTTTTTCACCTGGAGAATTAATAGGATTCTTGCGAGCAGAACGAGCAGGGCGTGCTTTGGACGAAGCGATCGGTTATCGGGCAATCTTATTGGGAATAACGAGAACATCTCTGAACACTCAAAGTTTCATATCCGAAGCGAGTTTTCAAGAAACCGCTCGAGTTTTATCAAAAGCTGCTTTACGAGGTCGTATTGATTGGTTGAAAGGACTGAAAGAAAACGTTGTTCTGGGGGGGATTATTCCTGTTGGTACCGGATTCAAAAAATTAGTGCACAATTCAAGACAAGACAAAAACATTTATTTGGAAATCAAAAGGAAGAATCTATTCGAGTTGGAAATGAGAGATATTTTGTTACACCATAGAGAATTATTTTGTTCTTGCGCCCAAAACAATTTCCACGAGACATCAGAACAATCATTTACGCGATTTAATGATTCCTAAGAAGAGATTCATTCTTTTTACTTTAATTATCCGGAGCCGGATCTGTCTGGACAATTATTGATTTAATAATAAATCAATTAAGTAATTAAAAAAAATTAATGGTTTGGACCGCGTATCAACGGTAAATCCGCGGTAGAAGGTTCCGTCGGAACAATTATTTATTTCAAGGTACCTTGTCTCCTTGTTAAAAAAAAAAATAGGAAGTGTGGGGAAAAATGACAAGAAGATATTGGAACATCAATTTGGAAGAGATGATGGAAGCAGGAGTTCATTTTGGTCATGGTACTAGGAAATGGAATCCTAGAATGGCCCCTTACATTTCTGCTAAGTGTAAAGGTATTCATATTACAAATCTTACGATAACTGCTCGTTTTTTATCAGAAGCCTGCAATTTAGTTTTTGATGCAGCAAGTAGGGGAAAAAACTTTTTAATCGTTGGTACAAAAAATAAAGCAGCGGATTCAGTAGCATCAGCTGCAATAGGGGCGCGGTGTCATTATGTTAATCAAAAATGGCTCGGTGGTATGTTAACGAATTGGTACACTACGGAAACGAGACTTCATAAGTTCAGGGACTTAAGAGCAGAACAAAAGATGGGGAAATTCAAACGTCTTCCAAAAAGAGATGCAGCAATGTTGAAGAGAAAATTATCTACCTTGCAAAGATATCTGGGTGGGATCAAATATATGACGGGATTACCTGATATTGTAATCATCCTTGATCAGCAAGAAGAATATATGGCTCTTCGAGAATGTGTCATTTTGGGGATTCCGACGATTTGTTTAATCGATACAAATTGTGACCCGGATCTCGCGGATATTTCGATTCCAGCCAACGACGATGCTATAGCTTCAATCCGATTTATTCTTAATAAATTAGTATTCGCAATTTGCGAGGGTCGTTCTAGCTATATAAGAAATCGTTGATTATGATTAAGAATAATCAAATAAGATTAATGAATTATTTTTGAACTGGATAGATTTATTAGATCAGATCGGTTACTAGTCTTGCACTTTAAAAGGGGATAAAGATAAAAAGTACTGTGGGGATATTGATATTATGTCGTGTGATTTCTTGGTATCCGAAATATAGCATTAATGATTAAAGTAAGTGAGTTGATAAAGAGATGGTTGAATCAAAATAATTTTTTTTTTCAGTTCGATTTCTGTGAGAGGGCAATATGAATGTTATACCATGTTCCATTAAAACACTCAAGGGGTTATATGATATATCGGGTGTAGAAGTAGGCCAACATTTATATTGGCAAATAGGGGGTTTAAAACTCCATGCCCAAGTACTTATCACTTCTTGGGTCGTAATTGCTATCTTATTAGGTTCAGTCATCATAGCTGTTCGGAATCCGCAAACCATTCCGACCGATGGTCAGAATTTCTTCGAATATGTTCTTGAATTTATTCGAGACTTGAGCAAAACTCAGATTGGAGAAGAATATGCTCCTTGGGTTCCCTTTATTGGAACTATGTTTCTATTTATTTTTGTTTCTAACTGGTCAGGTGCTCTTTTACCGTGGAAAATCATACAGTTACCTCATGGGGAGTTAGCTGCGCCCACGAATGATATAAATACTACTGTTGCTTTAGCTTTACCCACGTCAGTAGCATATTTTTATGCAGGTCTTACAAAAAAAGGATTGGGTTATTTCGGGAAATACATTCAACCAACTCCAATACTCTTACCAATTAACATCCTAGAAGATTTCACAAAACCTTTATCTCTTAGTTTTCGACTTTTCGGAAATATATTGGCTGATGAATTAGTAGTTGCTGTTCTTGTTTCTTTAGTACCTTCAGTAGTTCCTATACCTGTTATGTTTCTTGGATTATTTACAAGTGGTATTCAAGCTCTTATTTTTGCAACTTTAGCCGCGGCTTATATAGGCGAATCCATGGAGGGTCATCATTGACTAGCTTTTGAAATAGTCTTTTTTTTTTATCCTAATTTATGCATGGTTGGTTCAAAATAATCACTTGGTTGGGAACATAATGCATAATGATACAAATGTATCTAGGACCTAACGTCGCAGGAGGAAAGGTGGATGATATTACGGAATTGTAAAAAAAAAAATGGGTTAGGGGGGTCAAACTAGATATATGTAATGTCTATAAGTCCAGCCCCCGTGTATGTTTCGCAGAATGAAATGATTTTAGAATACCATTCAATATAAATATAAATATAAAATGTGGGCAGTTTGCGTTATGCAAAAAACAAATGTATATGTAATATTAGTTATTCGCTATATTAGTTATTCACTAGTTATCTAGTTATTTATCTAGTTATATAGTATAGGGACTATCCCCAACCCCCATTAATATACATATATAATATTCATATTATATACATATAATAAATTTATATAAATTATATATATATTTAGATGGATTCCCAATATAAGTCCTTCTGTTTCGTCTGTGATTGTGGATTGGATGAAAAAAAAAAGGATGAACTCGCGGATATAGAAGAGTCAAAAACAAAGAATTGAATGAAAGAATGATTCGAAATAAAGAAATGCAATAATTAGAACCATATGCATATGATTTAAAAAAATTCCATCATGGGTAGTTAAAAGTAAAATAAAAACGATATATCGAAGTAGTTCTGAGATTCACTAATATTATCATTTTCAATTTGGAGTTTTTACTTACTTTGGCCCGATAGATCTTAGTGATAAAACAAAAAAAAAAGTAATAATTTATTTGTTTGGTTGATTGTATCATTAACCATTTCTTTTTTTTGGTACGAGGAACTTACCATGAATCCACCTGATTTCTGCCGCTTCCGTTATTGCTGCTGGATTGGCCGTAGGGCTTGCTTCTATTGGACCTGGGGTTGGTCATGGTACTGCTGCAGGCCAAGCTGTAGAGGGTATTGCGAGACAACCAGAAGCAGAGGGTAAAATAAGAGGTACTTATTGCTTAGTCTAGCTTTTATGGAAGCCTTAACAATTGTATGGACTGGTCGTGGCATTAGCGCTTTTATTTGCGAATCCTTTTGTTTAATTTAATCCTAGAAAATGTGAAAAAGTACGTAACGTACTCTTTTTCTTATTTTATTAACTCGGGGTTGCCGTTTGCTTCTTCGAATTCGATCAAAACTTTACTCCTACAATTACTTATTTGTCGAACAATGCCCGGGAGGGACTGATTTGAGTATGAGGAATTAGCGGATTCGTTTGCTTTCTTCCTTCCTACCTTAGTTAGTACTATGGAATTTGCACTTTTAGGAGGCGTTTCTCAAACAAACGAGATATCTTCACAATTGACGTGAGACACCAGGACCTAACCTAAACCTAATAAGTATCTCTTCTTATTGGAAACTTCAAAAAAAAAAAAGAATTTTAAAATTAAATTAATAGATTCAACTCTATACTCCCATAAAGAAGAGAAAAAAAAATTATAAAAATGAATAAAAAGAAATTGATCAAAAAAAGGGGCAAGCTAGATGATACAAAAAGAACTCTGTTCTTGTTAGTCTTATCTATAAGAAAGAGGGGACCATATGAAAAATGTAACTGATTTTTTTGTTTCCTTGGGCTATCGGCCATCCGCTGGGAGTTTCGGGTTTAATACTGATATTTTAGCAACAAATCCAATAAATCTAACTGTAGTGCTTGGTGTATTGATTTTTTTTGGAAAGGGAGTGTGTACGAGTTGTGTATTTCAAGAATATAGGTTGGATCCAACCGGCCGCACTTTAATTTATGTATTATATGTAATTTTTTTTTTTTTGAGATGGATAAATTAGGAATAAAAGTGCACGATCTCGACGAATTACTTCTGAATAAATTTAAAAATCATATGTAAGAACCATAGCATTTCGTGACTCATTGGTAAATCAACTTTGATTCTCTATCAACCATAATGCGAGACCATTTAGATGGTTAAAAGCTAAACTGTTTGAAGTCCAGGCACAACATGGTACTCTTTCTACCACTACGTTAGTACAAAATGGTTTCAAAATAATAGTTGGTAATTATCTGATATAGAACACTCATATCGATAAAATGATTTGAAACCATTTAGAATGGGCGCCTTTCCTTGCCCTTTTTACTTTTTTATCCAATGCCGAAGCGAGACGACCTATCTATAAAAAATAAAATAATTTTTGGATTGAAGACTTGAAGAAAAAAGGTAAATAAAATATATATAATAATTTTTTATATAAATTAAATAAAAAACAAATAAAGAAACAACTTTGCTGACAATTCTAGATAGATTTTTTATCTGGTCGGAAGAGTCCTTCTAATATTCTGGTCTTATATCCGTTTCGATCCTCTTTGAATAGGAAACAGAAAAGAGAGGGTAGGCTCATTACATTAATGATACGGGAATGCCCATAAAAATCAATAATTGAGCGTGAGAGCCAAATGAATCAAAAGATTCATGTTTGGTTCGGGAAGAGATCGTGGAAGTTGTGAAATTAATGGTAAGATAATCTACTTTCATTAAATGATTTATTAGATAATCGAAAACAAAAGATCTTGAGTACTATTTCAAAAGTTTGGAAGAATTACGTAAAGGGGCCATTGAGCAGCTCGAAAGAGCTCGGGCTCGCTTACGGAAAAGTGGAAATTGAAGCAGATGAGTATCGAAGGAATGGGTACTCCGAGATAGAACGAGAAAAAGTAAATTTAATTAATGCCACTTGTGTTAGTTTGGAACGATTAGAAAATTTCAAAAATGAAACCCTTCATTTTGAACAACAAAGAGCGATTAATCAGGTCCGGCAACGAGTTTTCCAACAAGCCTTACAAGGAGCTCTAGGAACTCTGAATAGTTGTTTGAATAGCGAGTTACATTTTCCGTACCATCCGTGCTAATATTGGCACCCTCGGGGCCATGGAAGAAATAACTGATTAGCCCTTCTACTTGTAACTTTTACTTTAGTTTAGAGTTTAGGCATTATTATTATTTTCCCTTTGCTTCCGAAAAATAAGAAAAAGAGACTAATGGGAACCCTTCGAGCCGACGAAATTAGTAATATTATCCGCGAACGTATTGAACAATATAATAGAGAAATAAAGATTGTAAATACGGCACCGTACTTCAAGTAGGCGATGGCATTGCTCGTATTCATGGTCTTGATGACAGTAATGTCGGTGAATTAGTAGAATTGAAGAGGGTACAATAGGCATTGCTCTTAATTTGGAATCAAATAATGTTGGTGTTGTATTAATGGGTGATGGTTTGATGATAAAAGAGGGAAGTTCTGTAAATGCAACAGGAAGAATTGCTCAGATACCCGTGAGCGAGCTTATTTGGGTCGTGTTATAAATGCTCTGGCTAAACCTATTGATGGGAGAGGTGAAATTTCAGCTTCTGAATCTCGATTAATTGAATCTCCTGCCCCAGGTATTATTTCCGAGACGTTCAGTATATGAGCCTCTTCAAACAGGGCTTATTGCTATTGATTCGATGATCCCTATAGGACGTGGCCAGCGAGAATTAATTATCGGGGACAGACAGACCGGCAAAACAGCAGTAGCCACAGATACGATTCTCAATCAAAAAAGGGCAAAATGTAATATGTGTTTATGTAGCTATTGGTCAAAAAGCATCTTTCTGTGGCTCAAGTAGTGAATACTTTCCAGGAACAGGGGGCAATGAATACACTATTGTGGTAGCTGAAACGGCGGATTCACCTGCTACATTACAATACCTTGCTCCTTATACAGGAGCGGCTCTGGCTGGAATATTTTATGTACCGTGAACGACATACTTCAATAATTTTATGATGATCTCTCCAAACAGCGCAAGCTTATCGCCAAATGTCTCTTTTATTAAGAAGACCCCCCGGCCGTGAAGCTTATCCGGGAGATGTTTTTTTATTTGCATTCGCGCCTTTTGGAAAGAGCCGCTAAATCAAGTTCTCATTTGGGTGAAGGAAGTATGACTGCTTTACCAATAGTTGAAACTCAATCCGGAGACGTTTCAGCTTATATTCCTACTAATGTAATTTCCATTACAGATGGACAAATATTCTTATCCGCCGATCTATTCAATGCTGGAATCCGACCTGCTATTAATGTAGGTATTTTCTTGCTGTTTCCAGAGTGGGATCCGCAGCTCAAATTAAAAGCCATGAAACAAGTAGCCGGCAAATCAAAATTGGAACTAGCTCAATACGCAGAGTTAGAAGCCTTTGCACAATTTGCTTCTGATCTTGATAAAGCTACTCAGAATCAATTGGCAAGAGGTCAACGATTACGCGTGTTGCTCAAACAATCCCAATCAGACCCTCTCCCGGTAGAAGAACAGATAGTTACTATTTATACTGGAGCGAATGGATATCTTGATACGTTAGAAATTGGACAGGTAAATAAATTTATTGTTCATTTGACGTGACCTACTTAAAAAAGAATAAACCTCAATTCCAAGAAATTATATTCTTCTACCAAGATATTCACCGAACAAGCGGAAGTCCTTTTGAAGGAAGCTATTCAGGAACAGATCGAACTGTTTTTACTTCAGGAACAAACATAAATTTTTCACTTTTATTCTTATTCTTATTCTTAGTACAAGAAAAATATCTTAAAAATTATTTCTGATTCGAATCATTCAAATAGCTTTCTTGATTTCTTGATATAACCATAAAAGAATAAAATGGAAAAAAATTGCGTCCAATAGGATTTGAAACCTATACAAAAGGTTTAGAAGACCTCTGTCCTATCCATTAGACAATGGACGCTTTTCATTCCTATTTTATTCTTTCGCATTCTTCCTTTCTCTTTTTCGGAGAAAATTTGATTACGATTACACTGAAAATTTATTCGGGAATAAAAATAAGGACGCATATCCACCAAAATTGATGATGTATAATATAATAAGGAATATGGAGCGGGTAGCGGGAATCGAACCCGCATCGTTAGCTTGGAAGGCTAGGGGGTTATAGTCGGACGTTGGTTGATCATTTATAACGTTCTAATTCAAACCCGAACATGGAAATTTTTGTTTCATTCGGCTCCTTTTATGGAAGATCGATGTATTCCCAGAAAAAAAAATTACAATCCATAACATCTATGTCCGCTTTTTTATCTGAATGCATTCAAATCTACTCGCTTTCTAGATGATCCCTCTAGAGGAGGGAAAATCATTTCAAATCTGTCTAGTCTAGTTTCTTCGTTCCCTATTTCCTACTCACTAGAATCACTGAGGAAAAGAATTTTGTTTCCACCGAGCCGAAACAATATGCCGATGGTTCTAGTAAACCAAAACCGTCGTTTTCTAGCTAAAGGCTTCAATCTCCCCTTTACAAACACAAAAAATTGAAAATCTAGTTACGATTGGAAATCCACTTTTGTATCTTTATCCATGTATCCTTTACTCATACTCATTCAATTGGAAGAGTTATGATCCAATGCAACAAAATTATGCTTCGCGATCCCATAATCCCATTTTTTCTTTATTCCCTTTTTAATTGACCCTTGGATACAAACCGTGAGAATGTATATTCTTCCTCAAATATGCCATTGAGAGGCAAGGGATAAACCTTTTTAAGAAATAAAGTTTTGATTCGGAATATGAAAAAAACCGAAAGACCCTTAACTATTTCAGTTTTTAATAGAACGAATCACACTTTTACCACTAAACTATACCCGCTACAATTTGATTATTGTAATATAATTGAGGGCCGTTTGTCGAACAAAGGGATTGAGGACACAATCAAGATAGCATCAGAATCATGAAAATTCTAGCGTTGACATGTATTTTGCCCCCGAGAAACTTGAAGAAAAAAAAATAATAAAATATTCATTCTTAATAATAGGAATGGGGATGGAAATTGCCCTTGTTGCTGCTTTAATAACAAGTATTTATGATTTGATATCAAATCATGATTAAATTGTTTGAGCTAGATTCATTGGAACAAAAAAAAGAAGTAATGGCCCGGCCAGTACTCCAGTACTTAATCGGGCCGGGGGAATAAACCTTTTGGTACAAAATAAAAGAAGTAAGATATTCTTTCTATTTGTGATATCTCTTTCGAATTATTATATAAATTGAATTGTTGATCCAATTTTTAGATATCTTTAATATGTATATATTATCTTTCTTATTATTCTCTTTTATTTTATATTTATATATGTTTTATATTATATATTTATCTATTTTTATCTATTTTATTTTTCAATATATCATTTCATATATCATAATATATATATATATTATCCTTCGTTATGTTATATATTGGTTTATATATTGTTATTTTTTTTAATCCTTCTAATTCTAATTTCTAATAAGAAATAAGCAAGAAACCGAGGTTTTTGATTAATCTTTACTTCAACTTCACGTGTCAGATTACATAAACATTTTTTCTTTTTGAATTTGGAGAGATGGGCTGAGTGGACTAAAGCGGCGGATTGCTAATCCGCTGTACGAGTTATTTGTACCGAGGGTTCGAATCCCTCTCTCTCCGCTCTCTCTGATCGCTCGAGACTTTCTATTTCTAAATTCAAAAAAATACAATCCTTAATATTTATTATAATAAGATGTATGGAATAGATAAAATAATAAGAAAAAAGAATTCAGAAAAAAGCAAGAAAAAACTACAAATCTCTTTTTTATGTTTATTCCTCACGTCCGGGATTGCGTCCTGGATCATTAGATAAGAATCCGAAGATGAAGAGAGAAACAAAGAATATCACTACTGTATAAACGAAAGAGTTTGAGAGTAAGCATTACACAATCTCCAAGATAAGATCATTTTTTTTTTTTGAAAAGGGGGAATGGATTACTTCATTTTTTTTGTACCACATACGCGATTTTCACATGACACCTCAAAAAAAAAAAGAAGTGTTTTCTTGAAAAAGAAACTAATTTTTTTATAATAAGATTCTGATGTTCCTTCGTTATAAGAATTTTATTGTTATCTTCACAATTAGGTATTGTGGAAGGACCCAATAAAGTCTTTGTTCGCTGGAAGGTCAGAACAAAGAAATAAATTATCAAATGGAATTGCTACGGTTATTCAATATACAAAATTTGATTTTTATGAATCTTTTGATTCATAATGTAAGACTTATCCGATCTTATTAATTTTTGGAATCTTTTTTTTTCAAAAAAATCATGAATTAGGAAAGTATTAAAGATTCATCGAAAACTTGCAGCAGCTTGCCAAACAAAGGCTAAGAGAAAAAGAGTACAGGTATGATGGGCATAACATCTACGATTGGATTGAAAAAGGCATAAGCCTCGGGCAATTTAGCGAAAAAAAAACTATTTGAATAAAGGTCATAATTAAGACGGATACAGATTAAACTTAAGATATTAAGCATACAAAAATTTTGTTCTTGTGGATTAGATAATTTTATTTGATTGAGTTACTTTATAAGATGAGGTAATATAAGGGAAAAATGAAAAGGCAGGCCAAAAAAATCCTTTTTATTTGAACTCTAACTCTCCCAAATCCAAAATTACTTTTTCCATTCTCAAACGAGAATACAAGGAATTATACTTTACATACATTATTTAAATTGAATTCCATGTATGATCAATGAATTTTTTTTTCTATATCTATATCTATATCTATATGTGTCGAATCCTAGCAACAATATTTTCCGTATGTATATTGGGCTTGGGCTGGAATTGACGAATAACCAATACTTATAATAGTGTTTATTAGTGTTGAATAGAAATCTAAATGGGGCGTGGCCAAGCGGTAAGGCAGCGGGTTTTGGTCCCGTTACTCGGAGGTTCGAATCCTTCCGTCCCAGATCGTTTCTATCAGAAACGAAAGATCGAATCACATTGTATCCAACATTAAACAGAAAATTGTTAAAGAAAACAAAATCTGTATAAAAATAAAATGAACAAGGTCTATATATATATATAATATATTATGTATTGTTTCGGCTAAGTAAAAAAAAAAAAGATCTGTGATTCCTTAAATATCCATAATTACCTATGGTAACAATTGTTCCTTGTATATGATAGATACGAAAAAATAAGAATGAGAGGAGTCTTCTTTTATTTTTAAGATGAAAGAATTTGGAATAACTTATTTGGTTAAAATGATTTTGTCGGGGATTGGAATCTATTAAGGGTCCTTTTTTTTTTTTATGGGAATTTACCGGCAAAGGCGGGATCCATTTTTCTTATTATATCTCTATCGATTGAATGAGCTCGAGATTTTTTCTCTACCCCCTTCCTTATTTTTTTTTCCATTAAAATTTCTGATTTATCTTGTGCCAATCCAACATAAGTTCCTTATTTTTATTTTGTTTACTTAAACAAAATGGATTTTATTAACATTCCATTCATTATTGACATTGTTGTAACGAATCAATATAATTCGATCATAGATAAATAGGACCCTACCCGATATTTGTTTTTCCTTCACTTCACACTTCAGTCAAATTAGGGGTTTGCCGGATTTACTGTCATACAAGACGCATTTTCTTAACAAAAAAGAAAAATGGATCAAGATAAAAATGGTGTCAATTTTAAATCTCTATTGATTGGGAAATCCGTTGTTTTTCGTCTGATCCGCTCATTTGATATTTTGGTGTTTATGATTATCAATTTTTGATCATCAATTTTTGATCATAAAATCTTTCTTTTACGTTTAGATTTTAGATTTGTGATTTGTTGCTAGTTCAATGTTTTGGTTTTGACGGGGTCCTCTGGAGTGCAATCCAAGAAAATTTTTTAATTTTGATCGTATCTACACTACACTACATATTTTTTTATCCGGGTTGCTAACTCAATGGTAGAGTACTCGGCTTTTAAGTGCGGCTATGATCTTTCACACATTTTGATGAAGTAACGAATTCGTCCAGACTATTGGTAGAGTCTATAAGACCACGACTGATCCTGAAAGGTAATGAAGGAAAAAACAGCATGTCGTAATAAGATAGAATTTTGAGTTTATCCTTACTAGATCGTTACAAAATATTGTTTTGATTTTTTGAAGGGGACAAAAGAAATTTACATTTACAGTTTTGTCTAGTGAATAAATGGATAGAGTCCTCTGGCTCCAATTCTGGTAAAACAAAAAGCAACGAGCTTATGTTCTTAATTTGAATGATTACCCGATCTAACTATATGTTAAAAATAGATTAGTGCCTGATGAGGGAAAGGGTTCTCCTATGAGTGGACCATTGATTCTTTATTCTTCTTTTTTTTTATGAATCCTAACTATTCTCCATTATAGATTGGAGACAGATGTGTAGAAGAAAGAGTATACTGATAAAGAAAATATAATTTATTCCAAAATCAAAAGAGCTATTGGGTTGCAAAAATAAAGGATTTTTGACCCTCTTGTAATTATAATGAACATAAACCGATTGGATAGAACAAGATAGGAAAGAGATCCGTTGATTGGACTCCCAGTCTCAGGGTATATCTTTTTATACTTAGTATTTTTATACTTAGTATTATATACTATATACATAATCTATACCCCTGTTCTGA
>CANTAL010000294.1:127500-132500 GCA_947650365.1 Chamaelirium japonicum
ATGTGGCAATTCCGCCAAGATCTCTTCGTTAGTTGGGGGAAGAATCAGCACGAATCGGATTTTTTGAGGAACGTAGAGAATTGATTTGGTTAGACAATGTGTGGTTGGTAAACCAGGATCGGTTTTTTAGCAAGGTACGGAATGTATTGGTCAAATATTCAATATGATTCCACAAGATCCATTTTCGTTCAAGTAACGGATTCTAGCCAATTGAAAGGATCTTCTGATCAATCCAGAGATCATTTCGATTCCATTAGAAATGAGGATTCCGAATATCACACATTGATCGATCAAAGAGAGATTCAGCAACTAAAAGAAAGATCGATTCTTTGGGATCCTTCCTTTCTTCAAACGGAAGGAACAGAGATAGAATCAGATCGATTCCCGAAATGCCTTTTTGGATTCTTCCTCAACGTCCCGGCTATTCACGGAACGTGAGAAGCAGATGAATAATCATCTGCTTCCGGAAGAAATCGAAGAATTTCTTGTGAATCCTACAAGATCAATTTCGTTCTTTTTTCTCTGACAAGATGGTCAGAACTTCATCTGGGTTCGAATCCTACTGAGAGGTCCACTAGAGATCAGAAATTTTTGAAGAAAAAACAAGATGTTTCTTTTGTTCCTTCCAGGCGATCGGAAAATAAAGAAATGGTTGATATATTCAAGATAATTACCTATTTACAAAATACCGTCTCAATTCATCCTATTTCATCCGATCCGGGATCTGATATGGTTCCGAAGGATGAACCGGATATGGACAGTTCAAATAAGATTTCATTCTTGAACAAAAATCCATTTTTTGATTTATTTCATCTATTCCATGACCGGAACAAGGGGGGATACACGTTACACCACGATTTTGAATCAGAAGAGAGATTTTCAAGAAATGGCAGATCTATTCACTCTATCAATAACCGGGCCGGATCTGGTGTATCATAGGGGATTTGCCTTTTCTATTGATTCCTACGGGTTAGATCCAAAAAAATTCTTGAATAAGGTATTCAACTCCGGAGATGAATCGAAAAATCAATTTTTATTGATTCTACCTCCTCTTTTTTATGAAGAGAATGAATCTTTTGATCGAAGGATCAGAAAAAAATCGGTCCGGAATCTACTGCGGGAATGATTTGGAAGATCCAAAACAAAAAACGGCGGTATTTGCTAGCAACAACATAATGGAGGCAGTCAATCAATATGGATTGATCCGAAATCTGATTCAAATCCAATATAGCACCTATGGGTACATAAGAAATGTATCGAATCGATTCTTTTTAATGAATAGATCCGTCGCAACTTCGAATATGGAATTCAAAGGATCAAATAGGAAATGATACTCTGAATCATATAACTATAATGAAATATACGATCAACCAACATTTATCGAATTTGAAAAAGAGTCAGAAGAAATGGTTTGATCCTCTTATTTCTCGAACCGAGAGATCCATGAATCGGGATCCTGATGCATATAGATACAAATGGTCTAATGGGAGCACAGAATTTCCAGGAACATTTGGAACATTTTCTTTCTGAACAGAAGAACCGTTTTCAGTAGTGTTCGATCGATTACGTATTAATCAATATTCGATTGATTGGTCCGAGGCTATCGACAAACAAGATTTGTCTAAGTCACTTCGTTTCTTTTTGTCTAAGTCACTTCTCTTTTTGTCCAGTCACTTCCCTTTTTGTCCAAGTCACTTCCCTTTTTGTCAAGTCACTTCCCTTTTTCTTTGTGAGTATCGGGAATATCCCCATTCATAGGTCCGAGATCCACATCTATGAATTGAAAGGTCCGAATGATCAACTCTGCTAATCAGTTGTTAGAATCAATAGGTGTTCAAATCGTTCATTGAATAAATGAACCCCTTCTTATTGTATGATCATGATACTTCCCAAAGACCGAAATTCTTGATCAATGGAGGAACAATATTACCATTTTTGTTCAAAATAGATACCAAAGTGGATGATTGACTCATTCCATACTAGAAATAATTGCAGGAAATCCTTTGATAACACGGATTCCTATTCTCAATGATATCCACGATCGAGACAATTGGCTGAATCCCGTGAAACCATTTCATAGAAGTTCATTGATATCTTCTTTTTATAAAGCAAATCGACTTCGATTCTTGAATGATCCACATCACTTCTGGTTCTATTGTAACAAAAGATTCCCCTTTTATGTGGAAAAGACCCGTATCAATAATTATGATCTTACATATGGACAATTCCTCAATATCTTGTTCATTCGCAACAAAATATTTTCTTTGTGCGTCGGTAAAAAAAACACATTTTTTTTGAGAGAGAGACTATTTCACCATTGAGTCACAGGTATCTGACATATTCATACCTAACGATTTTCCACAAAATGGTGACGAAACGTATATACTTGTACAAATCTTTCCATTTTCCAATTCGATCCGATCCATTCGTTCGTAGAGCTATTTACTCGATCGCAGACATTTCTGCAACACCTCTAACAGAGGAACAAATAGTCAATTTTGAAAGAACTTATTGTCAGCCTCTTTCAGATATGAATCTATCTGATTCAGAAGGGAAGAACTTGTATCAGTATCTCAGTTTCAATTCAAACATGAGTTGATTCACACTCCATGTTCTGAGAAATATTACCATCCGGAAAGAGGAAAAAACGGAGTCTTGTCTAAAGAAATGCGTTGAGAAACGGCAGATGTATAGAACCTTTCAACGAGATAGTGCTTTTTTCAAAATCTCTCAAAATGAATCTGTTCCAAACATATATGCCATGGTTCTTACTTCGACAGGGTGCAAATATCTAAATTTCACCCTTTTAGATACTTTTTCAGACCCATTGCCAATACTAAGTAGCAGTCAAAAATTTGTATCCATTTTTCATGATATTATGCATGGATCAGATATATCATGGCCAATTCCTCAGAAGATTCTTCCACAATGGACTCTGATAAGTGAGATTTCGAGTAAGTGTTTACAGAATCTCTTCTGTCCGAAGAAATGATTCATCGAAATTATGAGTCACCCGTTCCATTGATATGGACACAATCTGAGATCAAAAAATGCTCGGGAGTTCCTCTATTCAATCCTTTTCCTTCTTCTTGTTGCTGGATATCTCGTTCGTATACATCTTCTCTTTGTTTCCCGAGCCTCTATTGAGTTACAGACAGAGTTAGAAAAGATCAAGTCTTAGATGATTCCATCATACATGATTGAGTTGCGAAAACTTCTGGATAGGTATCCTACATCTGAACTTGTCTGACTGAATTCTTTCTGGTTAAAGAATCTCTTTCTAGTTGCTCTGGAACAATTAGGAGATTCTCTGGAGGAATACGGGGTTCTGCTTCTGGTGGCAACATGCTATTGGGTGGTGGTCCCACTTACGGGGTCAAATCAATACGTTCTAAGAAGAAATATTTGAATATCAATCTCATTGATCTCATAAGTATCATACCAAATCCCATCAATCGAATCAACTTTTTCGAGAAATACGAGACATCTAAGTCGTACAAGTAAGAGATCTATTCATTCATAAGAAAAAGAAAAAACGTGAACGGTGATTGGATTGATGATAGAATAGAATCTGGGTCGCGAACAATGATTCGATTGATGATGAAGAAAGAGAATTCTTGGTTCAGTTCTCCACCTTAACGACAGAAAAAAGGATTGATCAAATTCTATGAGTCTGACTCATAGTGATCGTTTATCAAAGAATGACTCTGGTTATCAAATGATTGAACAACCGGGATCAATTTACTTACGATACTTAGTTGACATTCATAAAAAGTATCTAATGAATTATGAGTTCAATAGATCCTGTTTAGCAGAAAGACGGATATTCCTTGCTCATTATCAGACAATTACTTATTCACAAACCTCGTGTGGGGTTAATAGTTTTCATTTCCCATCTCATGGAAAACCCTTTTCGCTCCGCTTAGCCCTATCCCCTTCTAGGGGTATTTTAGTGATAGGTTCTATAGGAAACTGGACGATCCTATTTGGTCAAATACCTAGCGACAAACTCCTATGTTCCTTTCATTACGGTATTTCAAACAAGTTCCTGGATGACAAATCTAAAGATTATCGTTATGACGATATCGATATTGATGATAGTGACGATATCGATATTGATGACAGTGACGATATTGATGATGACCTTGATACGGAGCTGCTAACTATGACGAATGTGCTAACTATGTATATGACGCCGAAAATAGACCGATTTGATATCACCCTTCAATTCGAATTAGCAAAAGCAATGTCTCCTTGCATAATATGGATTCCAAACATTCATGATCTGTATGTGATGAGTCGAATTACTTATCCCTCGGTCTATTAGAGAACTATCTCTCCAGGGATTGTGACAGATGTTCCACTAGAAATATTCTTGTTATTGCTTCGACTCATATTCCCCAAAAAGTGGATCCCGCTCTATAGCTCCGAATAAATTAAATACATGCATTAAGATACGAAGGCTTCTTATTCCACAACAACGAAAGCACTTTTTCATTCTTTCATATACTAGGGGATTTCACTTGGAAAAGAAAATGTTCCATACTAACAGATTCGGGTCCATAACCATGGGTTCCAATGCACGAGATCTTGTAGCACTTATCAATGAGGCCCTATCAATAGTATTACACAGAAGAAATCAATTATAGAAACTAATACAATTAGATCAGCTCTTCATAGACAAACTTGGAATTTGCGATCCCAGGTAAGATCGGTTCAGGATCATGAGATCCTTTCTATCAGATAGGAAGGGCTGTGCACAAAATGTACTTCTAAGTAATTGCCCCATAGATCCTATATCTATCTATATGAAGATGAAGAAGAAATCAAGTAAGGAAGGGGATTCTTATTTGTACAAATGGTACATCGAACTTGGAACGAGCATGAAGAAATTAACGATACTTCTTTATCTTTTGAGTTGTTCTGCCGGATTGGTCGCTCAAGATCTTTTGTCTTCACCCGGACCCGAAGAAAAAAATGGGATCACTTCTTATGGCTTC
>CANTAL010000294.1:150000-167500 GCA_947650365.1 Chamaelirium japonicum
TTGTTGGTTGGTTAATTGGTCACATTTTATTCATGAAATGGGTTGGATTGTTATTATTCTGGATACGGCAAAATCATTCTATTCGATCTAATAAGTACTTTGTGTCAGAATTGATAAATTCTATGGCTCGAATCTTTAGTATTCTCTTATTTATCACCTGTGTCTACTATTTAGGCAGAATGCCGTCGCCTATTGTCACTAAGAAACTGAAAGAAACCTCAGAAACAGAAGAAAGGGGAGAAAGTGACGAAGAAAGCGATGTAGAAACAACTTCCGAAACGAAGGAGACTAAACACGAACAAGGGGGATCCACCGAAGAAGACCCTTCCCTTTGTTCGGAAGAAAAGGAGGATCAGGACAAAATAGATGAAACGGAAGAGATCCGGGTGAATGGAAAGGAAAAAACAAAGGATGAATTCAACTTTCACTTTAAAGAGACATGCTATAAAGATAGCCCAGTTTACGAGGATTCTTATCTTGATGGGTATCAAGATAATTGGGAATTGGGAAGACTTAAAGAACAAAAAAAGAAAAAGACCTATCTCCGATTTGAAAAACCTTTTATGACTTTTCTTTTCGATTATAAACGATGGAATCGTCCATTGCGATATATAAAAAATGATCGATTTGAAAAGAAAAGTCTACAATTTTTTAAATAAAAAAATGAAGAAAAATATTAATACATAAGATAAATACAAGAATAGATAAGACGAAATTCGTCCACCTCCCATATATTTGATACCTTCCCCTATAAAGAAACTTGAAAACCCAACCCCATTTGTAATTCCATCAATTATACGTCTATTAAAAAGCTGAATTCGTTCGGCCAATCCTCTTACACTCGCGGTTAAGACCTTAGTATAAAAAATATCTATATAACCGCGATTATATGACCAATCATATATCACATTTTTAATTTTGTCCAAGATAATTCTCTTAGGACCCCTTTTTAAAAATGAATTGATTAAGGCCAAATTATGGAAAGATGAATAAACAGACCCATATAAAGTAGATGCTATTAATAGTCCGAAAAAGGCTATACTTACTGAAAAAATTGCATTTTTAAAAAATTCATACCAATCCGCAGAATAATTCGAATTTTGATGAAAAAGGTTTGATCGGGGAGTTAACCATTTTGATAATATATCAAAGTCTACTACGTCTCGATCAAAATGAATTCCTATTGATCCGATGAACAAAGTAAATAATACCAATATAAGCAGAGGAAATAGCATAGTATTATCCGATTCATAAGGATACATATAAGTATCTTTTTTTCCAAAGTAAGTACTAAAACATCGCATTCTATTTCTTACATTATCATGAATTTTATATGCATCCTTTTTTGAAGAAAAGGAGACCTTATTCTTATTATTTATTGTTGATAAAAGTAAATTTCTATTGACTGCTTTAGGCACTTCTTTTCCCCA
Source organism: Chamaelirium japonicum (assembly GCA_947650365.1). Taxonomy (NCBI): domain Eukaryota; kingdom Viridiplantae; phylum Streptophyta; class Magnoliopsida; order Liliales; family Melanthiaceae; genus Chamaelirium; species Chamaelirium japonicum. Next base: position 151,431 of record CANTAL010000294.1, read on the forward strand.
TAGAGATATTGAATAGAACGAACTATTTTTAGTGCTACTGTAATTTTTAAAATTAACACGAAAATGTCCATCAAAAATAAGTAAATACATCCGAAACATATAAAATGCGGTTAATCCTGTTGTGAAACAAGCTATTATTGCGAAAATTGGTGAATACAACCAACTATCATTAAGAATTTCATCTTTTGACCAAAAACAAGCAAGAGGTGGAATCCCACAAAGAGAAAGTGTACCAAATAAAAAAGTAATTCTTGTAATTGGAACATATCTTGTTAAACCGCCCATAAGGACCATATTTTGACTTTTATCCGGTGAATATCCAACAATAGGTTCCATTGAATGAATAATAGATCCGGATCCCAAAAACAATAAAGCTTTAGAATAGGCATGGGTGATCAAATGGAATAAAGCAGCTCGATAAGAACCTATACCTAGAGCTAACATAATATAACCCAATTGAGACATTGTAGAATAGGCTAAACTTTTTTTAATGTCTCCTTGAGCAAGAGCTAAAGTGGCTCCTAATAGTACTGTTATTACGCCTATTAAAGAAAGGAGATTCATTATGTAAGGTATGACCATGAAAAGAGGAAGAAGCCGAGCTACAAGGAAAATTCCCGCAGCTACCATGGTAGCTGCGTGTATAAGAGCCGAAATGGGGGTGGGTCCCTCCATGGCATCAGGTAACCATACGTGAAGGGGAAATTGTGCAGATTTAGCAATTGCGCCGACAAACAATAAAGAGCCACACGTAGTATCAAATAAAGAATTGACCTCATTATTCTGGATCAAGTTTTTAACTATTTTGAACAAATCCCGAAATTCGAAACTGCCTGTTATCCAATAAAAACCTAAGATTCCTAATAATAAACCAAAATCCCCTACACGATTCGTTACAAAAGCTTTTTGGCAAGCACTTGCTGCAATCGGGCGTGTAAACCAAAAACCTATTAATAAATACGAACACATTCCCACCAGTTCCCAAAAAATATAAATTTGTATCAAATTGGAACTAGTAACTAATCCCAACATAGAAGTATTGGAAAAACTCATATAAGCAAAAAATCTCAAATATCCTTGATCGTGAGACATATAATTGTCACTATAAATAAGAACCATAATCCCCGCAGTAGTAATTAGTATTGACATAATCGAAGTAAGTGGATCGATCAAGTATCCAAACTCTAACGAAAAATCATTATTGATGGTCCAAGACCATAGATATTGATAAATAAAACCTCCATTTATTTGCTGAATAGACAGATTAGCCGAAAACACCATAATTATACTTAGCATTAAAACACTAATAAAAGCCCACATACGACGAATATTTTTCGTTGCTGTAGGAATAAGCAAAAGTCCAAATCCTATTGACATAGTAACTGTAAGTGGAAGAAAGGGTATTATCCATGCATATTGATATGTATGTTCCATAAAAAAAAAATATATTTATAAAAATAATATTACAGAATATGAAATTTTTCGTCATGATACTATACTACTACTATCATATTCTAAGGATTTATAACCATACTATATAGTAAGAAAAACTGTTATACCAAAAACGGCGCTTAATTGGAATATGTGTCATAGTATCCATCAATATTTTGAATCAATAAAGGGGACCTTAGTTATTCTAAAGTTATTCTAATTCATTTTTTTTTTTTTTTAGTAATTATCTAACCCATTTTGGAACTGATTGATTTGAGTCCAATAAGGAAAACTTATGTTTTTTGCAAATACTATGCTATGATATTCCTTACTTCGTATAGAACTGAAATTCAAAATTGGCTAGAGTTATCTTTCTTGGGTAATAGAATGTCTTGTTTAAGAGATTAACTACTAATTCTAATTTAATTAGAATTTAAATTATAGGGATGGCACGGCACTCTGAACTTAATCATTAATCAATTAATAGAAAAAAAAAAAAGGATTTTACTTTTTAAAATCAGAGTCTCTTCTATTTTTTTTATCCACATATCGGTGATATACGATGGGCACTTATATATATATATATATATTATATATATATATACATATATATATATTTGTATTCTTGTTTGTATTTTGTATGTTATGTTATGAAATTTATTATCCGCGGGATAAGTATGGATAATGACTAAAAAGAATGATCTATTTTGAACAATACATGTCTTTCACATACAACGATAAAAATGAGTACTACTTTTTGAATGGTGGTTCCAAAAAAAACGTACTTCTATGTCAAAAAAACGTATTCGTAAAAATATTTGGAAGAAGAAGGGATATTTAACTGCAGTAAAAGCCCTTTCTTTGGCTAAATCGGTTTCCACCGGGCACTCGAAAAGTTTTTTTGTGCGACAAACAAGTAATAAAGTCTTGGAATGATCTGAATCGACATACCAGGAAGGGCTTAAACTTTTTTTTTTAATTCAAGACGAATGATTCACATTAACTAATGTATTGAACTCCTCAATATTAGTTAGAACTAGCTGTCATGGTATGTAAAATAAGAATTCTTCCGCCTATTGGCTTCTATTCTACTTATATTCTATAAGTCTATTCTATAAGTATTATTATTATTTTTAGTTTTACACCCTATATAGTATATTTTATAGTTAATGTTAATTTGTTAATTTGTGAGATGATTATTGTTTCAATCTCTATCAATTCACTTTTCCTAGTAGGAAAAGTGAATTGATAGAGATTGAAACTCTTTTCTTATTTTCTTATCTGTCTAGCCCAAAACTTAATTGGATTTAGGAAATGTTATCATAAAAATTATGGGCACTAACGAATAGTATTAATACTTAATCATACTAAGGTATCAAAATAGTTAGAAAAATTCCTTTAATTTAGTGATGAAATTGTGATACATAGTAAATTCGATTTATTTTATTTTGTTTATTTCATAGATTCAAAAAAAACATAGAAAAAAGGACAATTTTGAGTTCTATACCTCGACTGAGAACAAAACTATCGAGTTCCAACCGTTCTGGGAGAACCCAGTTTCTAGTACGCGAAAGTTGATTGTTAAAACTGAATCCTACGGTAATACTAACTAAGGGTTATTTAACATTCACATATTCAATTAATTAAAAAATTTAAATGAGCTTTAGTCGTCGATTCTAAAGTTTCCTAAACTAGATTGAATCCTTGAATCTCGACGACTCGAGATGAAGTAACTATTATTTATTATTATTTAAAGTAAGCCGCCATGGTGAAATCGGTAGACACGCTGCTCTTAGGAAGCAGTGCTAGAGCATCTCGGTTCGAGTCCGAGTGGCGGCATCTCCTAAAAGGGACATAATGGATCCTATAATGTATTTAATTTCCAATTTAAATTATGTAATGGGGCTCCTTTTATGATATTTGTGACTTTCGAACATATATTAACTCATATTTCTTTTTCGATTATTTTAATGGTGATTACAATTCATTTGATGACCTTATTAGTCCACAAAATCGTAGGATTACGCGATTCGTCGGAAAAGGGGATGATAGCTACCCTTTTTTCTATAACAGGATTATTAGTTATTCGTTGGATTTATTCGGGACATTTCCCATTAAGTAATTTATACGAGTCATTAATTTTCCTTTCATGGGGTTTTTCCATTATTTATATGATTTCTAAGATTAAGATACGGAACCAAAAAAATTATTTAAGCGCAATAACCGCACCAAGTGCTATTTTTACCCAAGGTTTCGCCACGTCGGGTCTTTCAACCAAAATGCATCCATCTGCAATATTAGTACCTGCTCTACAATCTCAGTGGTTAATGATGCACGTAAGTATGATGTTATTGAGCTATGCAGCTCTTTTATGCGGATCATTATTATCAGTCGCTCTTCTAGTCATTACATTTCAAAAAAACATCGATATTTTTTTGAAAAGAAAAAATTTCTTAATTAAGAAATTTTTCTTTGGCGAGATCAAATACTTGAATGAGAAAAGAAGTGTTTTAAAAAACACTTCTTTTTTTTCATTTCAAAATTATTACAAATATCAATTGACTCGGCGTTTGGATTATTGGAGTTATCGTGTCATTAGTTTAGGATTTACCCTTTTAACCATAGGCATTATTTCTGGAGCAGTATGGGCTAATGAGACATGGGGATCTTATTGGAATTGGGACCCCAAGGAAACTTGGGCATTTATTACTTGGACCATATTCGCGATTTATTCGCATACTAAAACAAATCAAAGTTTACAAGATATGAATTCGGCACTTGTAGCTTCTATAGGATTTCTTATAATTTGGATATGCTATTTTGGGATCAATCTATTAGGAATAGGTCTACATAGTTATGGTTCATTCGCATTAACATAATTTTAATTGAATAAACTACATGAAAAATAAATAAGAAGATTGTCTCATATATTCATATATAATGTAACAAAAGTTTGTGCTAGTTTTTGAGAACCGTTTTGCTCAAGGGGTCAAATGGTTCTCAAAAACTCGAGAGGCATCTCATTACAATTTTAATTCACTTCCTTTTTTTTTTCTAAGCAAACTATTTTTAAAATATTAAATTCACAGAATTTTAATACTTTCTGTTTCATTAATAAAAACTATCTATAAAAATAATTAGATAGGATAGCCTGTACCTTATCAACTGATAACAAGAGAACTAAATCCGGATAAATACCAATCCCTATTACGGGTAGAAAGATACAGATCGAAACAAAGAGTTCTCGTGGTCCATAATCGACAAAAATGGAGTTTGGGGCATTGAATAGCTTGTATCCGTGGAACATCTGACGTAACATAGATAATAAATAAATAGGAGTTAATATCATTCCAATTGCCATTACAAAAGTAATTAGCACTTTTGGCATTAAAAGATATTTTGAGCTGGTAATTATTCCCAAAAATACTACTAATTCTGCAACAAAACCACTCATTCCTGGCAATGCAAGAGAAGCCATCGAGAAACTACTGAACAGGGTAAATATTTTTGGCATTGGGATAGATATCCCCCCCATTTTGTCGAGATAAACAAGACGTATTCTATCACAACTCGTTCCCGCCAAGAAAAAAAGTGCAGCGCCAATAAATCCATGAGAAAGTATTTGTAAAATGGCTCCGTTTAGTCCCATGTTAGTTATAGAACCAATTCCTATAATTGTGAAACCCATGTGAGATACGGAAGAATAGGCTATTTTCTTTTTTAAATTGCGTTGACCAAAAGAGGTTGAAGCTGCATAGATTATTTGCATTGTTCCCGCTATCACAAACCAGGGAGAAAATATAGAATGAGCGTGGGGTAATAATTCCATATTGATCCGAATCAATCCATATGCTCCCATTTTCAATAAGATTCCAGCTAGAAGCATACATGTACTGTAATGTGCCTCTCCGTGGGTATCTGGTAACCAAGTATGTAGGGGGATAATCGGCGATTTGACAGCATAAACAATAAGGAAACCGAAATAGAATATTATTTCCAATGCCACAGGATATGATTGATTAGCTAATCTTTCAAAATCTAATGTTGGCTCATTGGAACCATATAAACCTATACCTAGAACTCCTATTAAGAGAAAAATGGAACCCCCCGCAGTGTACAAAATAAACTTTGTAGCCGAGTACAGACGTTTCTTTCCCCCCCACATGGATAAAAGTAAGTAAACAGGAATTAATTCTAACTCCCACATGATGAAAAAAAGTAAAAGGTCCCGAGAAGAAAATGATCCTATTTGACCACTGTACATTGCTAACATCAGGAAATAAAATAATCGCGAATTTCGAGTAACGGGCCAAGCCGCTAAAGTAGCTAAAGTGGCAATAAATCCTGTCAGTAAAATAGGTCCTATGGAAAGCCCGTCGATTCCCAGTCTCCAGTGAAAATCCAAAATATTTATCCATTGAAAATCTTCTTCCAATTGGATTAATGGGTCATCCAATTGGAAATGGTAACAGAATGCATAAGTCGTTAGAAGGAGTTCTAATAAGCATATACATAGAGTATACCACCGAAACGCCTTATTCCCCCCATGAGGGGGAATAAAAATTGAAGAACCCGCAAATACCGGCAAAACAACAAGTATTGTTAACAAAGGAAAATAACTCGTGATAAAGACAAGATACGCTTTAACCAGAAAAGCCCGTGCTCAGAATAATATATATATATATTATAATTAGAGTAGGGGCTTTTGTCGGTAAAGAGGAATCAAATGATAATGATTCAAGTGGATTTTTTTGTAACGTATCAATCAATAGGCTAAACCCATGCTGCGAGTTGTTTCATGCCATAAATAAACACGGACACTCAAAAAATCCGTTGGGCAAGCGGATTCACATCTCTTACAACCTACACAATCTTCGGTTCTTGGTGCAGAAGCAATTTGCTTAGCTTTACATCCGTCCCAAGGTATCATTTCCAGTACATCCGTGGGACAGGCTCGTACACATTGAGTACACCCTATACATGTATCATAAATTTTTACTGAATGTGACATTGAAACTATAAATTCTAGTTTTGAACATAAAAAATTTTTGATCTGGTATGGTAAAATCAGTAGTAAATGAATTAATTATATATTTATATTGTAGACACCAGACAAATCAGTGATTTTTATCCATTTTTTTTTTTTTTTAGAATAAATATATTTATAAACCTGTTCATGAAAAAGTGCCAAGAAACTTTGATTTATGTTTCAACAATCACAGTCATATAAATAAGTCGCACATATGAATTCAAATTGGTCAACAATCCAAAATCCAATATTGAATAGGAAATATTCATTAATATTCCATATTAGTAGAATTTTAATAAATAATAATATTATTACATAATGAATGATTACAACTAATTATTCAACAAATTTGATTGATTGATACGAGTTGATTTTATGTTATGATGGATCGACGAAACAATAGCTAGCCCAATAACTGCTTCCGCGGCTGCAATAGCTATGACAAAGATTGAGAAAACGTCTCCTTTTAATTGGCGATTATCAAATAAATCAGAAAATGTTACGAGATTTATATTAACCGAATTTAGTATAAGCTCAAGACACATAAGCGCTCTAACCATGTTTCGACTTGTGATTAATCCGTAGATACCGATAGAAAATAAATAGATACTTAAAAAAAGTACATGCTCGAACATCATCGACTAACTCCTCGTGAATCTCGATTCATTTCAATATTAACAACAATTCGACTGATTTGATTGACTAGAATAGAACAATTACAGAATAAAAGTTGGTATTGGCAATAGATTTAACTAAAAACTTTAAACTTTCTATTTTTTTTTTATTCAAAATTGTAAATTTTTAGACTTTTTTAATTCTAAGTATTTTTTATTGACGAGCCATAGTAATTGCGCCTATTAAGGAAACTAATAGAATTATAGAAATGAGTTCAAAGGGAAGATAAAAATCTGTTGATAAATGAATCCCAGTTTGTTGAACGTTAATTATTAGGTCCTGCTCTAGAATATGGTTTGATCTTGTAGTCCAAAGAATTCCGTACCATGATGTATCTGGAATAGTAGTAATTAGTGAAAAAAGAATACTTATACAAACCAGTGAAGTGGCCCCATCTCCGACGGTCAAAAGACGAGAATCGTTGAAATATTCTGAACCATTCATGAACATTACAGCAAATATGATTAAGACATTTATGGCTCCTACATAAATAAGGAGTTGTGCAGCAGCTACAAAATAGGAATTCGATGGAATATATAATAAGGATATACAAACAAGAACCAATCCCAACGAAAAGGCAGAATAAATTGGATTGGTAAATAAGACTACTCCCAGACCCCCTAATATAAGAACTGATCCTAGAAATACTACAAGAATATCATGTATTGGTTCAGATAAATCCATTATGTATAAAATAAGTCTAAAGATTTCATGACCTTGCTGAATAGTCCAGGAAGGGAAAAGAGCTTACCTCGTTTTTATTGTATATTATACGTTACTAAATTAAATATTAATGTAGTATAGATTAATATCGATATAGATAAAGTTTTTAGACCAATCCTACTTTTTTTCTGAGAAAGAAAAGGGTAGTTGAAATTTTATATTTCAAAATCATCACTAAAAATATATTCTCAGTTTAAATCAAACAGCGATTCTCAACAATTATTAGTTATTATTTACAGTTACTGACTAACCAAAATGAAAAGTATCCTTTCTATCAAAATTGCGAAAAAGAAGATCTTAGTAATTGGTAATCGTTCTTGAATCGAGGGATTTTTCTTTGTATATTTTGATTTGAGTCGAATTCATAACGGTTTGAATTGTGTAATCCCAAATTACTGACGTTGGTAACCGACCCAAAGCAATTTGATTATAATTCAATTCGTGACGATCATAAGTAGAAAGTTCATATTCTTCAGTCATCGATAAACAGTTTGTTGGACAATATTCGACACAGTTACCACAAAATATACATACACCAAAATCAATACTATAATTAAGCAATCGTTTCTTTTTAATATCTCTTTCAAATCTCCAAAACAACGCGTGTTAGATCTATAGGGCATACACGAACACATACTTCACAAGCAATACACTTATCAAATTCAAAATGGATTCGACCGCGGAAACGCTCTGATGTGATCGATTTTTCATAAGGATATTGAATAGTTATAGGTAAACGATTTGTATGGGATAAGGTAATTATGAAACTTTGACCAATGTACCTTGCGGCTCGTATTATTTGTTGACCATAATTCACGAACCCAGTTATCATAGGGAACATATTTTATATATTGATGAATAAATGGATGCTTTTTTTCTCTTGTTTGAGAGAGGCTATGAGCATAGAATATCGTTATTGTATTCTGTTATTTATAGTGAAACAAGTTGGAAAGAAGTTGTCAATAATAAATTACCTAGAGAAATAGGTAAAAGAAATTTCCATCCAAGATTTAATAGCTGGTCCATTCTCATCCTAGGTAAAGTCCATCTTGTTGTGATAGAGATGAACAGAAACAAATAAGCTTTAGCTAATGTAATAAAGATATCAATTATCATTCCAAAGACTCCATTTATTCCGAAAGGTTCAGAAATGAATATGTACGGAATAGAAAAATTCCACCCACCTAAATAAAGAACTGTTATAAATAATGAAGAAACTAATAGATTTAGGTAAGAAGCAACGTAAAATAACCCATATTTTATACCCGAATATTCGGTTTGATAACCTGCTACTAATTCCTCCTCCGCTTCTGGTAAATCAAAGGGTAATCTCTCACATTCTGCCAAAGAAGAAATGAAAAAAACTATAAACCCTATGGGTTGCCGCCACAGATTCCACCCCCAAAAACCATATTTTGACTGTGCCTCAACAACATCAACTGTACTTAAACTGTTAGATAATCATAGTTGATAATAACATCACTGCTCCCATCACTATTCCAAAACCGTACATGAGATTTTTACCTCATACGGCTCCTCTATGGCCACAAATAAATGTAAAGACCTGTTCCGTATTATCGGTATCTTTGGAGGGTAGATACGATAAAATACATTGGAGAGTTTCCAAAATTAGACCAATGAAATTCTGTCTGCTAAAATAAATAAAAAACGTGCTTTCGAATTGATCTCGTCCCTTATAATTAAAATGAATCTTTGTTCGGTAATAATTAAATCCTTCAATAAAAATAAAATACTCGTTATATCTATCTATAGATAGAAAGAATTAGTCACTAGTTCATGAATCATAAATAATAAGAATTCCACATGTATGGATATGATATATATATATGGAGGAAATAAAATAAAAAAAGATCTTTTTTTATTTTTCCATTCTATTATGACATTCTATTTCTTTTGTTCTTGTTCTTCTTTCTCAGAAGAGAGTACTCTTAAAAAAAAAAAAAGAATATTAATAATAATAATAAAGGATTAATTCGTTCTTAATAGTCATTTCTTTATTCAGTGAATAGGAGCATACTCTAGATCGAAATCGTGGGGAAGTACTGCTTGATCATTTCTACCAACTTAAAGCCCCTGTTATGATTCGTTTTAGGCAAAAAAACCTTTTTTTGATACCTTACATTATCTTCATTACTAATCCTTTGTGTACCTTTGTGTTCCTAACTGTTCGCTGATTCTTGATTGATTCCCAATATGGTAATATATACAAGACAGTAGTAGAAACTCCATACAGTTGATCTTTTGCGCCCGCTTCAAGATATGATGACTAATCAAAGAATCTTGGGATAAACAGTTTTCACTGCTTATGTTTACTTTCACTTTTTTGTATATAGGGAATGAGATTTTATCCTCTTACTACAAATTTATAAGGTGTTTTGTTTCACTCATATAACTATTTGGTTTAACTCATCGACCTGAATTAAATGAATGATGAATAAAAAAAAAAAATGAAGATACCTATTCAATACATTAAGCTTCCTTCCTTTATTTCATTTCTGAGAGAAGTAAAAGTTCATGTTCCAACGAATCACACGTAGAGATATTGATAATACACATAGAGTTAATGGTATTTCATAACTAATAGATGGAGCAGCAGCTCGTAAACCACCCGAAAAGGAATATTTATTATTTGATCCATATCCTGATATAAGAAGCCCAATGGGGGCAATACTTGAAATGGAGATCCATAAAGAAACACCTATACTGAGATCGGCTAAAACAAGTCGATATCCAAAAGGAATTACTAAAAAACTTAGTAGAATTGATATGACCGCTATAGACGGTCCGACACTAAACAAATGAATATCCCCCCTAGATGGGACAAGGTCCTCTTTAAAAAGTAGTTTAGTCCCGTCTGCTAGAGCTTGAAGAATTCCCAACGGGCCGGTATATTCGGGCCCAATACGTTGTTGTATCGCCGCAGATATTTCTCTTTCTAACCATACAATTACCAGTACCTCTAGCGTGATTCCTAATATAAGTATCAAAACGGGGACAAACTGCCAGATAAATCCATAGATTTCTTTTAAGAATTCTAATTTAGAAAAAGAATTGATAGTTTGTACTTCTGTCGTGCCAATTATCATTTCAACGATCAACTTCTCCCATAATGATATCTATACTACCCAGTATCGTCATGATATCCGCCAATTTCATTCTTTTAATTAGCTGAGGGAGAATTTGCAAATTTATGAAACCGGGTGGACGAATTTTCCATCTCCAAGGAAAAACACTACTATCTCCTATCAAATAAATTCCTAATTCTCCTTTTGGGGCTTCTACTCTTACATAAAGTTCTTGTTTCAACAATTCAAAATGGGGGGAAGGTTTTTTACTAATGAATCTATATTCAAAATCATTCCATTCAGAATTTTTTGCTCTATCAAAACGCCGAACTTCTAAATTCTCATAAGGTCCTCCAGGAATTCCTTCTAGAGCCTGTTGAATAATTTTTACGGATTCCCTCATTTCACCGATTCGTACTAAATACCGAGCTAATGAATCTCCTTCTTTTTGCCATTGAGCTTTCCAATCGAATTCATTGTAAGATTCATAATGATCAATTTTACGAAGATCCCATTGGATCCCAGAAGCTCGTAACATTGGTCCTGATAAGCCCCAACTTATTGCTTCCTCTCCACCAATAATGCCCACTCCTTCAACGCGTTCCAAAAAAATGGGATTCCGCGTAATAAGTTTTTGATATTCAACAACTCCTGTTAAAAAATAATTACAGAAATCTAAACATTTATCTATCCAGCCATGAGGTAGATCAGCAGCTACTCCTCCGATACGGAAATAATTATGCATCATTCGCATACCTGTGGCAGCTTCAAATAGATCATAGAGCAATTCTCTCTCTCTGAAAATATAGAAAAAGGGAGTCTGTGCACCGATATCCGCCATAAAAGGTCCAAGCCATAACAAATGAGAAGCTATACGACTCAGCTCCAGCATAATGACTCTGATATAGCTGGCCCTTTGAGGTACTTGAACATTTCCCAGTTGTTCTGGTGCATTGACCGTTATTGCTTCTGTAAACATAGTAGCTAAATAATCCCAACGGGTTACATAAGGCAAATATTGTATAATTGTTCGGTTTTCTGCTATTTTCTCCATCCCTCTGTGTAAATAGCCCAATATGGGTTCACAGTCAATAACATCTTCACCATCGAGAGTAACGATTAGTCGAAGAACACCATGCATTGATGGGTGGTGAGGACCCATATTGACTATCATGAGATCTTTTCTTGTGGCCGGTGCAGTCATATCTTTTCTTCCCTAATTCATTATTCTATTAATTTAAGAATCTAATTTCTCAAAATTTCTAAAAAGAAAAAATATAATAACAATTAATAAAAAAAAAACGAATCTTCAAATTAACGAGTTTTTGGCTCCCGAATATCTAACTGACTAATTAATTTCTTATAACGTACTCTATTTTTCTTTGACAAATAAGTCAGCAGCCGTTGACGTTTTCCCAGAATTCTTCGTAGACCTCTTTGTGATAAAAAATCTTTTTTGTGCAATTCCAAATGCGAAGTAAGCCTCTGTATCTTATTGGTGAAATTTAATACTTGAAATTCAACAGACCCTTTGTTGTTTTCTTCTTTTTCTTGTTTTGGAATAAACAAGATGGATGAATTTTTTACCATAACAAAATTCTTAAACATCTTTTTTCTTTTTTCTTTCTTTTTTATTTTATAGATTTTACCAATAAGGAATAATAATTATTATGATTATGCCAGTGATTTGAATCTGGTATACACAAAAGCTTAATTTAGGTTTATTCATATACTACTTTGATTTAGTATTTATTCTATCCAAAACTAATTTTCTTTCAAACATAAAATTGGTTTTGGATAGAAAAAGATATAATACATTTACACATTTACGAAAGAGAATGATTTCTTTTTACCAAAAAACCATTCTGTCAATTTATTATTCCTAGAGCCAGTTGAATTGATATGCCATTAAATCGGTATTATATTATGTACTAAAATGTAACACAACGTATGCGTACATCTTTCTACATCTACCGAATATGTCATGCGATATATAGGCAATATATCATTAACTAATTCTGAATTTTGGATACATCTGTATCCTTGACATACTGAAACGACTGCCGTTATTGGTATCAAACCAATAGCGATTCATACAAGCTAAATCTTCTAATCGATAATTGGGCCAAAGAAGCAATTTGAATTTAATAAATTTATTTGCATCTGTATTAAGACACTCGTCCTCATTCAAAAATTGTCCGCAGTTTCTTATCTTTTTTTCTTTGAAAAATACTGGATTTATATCCACAATATTAATATTTGAATTCCAGGAATTGAAACAAATTCGAATTCTCAATTCTCTACGGCGTCTAGGAGATAGAATATTTTCTGGAACAAGGAAATTATAATGATTTTTTTTTTGATTCACAAGCATATTGCTATGTTGTCTAATGGATCTGTCGAAATTCTTCTTATCAACATGTCTTTCTTTTATGGATTTTCTATTTCTATTAGTTTTCATTTCTTCTTTATTCTTATCAACCAATGCAATACTTATGGTTTGATAGATAATAAATTGTCCATCCCTTTTTATAAATAAACGAATTGGTTCAATAATAAATATTCCCCTTTTTATCAATTCTGTAAGAGCTAGATCCTTCTGAATCAGCATTACATCCAGACGCATTTCTTCTCTTTGAATCGAGGATATAGCAATTTCCCTTGGATTTGTCATTCTAAGTAGGATACAATACACTTTGATATTATCGATCATAATTTGATTCAAGGGGTCATCCCATCTTAATTGAAAAAGGAAAAATTTTTTCAGGAAGAAATCTAGTTCTGCTTCTTTGTTGCTCTTGGATTTTTTTTTCTTTTTACGTTTTTTAGTGTCTGATCTCGCGGAATCTTCATCTTTTTTTTTTTTTTGTTTTCGTAGATCTGATCCAAGAACTCTTTTGCCCTGTTGTTCGTTTTTTTCTTGGTTGGAATTTTCTAATTCAAGATATTCTTTTTGATTGGATGATGGATGAGTATTATTTTTTTGATTTACATTGATGTTTTTATTTTGACTACTATTTTTATTTCTTTGGAAATCTAAAAGAAGTAATTTGATTGGTATAATCCAGGGTTGAATCTTATATGTATCAAAAAGTAGCACAAATTCTGTGAACAACCAAGATTCTAGATTTGATATGTTACGATTACGATAGAATCTTTCTTGATTCATTCCTATCCAATCAAAAAAGTTTCTTTTTTGATTGGATAGCTTGATTTCTTGATGAATCGAAATATCTTTTTTTTTCATTTTTTGATACTTATTAGTTTCAGTCTTAGTATTTTTATTAATCTTGGGGCTGACATGCGTATTGGTCCAAGTCTCAATATCAATATTCTTTCTAATAAAAAAATGGATAATTCTGCAATTAAAATATTTTCTATCCGGATTTTTATCCGTATCAATAATATATCTATCTTCCAGATAATTACTAATAACTGTATTTATTAATACATAAATTGAGTCGGGTTTCGTTGTATTGAAATTATATGGATATTGAATTTCGTGGTTACTGTTTACTTGTAATTTTGATTCATAAACATATGAGTCCTTGTCCTTATTATCCCCATAATTCATATATTTATGTGATAAAAGATCATATCTGTAGTGTTTTTTAAATTTTTCTTTTTGATTCATCAATGAATCCACTGCATAATAATTTTCTTTCATGTAATGATGAATTTTTTCTTTTTTATACGAATCCAATTTAATTGAGTCTTTATTTTGAATCGTACGACCTTGATTGACTCTATTTCGCCGTTTTTTTTGTTCCAATTGATACCATTTTGTCTGGGATAAATTGTATTGATAATGGCCCTTTAACCAGTTTTTCCATTCATTCATCCCAGACTTTTTAATTTTCTTATGCCTTGCTTTATAATCAAATATTCCTCGTTTTATACAATAATCCTCGATTTTATCCCTAAGATAATGATAAGTACCGCGATCTTGAAGTACAGATCTCAAGTAATACTTGTTAAATAATTTGGTTTGTGATAATTTGTAAAATACATATGCTTGTGACAAGTAAGATAAGTCACAATGACTATTTAAATTCTTATTACTAATATTAGTATTATAAAACGACCTTTTTATAGTCGAAATAAAGTTCATTGTATTTTGATTTGTTTCATCAATTCCTTCTTTATTTTTTTCATCGTTGTAAATGGATTTATTGATAATCTTTTTCTTTGATTCAAAGAAAAGTTGTGCATGGATCCTTGGAATGTTAATTGTACACAGGAAGATATCTATGTATATTTTTTCAATGAAAGATTTTATAAAATAATTTGATTTTCGTATTAAGCGGATATTGTTTCTTTTGAATAGATGCCAAATATATTTCTTCGATTCCGATCTTTTATCATCATAAGTGAGAACTATTTTTTTCTTGTCTTTTCTAATTCGTTCTATTTGATTCCTGATTGTGATCATCCTATCAGAAAGATCTTTCATTTTTTTTTCTAGGAGTAAATAATTTGTCCAATTCATGGATCGAATTTGAATAGTCGATTCATTATTAATTTTATTCTTGATTTTGGAATCTTTTCTGTTTTCATTTGGTTTATATACTTTCCCTTTCCTAAATTCAAATAATAAAATTGGGTTTATTTTTTCGAGTTCCTTCATTATTCGTTTTATAACTACAACTATTTTTCTGATCCATCCTGTTCTTTTTTTTTTTGAAATTTGTAAAGAACGTTTTCTTCTTTCTTTTAAAACTCTTAGAACTATAAAAAATTTATTTTTCACCTTTCTAATTGTTCTTTCGAGCTCTTTACAAATAGGTTCAAAAAAAGAAGGTCGTTTTCGGGGAGAACCGAAGGGAAGTTCTGCTTCCATTCCCCATATTGTTAAAAAACAATAATTTTTTTTTTTTTTTTTCATTGAATCTCTATGACGAGACCATACCTTAGATCTTCGCCAAGGTTTCAGGCAGAAAGGAAATATAATCTTTATCTGAATCCCGTCCGTTAACCAATTTTTGGGAAATTCTGTTTCTGATAATTGAATGCCATTATAGGTGCATTTAACGTGCATTTCTCTATTCCATTCCTTAAAATCCTCGTACCATTCGGGAAATTGGAATAATAACATACGGCCAACATTTTTAGCTATTATTAATAAA
>CANTAL010000294.1:197500-217500 GCA_947650365.1 Chamaelirium japonicum
GTTATTTAACAATATAATATGGCTTCTATGTCAATGTCAACCAATCTTATTAAAAATGTATGTATATAACTAAATACACCAGAACAATTTGTAATTGAAGTAAGTTCAAATGGAAAAAGAACTATTTCTTTTTCCATTTTCTGTATGGGTTGCCCGGGACTCGACCCGGAACTAGTCGGATGGAGTAGATAATTTTTCTTTGTTGCAATAGAGGAAAAAGATCTCTCCCCAAACCGTGCTTGCATTTTTCATTGCACACAGCTTTCCCTATGTATACATATACATGCACTTATATTCCCGAGAATAATAATTTTTAATATTCAACCACCACACTACTACATGGGCATTTCAGAATAAAAATTCATGAATTTTTTTGTCTATTGATCCTTTTATAGATCATTTATATTCTATTGAGAAGTTAGAAGGTCTCATGACAAATCTAAAGAATTGTCAGGTCATTGATACGGATAATATCAAAATACCAAATACGCTTTCGATGCGATCCATGTAAAGAAAAGGGATTGTTTTTTGGAAGATCAAACAAATAACTTGTTCTTCTTCCGTAAAGAATTCTTCTAATAATCCCAAACCTAATCTTTGCAAAGATTGCGTACTGTACTTTTATGTTTACGAGCCAAAGTTCTAGCAACACGAAAGTCCGAAGTATATATTTTATTCGATACAAACTTTGTTTTTTTGAAGACCCGCTGTGATAATGAGAAAGATTTCTACATATCCGACCCAAATCGATCAATAATATCAGAATCCGATAAATCCGCCCAGATCGGCTTACTAATAGGATGTCCCGATACGGTACAAAATTGAGCTTTAGACAACGATCCAATAAGAGGAATAACTGGCACGATGGTATCAAATTTATTAGTAGAGTATCTACTAAAAATAAATTTTTCTAGCATTTGATTCTTTACCGCAAAAGGATTTATTAGTACACTTGAAATATACCCCAGAAATAGAAGGAATAGTTTGATAATTGGTTTATATGGATCCTATACGGTTAGACCAAAAGTGAAAATAATATTGCCAGAAATTTACAAGGTAACATTTCCATTTCTTTATCAGAAGATGAATCCCCCTTGAAGCAAAAATTGCTTTTCCTTGATATCGAAACATAATGCATGAAAGAATCCTTGAAGAACCATAGGGTTTTCTGAAAATAATTATGACACGCTACTATAAGATGTTCTATTTTTACATAGAAATGTATTCGCTCAAGAAAGGCTCGAGAAGATGTTTGGTCGTAAATGATAGGATTGTTTACGAAGAAAAACTAATAAAAATTCATATTCAGATACATAAGAATTATACAGGAGCCGAAATAGTCTTTGATTTTCTTTTGAAAAAACGTAAATAGATTTATTCGGACTAATCAAACCGCTCCCGATTATGATATTCATGGAGAAAGAATCGCAATAAATGCAAAGAGGGAACATCTTGGATCCAGCATTGAAAGGGCTTGAACCAAGATTTCCAGATGGATGGGATAGGGTATTAGTATATCTAACACATAATTTAAATGCGATAATTTGTCCTCTAAAAAGGGAAATATGAATGAATAGATCGTAAATTCTGAGATTTTGGTATTTCTTTTTCTTTGAAGGAAGGTACTAATCGCAGCGAGAATGGAACTTCCAGAATGACTGCAAAACCTTCTGATATCATTGAGAATCAAATTAGAATAAAAATCATGTTGTGCCCAATGAATCGATTTTTGTTAGAATCATTAATTGAATAAATCAAATAATTCTGTTGATACATTCGAGTAATTAAATGTTTCACAAGTACGGAACTAGATTTATTGTCATAACTTAAAATTCCATGGGTTCATAAAAAATCGAACCATTTAAACCATGATCATAAGCAAGTGTGTAAATATACTCCTGAAATAGAAGCGGATATAGGAAGTGTTGTTGCCGAGATCTATCTTTTTCTAAATATCCTTGTAATTCTTCCATTTAAATTTCTCTACTTGAAAGGTAGACAAGGGGGGTATGTCTTGGTTATCAAATGATACATAGTGCAATATAATATGGTCAGAACAGGGGTATAGATTATGTATATAGTATAAATACTAAGTATAAAAAATACTAAGTATAAAAAGATATACCCTGAGACTGGGAGTCCAATCAACGGATCTCTTTCCTATCTTGTTCTATCCAATCGGTTTATGTTCATTATAATTACAAGAGGGGTCAAAAATCCTTTATTTTTGCAACCCCAATAGCTCTTTTGATTTTGGAATAAATTATATTTTCTTTATCAGTATACTCTTTCTTCTACACATCTGTCTCCAATCTATAATGGAGAATAGTTAGGATTCATAAAAAAAAGAAGAATAAAGAATCAATGGTCCACTCATAGGAGAACCCTTTCCCTCATCAGGCACTAATCTATTTTTAACATATAGTTAGATCGGGTAATCATTCAAATTAAGAACATAAGCTCGTTGCTTTTTTGTTTTACCCAGAATTGGAGCCAGAGGACTCTATCCATTTATTCACTAGACAAAACTGTAAATGTAAATTCTTTTGTCCCCCTTCAAAAAATCAAAACAATATTTGTAACGATCTAGTAAGGATAAACTCAAATTCTATCTTATTACGACATGCTGTTTTCTTCCTTCATTACCTTTCAGGATCAGTCGTGGTCTTATAGACTCTACCAATAGTCTGGACGAATTCGTTACTTCATCAAAATGTGTGAAAGATCATAGCCGCACTTAAAAGCCGAGTACTCTACCATTGAGTTAGCAACCCGGATAAAAAAATATGTAGTGTAGTGTAGATACGATCAAAATTAAAAAATTTTCTTGGATTGCACTCCAGAGGACCCGTCAAAACCAAAACATGAACTAGCAACAAATCACAAATCTAAATCTAACGTATAAAGAAAGATTTTATGATCAAAAATTGATAATCATAAACACCAAAAATATCAAAATGAGCGGATCAGACGAAAAAACAACGGATTCCCAATCCAATAGAGATTTAAAAATTGACACCCATTTTTATCTTGATCCATTTTTTCTTTTTTTGTTAAGAAAATGCGTCTTGTATGACAGTAAATCCGGCAAACCCCTAATTTGACTGAAGTGTGAAGTGAAGGAAAAACAAATATCGGGTAGGGTCTATTTATCTATGATCGAATTATATTGATTCGTTACAACATTGTCAATATGAATGGAATGTTAATAAAATCCATTTTTGTTTAAGTAAACAAAATAAAAATAAGGACTTATGTTGGATTGGCACAGATAAATCAGAAATTTTAATGGAAAAAAATAATGAAGGGGTAGAGAAAAAATCTCGAGCTCATTCAATCGATAGAGATATAATAAGAAAAATGGATCCCGCCTTTGCCGGTAAATTCCCATAAAAAAAAAAAAGGACCCTTAATAGATTCCCAATCCCCGAACAAAATCATTTTAACCAAATAAGTTATTCCAAATTCTTTCATCTTAAAAATAAAAGAAGACTCCTCTCATTCTTATTTTTTCGTATCTATCATATACAAGGAACAATTGTTACCATAGGTAATTATGGATATTTAAGGAATCACAGATCTTTTTTTTTTTTACTTAGCCGAAACAATACATAATATATTATATATATATATAGACCTTGTTCATTTTATTTTTATACAGATTTTGTTTTCTTTAACAATTTTCTGTTTAATGTTGGATACAATGTGATTCGATCTTTCGTTTCTGATAGAAACGATCTGGGACGGAAGGATTCGAACCTCCGAGTAACGGGACCAAAACCCGCTGCCTTACCGCTTGGCCACGCCCCATTTAGATTTCTATTCAACACTAATAAACACTATTATAAGTATTGGTTATTCGTCAATTCCAGCCCAAGCCCAAATACATACGGAAAATATTGTTGCTAGGATTCGACACATATAGATATAGATATAGATATAGAAAAAAAAATTCATTGATCATTACATGGAATTCAATTTAAATATTGTATGTAAAGTATAATTCCTTGTATTCTCGTTTGAGAATGGAAAAAGTAATTTTGGATTTGGGAGAGTTAGAGTTCAAATAAAAAGGATTTTTTTGGCCTGCCTTTTCATTTTTCCCTTATATTACCTCATCTTATAAAAGTAACTCAATCAAAATAAAATTATCTAATCCACAAGAACAAAATTTTTGTTATGCTTAATATCTTAAGTTTAATCTGTATCCGTCTTAATTATGACCTTTATTCAAATAGTTTTTTTTTCGCTAAATTGCCCGAGGCTTATGCCTTTTTCAATCCAATCGTAGATGTTATGCCCATCATACCTGTACTCTTTTTTCTCTTAGCCTTTGTTTGGCAAGCTGCTGCAAGTTTTCGATGAAATCTTTAATACTTTCCTAAATTCATGATTTTTTTGAAAAAAAAAAGATTCTAAAAATTAATAAGATCGGATAAGTCTTACATTATGAATCAAAGATTCATAAAATCAAAATTTTGTATATTGAATAACCGTAGCAATTCATTTTGATAATTTATTTCTTTGTTCTGACCTTCCAGCGAACAAAGACTTTATTGGGTCTTCCACAATACCTAATTGTGAAGATAACAATAAAATTCTTATAACGAAGGACTCAGAATCTTATTATAAAAAAATTAGTTTCTTTTCAAGAAAACACTTCTTTTTTTTTTTGAGGTGTCATGTGAAAATCGCGTATGTGGTACAAAAAAAATGAAGTAATCCATTCCCCTTTTCAAAAAAAAAAAATGATCTTATCTTGGAGATTGTGTAATGCTTACTCTCAAACTCTTCGTTTATACAGTAGTGATATTCTTTGTTTCTCTCTTCATCTTCGGATTCTTATCTAATGATCCAGGACGCAATCCCGGACGTGAGGAATAAACATAAAAAAGAGATTTGTAGTTTTTTCTTGCTTTTTTCTGAATTCTTTTTTCTTATTATTTTATCTATTCCATACATCTTATTATAATAAAATTAAGGGATTGGTATTTTTTTGAATTAGAAATAGAAAGTCTCGAGCGATCAGAGAGAGCGGAGAGAGAGGGATTCGAACCCTCGGTACAAATAACTCGTACAGCGGATTAGCAATCCGCCGCTTTAGTCCACTCAGCCATCTCTCCAAATTCAAAAAGAAAAAAATGTTTATGTAATCTGACACGTGAAGTTGAAGTAAAGATTAATCAAAAAACCTCGGTTTCTTGCTTATTTCTTATTAGAAATTAGAATTAGAAGGATATAAAAAAATAACAATATATAAACCAATATATAACATAACGAAGGATAATATATATATATATATATGATATATGAAATGATATATGAAAAATAAAATAGATAAAAATAGATAAATATATAATATAAAACATATATAAATATAAAATAAAAAGAGAAAATAAGAAAGATAATATATACATATTAAGATATCTAAAAATTGGATCAACAATTCAATTTATATAATAATTCGAAAGAGATATCACAAATAGAAAGAATATCTTACTTCTTTTATTTTGTACAAAAGGTTTATTCCCCCGGCCCGATTAAGTACTGGAGTACTGGCCGGGCCATTACTTCTTTTTTTGTTCCAATGAATCTAGCTCAAACAATTTAATCATGATTTGATATCAAATCATAAATACTTGTTATTAAAGCAGCAACAAGGGCAATTTCCATCCCCATTCCTATTATTAAGAATGAATATTTTATTATTTTTTTTTTCTTCAAGTTTCTCGGGGGCAAAATACATGTCAACGCTAGAATTTTCATGATTCTGATGCTATCTTGATTGTGTCTCATCCCTTTGTTCGACAAACGGCCCTCAATTTATATACAATAATCAAATTGTAGCGGGTATAGTTTAGTGGTAAAAGTGTGATTCGTTCTATTAAAAACTGAAATAGTTAAGGGGTCTTTCGGTTTTTTTCATATTCCGAATCAAAACTTTATTTCTTAAAAAGGGTTTAATCCCTTGCCTCTCAATGGCATATTTGAGGAAGAATATACATTCTCACGGTTTGTATCCAAGGGTCAATTAAAAATGGAATAAAGAAAAAATGGGATTATGGGATCGCGAAGCATAATTTTGTTGCATTGGATCAACTCTTCCAATTGAATGAGTATGAGTAAAGGATACATGGATAAAGATACAAAAGTGGATTTCCAATCGTAACTAGATTTTCAATTTTTGTGTTGTAAAGGGGAGATTGAAGCCTTTAGCTAGAAAACGACGGTTTTGGTTTACTAGAACCATCGGCATATTGTTTCGGCTCGGTGGAAACAAAATTCTTTTCCTCAGGATTCTGTGAGTAGAAATAGGGAACGAAGAAACTAGACTAGACAGATTTGAAATGATTTTCCTCCTCTAGAGGGATCATCTAGAAAGCGAGTAGATTTGAATGCATTCAGATAAAAAAGCGGACATAGATGTTATGGATGTAATTTTTTTTTCTGGGAATACATCGATCTTCCATAAAAGGAGCCGAATGAAACAAAAATTTCATGTTCGGTTTTGAATTAGAGACGTTAAAAATGATCAACCAACGTCGACTATAACCCCTAGCCTTCCAAGCTAACGATGCGGGTTCGATTCCCGCTACCCGCTCCATATTCCTTATTATATTATACATCATCAATTTTGGTGGATATGCGTCCTTATTTTTATTCCCGAATAAATTTTCAGTGTAATCGTAATCAAATTTTCTCCGAAAAAGAGAAAGGAAGAATGCGAAAGAATAAAATAGGAATGAAAAGCGTCCATTGTCTAATGGATAGGACAGAGGTCTTCTAAACCTTTTGTATAGGTTCAAATCCTATTGGACGCAATTTTTTTCCATTTTATTCTTTTATGGTTATATCAAGAAATCAAGAAAGCTATTTTGAATGATTCGAATCAGAAATAATTTTTAAGAATTTTTCTTGTACTAAGAATAAGAATAAGAATAAAAGTGAAAAATTTATGTTTGTTCCTGAAGTAAAAACAGTTCGATCTGTTCCTGAATAGCTTCCTTCAAAAGGACTTCCGCTTGTTCGGTGAATATCTTGGTAGAAGATATAATTTCTTGGAATTGAGGTTTATTCTTTTTTAAGTAGGTACGCAAATGAACAATAAATTTATTTACCTGTCCAATTTCTAACGTATCAAGATATCCATTCGCTCCAGTATAAATAGTAACTATCTGTTCTTCTACCGGGAGAGGGTCTGATTGGGATTGTTTGAGCAACTCGCGTAATCGTTGACCTCTTGCCAATTGATTCTGAGTAGCTTTATCAAGATCAGAAGCAAATTGTGCAAAGGCTTCTAACTCTGCGAATTGAGCTAGTTCCAATTTTGATTTGCCGGCTACTTGTTTCATGGCTTTAATTTGAGCTGCGGATCCCACTCTGGAAACAGAAATACCTACATTAATAGCAGGTCGGATTCCAGCATTGAATAGATCGGCGGATAAGAATATTTGTCCATCTGTAATGGAAATTACATTAGTAGGAATATAAGCTGAAACGTCTCCGGATTGAGTTTCAACTATTGGTAAAGCAGTCATACTTCCTTCACCCAAATGAGAACTTGATTTAGCGGCTCTTTCCAAAAGGCGCGAATGCAAATAAAAAACATCTCCCGGATAAGCTTCACGGCCGGGGGGTCTTCTTAATAAAAGAGACATTTGGCGATAAGCTTGCGCCTGTTTGGAGAGATCATCATAAATTATTGAAGTATGTCGTTCACGGTACATAAAATATTCAGCCAGAGCCGCTCCTGTATAAGGAGCAAGGTATTGTAATGTAGCAGGTGAATCCGCCGTTTCAGCTACCACAATAGTGTATTCCATTGCCCCCTGTTCCTGGAAAGTATTCACTACTTGAGCCACAGAAGATGCTTTTTGACCAATAGCTACATAAACACATATTACATTTTGCCCTTTTTGATTGAGAATCGTATCTGTGGCTACTGCTGTTTTGCCGGTCTGTCTGTCCCCGATAATTAATTCTCGCTGGCCACGTCCTATAGGGATCATCGAATCAATAGCAATAAGCCCTGTTTGAAGAGGCTCATATACTGAACGTCTCGAAATAATACCTGGGGCAGGAGATTCAATTAATCGAGATTCAGAAGCTGAAATTTCACCTCTCCCATCAATAGGTTTAGCCAGAGCATTTATAACACGACCCAAATAAGCCTCGCTCACGGGTATCTGAGCAATTCTTCCTGTTGCTTTTACAGAACTTCCCTCTTTTATCATCAAACCATCACCCATTAATACAACACCAACATTATTTGATTCCAAATTAAGAGCAATGCCTATTGTACCCTCTTCAAATTCTACTAATTCACCCGACATTACTTCATCAAGACCATGAATACGAGCAATGCCATCGCCTACTTGAAGTACGGTGCCGGTATTTACAATCTTTATTTCTCTATTATATTGTTCAATACGTTCGCGGATAATATTACTAATTTCGTCGGCTCGAAGGGTTCCCATTAGTCTCTTTTTCTTATTTTTCGGAAGCAAAGGGAAAATAATAATAATGCCTAAACTCTAAACTAAAGTAAAAGTTACAAGTAGAAGGGCTAATCAGTTATTTCTTCCATGGCCCCGAGGGTGCCAATATTAGCACGGATGGTACGGAAATGTAACTCGCTATTCAAACAACTATTCAGAGTTCCTAGAGCTCCTTGTAAGGCTTGTTGGAAAACTCGTTGCCGGACCTGATTAATCGCTCTTTGTTGTTCAAAATGAAGGGTTTCATTTTTGAAATTTTCTAATCGTTCCAAACTATCACAAGTGGCATTAATTAAATTTACTTTTTCTCGTTCTATCTCGGAGTACCCATTCCTTCGATACTCATCTGCTTCAATTTCCACTTTCCGTAAGCGAGCCCGAGCTCTTTCGAGCTGCTCAATGGCCCCTTTACGTAATTCTTCCAAACTTTGAATAGTACTCAAGATCTTTTGTTTTCGATTATCTAATAAATCATTTAATGAAAGTAGATTATCTTACCATTAATTTCACAACTTCCACGATCTCTTCCCGAACCAAACATGAATCTTTTGATTCATTTGGCTCTCACGCTCAATTATTGATTTTATGGGCATTCCCGTATCATTTAATGTAATGAGCCTACCCTCTCTTTTCTGTTCCTATTCAAAGAGATCGAAACGGATATAAGACCAGAATATTAGAAGGACTCTTCCGACCAGATAAAAAATCTATCTAGAATTGTCAGCAAAGTTGTTTCTTTATTTGTTTTTTATTTAATTTATATAAAAAATTATTATATATATTTTATTTACCTTTTTTCTTCAAGTCTTCAAATCCAAAAATTATTTTTTTTTTTATAGATAGGTCGTCGCTTCGGCATTGGATAAAAAGTAAAAAGGGCAAGGAAGGCGCCCATTCTAAATGGTTTCAAATCATTTTATCGATATGAGTGTTCTATATCAGATAAATTACCAACTATTATTTTGAAACCATTTTTGTACTAACGTAGTGGTAGAAAGAGTACCATGTTGTGCCTGGACTTCAAACAGTTTAGCTTTAACCATCTAAATGGTCTCGCATTATTGGTTGATAGAGAATCAAAGTTGATTTACCAATGAGTCACGAAATGCTATGGTTCTTACATATGATTTTTAAATTTATTCAGAAGTAATTCGTCGAGATCGTGCACTTTTATTTCCTAATTTATCCTATCTCAAAAAAAAAAAATAACATAAATACATAAATAAAGTGCGGCCGGTTGGATCCAACCTATATTCTTGAAATACACAACTCGTACACACTCCCTTTCCAAAAAAAATCAATACACCAAGCACTACAGTTAGATTTATTGGATTTGTTGCTAAAATATCAGTATTAAACCCGAAACTCCCAGCGGATGGCCGATAGCCCAAGGAAACAAAAAAATCAGTTACATTTTTCATATGGTCCCCTCTTTCTTATAGATAAGACTAACAAAGAACAGAGTTCTTTTTGTATCATCTAGCTTGCCCCTTTTTTTGATCAATTTCTTTTTATTCATTTTTATAATTTTTTTTTCTTTCTTTATGGGATATAGATTGAATCTATTAATTTAATTTTAAAATTTCTTTTTTTTTTTGAAGTTTCCAATAAGAAGAGATACTTATTAGGTTAGGTTAGGTCCTGGGTCTCACGTCAATTGTGAAATATCTCGTTTGTTGAAACGCCTCCTAAAAGTGCAAATTCCATAGTACTAACTAAGGGTAGGAAGGAAGAAAGCAAACGAATCCGCTAATTCCTCATACTCAAATCAGTCCCTCCCGGGGCATTGTTTCGACAAATAAGTAATTGTAGGAGTAAAGTTTTGATCGAATTCGAAGAAGCAAACGGCAACCCCGAGTTAATAAAATAAGAAAAAGAGTACGTTACGTACTTTTTCACATTTCTAGGATTAAATTAAACAAAAGGATTCGCAAATAAAAGCGCTAATGCCACGACCAGTCCATAAATTGTTAAGGCTTCCATAAAAGCTAGACTAAGCAATAAAGTACCTCTTATTTTACCCTCTGCTTCTGGTTGTCTCGCAATACCCTCTACAGCTTGGCCTGCAGCAGTACCTTGACCAACCCCAGGTCCAATAGAAGCAAGCCCTACGGCCAATCCAGCAGCAATAACGGAAGCGGCAGAAATCAGTGGATTCATGGTAAGTTCCTCGTACCAAAAAAAAGAAATGGTTAATGATACAATCAACCAAACAAATAAATTATTACTTTTTTTTTTGTTTTATCACTAAGATCTATCGGGCCAAAGTAAGTAAAAACTCCAAATTGAAATGATAATATTAGTGAATCTCAGAACTACTTCGATATATCGTTTTTATTTTACTTTTACTACCCATGATGGAATTTTTTTAAATCATATGCATATGGTTCTAATTATTGCATTTCTTTATTTCGAATCATTCTTTCATTCAATTCTTTGTTTTTGACTCTTCTATATCCGCGAGTTCATCCTTTTTTTTTTCATCCAATCCACAATCACAGACGAAACAGAAGGACTTATATTGGAATCCATCTAAATGCAGTGGGCTGTAAAAAAACAATATACTGGAAAAGAATAAAATATATATATAATTTATATAAATTTATTATATGTATATAATATGAATATTATATATGTATATTAATGGGGGTTGGGGATAGTCCCTATACTATATAACTAGATAAATAACTAGATAACTAGTGAATAACTAATATAGCGAATAACTAATATTACATATACATTTGTTTTTTGCATAACGCAAACTGCCCACATTTTATATTTATATTTATATTGAATGGTATTCTAAAATCATTTCATTCTGCGAAACATACACGGGGGCTGGACTTATAGACATTACATATATCTAGTTTGACCCCCCTAACCCATTTTTTTTTTTACAATTCCGTAATATCATCCACCTTTCCTCCTGCGACGTTAGGTCCTAGATACATTTGTATCATTATGCATTATGTTCCCAACCAAGTGATTATTTTGAACCAACCATGCATAAATTAGGATAAAAAAAAAAGACTATTTCAAAAGCTAGTCAATGATGACCCTCCATGGATTCGCCTATATAAGCCGCGGCTAAAGTTGCAAAAATAAGAGCTTGAATACCACTTGTAAATAATCCAAGAAACATAACAGGTATAGGAACTACTGAAGGTACTAAAGAAACAAGAACAGCAACTACTAATTCATCAGCCAATATATTTCCGAAAAGTCGAAAACTAAGAGATAAAGGTTTTGTGAAATCTTCTAGGATGTTAATTGGTAAGAGTATTGGAGTTGGTTGAATGTATTTCCCGAAATAACCCAATCCTTTTTTTGTAAGACCTGCATAAAAATATGCTACTGACGTGGGTAAAGCTAAAGCAACAGTAGTATTTATATCATTCGTGGGCGCAGCTAACTCCCCATGAGGTAACTGTATGATTTTCCACGGTAAAAGAGCACCTGACCAGTTAGAAACAAAAATAAATAGAAACATAGTTCCAATAAAGGGAACCCAAGGAGCATATTCTTCTCCAATCTGAGTTTTGCTCAAGTCTCGAATAAATTCAAGAACATATTCGAAGAAATTCTGACCATCGGTCGGAATGGTTTGCGGATTCCGAACAGCTATGATGACTGAACCTAATAAGATAGCAATTACGACCCAAGAAGTGATAAGTACTTGGGCATGGAGTTTTAAACCCCCTATTTGCCAATATAAATGTTGGCCTACTTCTACACCCGATATATCATATAACCCCTTGAGTGTTTTAATGGAACATGGTATAACATTCATATTGCCCTCTCACAGAAATCGAACTGAAAAAAAAAATTATTTTGATTCAACCATCTCTTTATCAACTCACTTACTTTAATCATTAATGCTATATTTCGGATACCAAGAAATCACACGACATAATATCAATATCCCCACAGTACTTTTTATCTTTATCCCCTTTTAAAGTGCAAGACTAGTAACCGATCTGATCTAATAAATCTATCCAGTTCAAAAATAATTCATTAATCTTATTTGATTATTCTTAATCATAATCAACGATTTCTTATATAGCTAGAACGACCCTCGCAAATTGCGAATACTAATTTATTAAGAATAAATCGGATTGAAGCTATAGCATCGTCGTTGGCTGGAATCGAAATATCCGCGAGATCCGGGTCACAATTTGTATCGATTAAACAAATCGTCGGAATCCCCAAAATGACACATTCTCGAAGAGCCATATATTCTTCTTGCTGATCAAGGATGATTACAATATCAGGTAATCCCGTCATATATTTGATCCCACCCAGATATCTTTGCAAGGTAGATAATTTTCTCTTCAACATTGCTGCATCTCTTTTTGGAAGACGTTTGAATTTCCCCATCTTTTGTTCTGCTCTTAAGTCCCTGAACTTATGAAGTCTCGTTTCCGTAGTGTACCAATTCGTTAACATACCACCGAGCCATTTTTGATTAACATAATGACACCGCGCCCCTATTGCAGCTGATGCTACTGAATCCGCTGCTTTATTTTTTGTACCAACGATTAAAAAGTTTTTTCCCCTACTTGCTGCATCAAAAACTAAATTGCAGGCTTCTGATAAAAAACGAGCAGTTATCGTAAGATTTGTAATATGAATACCTTTACACTTAGCAGAAATGTAAGGGGCCATTCTAGGATTCCATTTCCTAGTACCATGACCAAAATGAACTCCTGCTTCCATCATCTCTTCCAAATTGATGTTCCAATATCTTCTTGTCATTTTTCCCCACACTTCCTATTTTTTTTTTTAACAAGGAGACAAGGTACCTTGAAATAAATAATTGTTCCGACGGAACCTTCTACCGCGGATTTACCGTTGATACGCGGTCCAAACCATTAATTTTTTTTAATTACTTAATTGATTTATTATTAAATCAATAATTGTCCAGACAGATCCGGCTCCGGATAATTAAAGTAAAAAGAATGAATCTCTTCTTAGGAATCATTAAATCGCGTAAATGATTGTTCTGATGTCTCGTGGAAATTGTTTTGGGCGCAAGAACAAAATAATTCTCTATGGTGTAACAAAATATCTCTCATTTCCAACTCGAATAGATTCTTCCTTTTGATTTCCAAATAAATGTTTTTGTCTTGTCTTGAATTGTGCACTAATTTTTTGAATCCGGTACCAACAGGAATAATCCCCCCCAGAACAACGTTTTCTTTCAGTCCTTTCAACCAATCAATACGACCTCGTAAAGCAGCTTTTGATAAAACTCGAGCGGTTTCTTGAAAACTCGCTTCGGATATGAAACTTTGAGTGTTCAGAGATGTTCTCGTTATTCCCAATAAGATTGCCCGATAACCGATCGCTTCGTCCAAAGCACGCCCTGCTCGTTCTGCTCGCAAGAATCCTATTAATTCTCCAGGTGAAAAAACATTAGACATTCCATCTTCTAAAACCAACACTTTTGATGTTATTTGACGTACAATAATCTCTATATGTCTATTATGGATCTGTACCCCCTGAGATCGATAAACTTTTTGAATCTTATTAACCAAAGAGATATGACTTTGGGCTATGGTTAGCTCAGCTCCAATCAATAATCCCCAGGGGATTCCAAGAATTATTGGTATACGTTTGTTCCAACTTTCAACTCTCTTTTTGAGGTGCATCGATATTGAATCAATCGAACGCACTTCTAAGACTTGTTCCACTTTTGGAAGACCTTGCGTTATGTCGCCAGATCTCGATTTTTCATATATAAATGTAACTAATGTCTCTCCTTCATAAAGGATTTTTCCATAATGGCCATGAACAGTTGCCCCCGGAGTAGCCAAATAGGGCTTAGCTGATCTTATAACTAAGGAGTCAACATGAACGATTAAAATTTGCCCCGATTTTTTTATGTGTGGTCCGTATTTGAATAGACATACATTTTCACAAATAAATTGTCCAAGGCTAATTATTGTGGATGTCTCCTCACAAGAATCGTGATGGAGAAAACACCAATTCAAATGAAATGGATTCAAAATGATGTTACTGCATGGATCGGGATTATAAATCCTCCTATCTTCGTCCATTAAACAGTATTTAAATACTTGAAGTACTTGTAAAGTCTGTTTAAAATTGTAAAGTGGCAAATATTTCTTTAACAAGATCTGATTATGAGTTAATAAATGAAAATGATAAGATGAATAAAAATTCGCTATTTTAGGTACAATAGTACCTAAGGGACCAAACAAATCTCTAATTGGAATTATGGGATCAAATTCTTTTGTCACATTGTTATATTTCGAACCGTTTGATGGACCAATTTGAAAACAATTGGATGATGACAAAATTATCAAAGATTGGCATTCCTTATTTTGACTCAACAATGTACCACTACCAAGAGTTCCTTGATGTTTGGCGAGTGGTTGAATCTTTGACTTGGAATGAAAGGGATTGATATTGGTGCGCTCTAATCCTTTATCGGGAATCAATCCTGAACCCGCCGTATCATACCTTTTTCCGCTATACGAAATAGTGGACTTGAGTAACTCCATTCTTATAAAATCGCGAATTAGAGCATTTGCCCTTACCTCAACAAAGGAAGCATGAACCTCTTTTATAGAACCGTTTTGTTTTTTGTCCCAATTCAATACTAAGCAAGTCCGAACTAATTGAATACTTGTGTAATACATTCCTCGAATTGACTTGCCATATCCATAAAGGATATAGTTGGCAACTCTAAGTTGGACATTATCCTTTTCCTGCAAAGGATCCCGAGGGAAAAGTGTTGCTAAATTTATCCCATCAGCTATTTCATATGTAACTACGGGCCGAACCAAAACAAAATACTTTTTCTTGGTAGGTATGATCCGTTGGACATAGATCCAATTTTTCCATTTTTTTGATTCCTTAGAATTTTTTTTTCCCGTTCCTGGCGGTATCAAAATGCCGCTGTGCCTGGATATCTTATCTGTCTCTCCGGGAAAATGAATATCTCCAGAAAATATTTTCAGTTCAATACTTTTTTTTTTTCTCTCCACTCGGACTAATCCGCCTATTCGGCTTCTTGTATTTAAAGCAAGTCGTGTATCTACTCTAATGATACTGTTGTTCCGGACCATTATGGACCGGGATCCAGGTAAAATATGTACTTCTTCGGGAATGAAAAAAAACCGATCTACTTTCATTTGGTATTTCAGACTAAATTCTTTTACTCCTCGATACTCAATCAAATCCTCTTTTTTTACGATTGAATCTACCTCCGCAGTACCATATTTAGTAATTCCAGAACTGCTTCTTGTGTATCGTGGATCGTCAAAATAAGCAAAAATACTATTTCTACGTAAAATACCATTTATGGGTATTTTAATCAAAATACCAAAACGGGGTATTAGTTCTTTCTCTCGTCCTTGATCATATTGTAATGGGATGATGAATCCATTTCTTCGCCTTTTCGCCAAGAAATCAGAATTCCCCTGGAGAATAGAAGGATATATGAAATTCCAATGACCATTGGATATAATTCGATCAGATATTGAATAGTCAAGAATGTCCCTATTTTTTTTACTAGAAGTATCCAACAATTTATGTCTTACTCGATCATTAGTCATTGAGAATTCAGAGGTATATCTGTCTTCGACAGAAAAAGAATGAACATTTATTTGATCTTGATCCTTGTGGAGAGAAAAAGACACTATCCTCGATCTGCGCGGGCCTCCTGCTAATATCCATAAATGACTTGTTTTTGGTAATAGATGAACATTACCATATGTATATTCGGGTGCATGGTAGACATCGGTACTCCAGTGCATTTCTCCCTCTGATTCAGAATAAATATGTTTTCGTACCCTCTCCTTAAAATGAAAAGTGGACGCTTCGGCACGAATCTCAGCAATCACTTGTTCTGATTCTACATATTGATCATTTTGGACTAAAATCAAACTCTTTGGTGGAATATTCACATTATGCATAATATTCCGACTCTCAATAGTTACATACAAATCTATAGAACATAAAAAAGCAGGATGCCCGTGAAGGGTACGTGTGGGATGAACCAAATCCTCATTTAATTTTATTTTTCCATTAGAAGGAGCTCGTACATGTTTGGCAGTACCACCCGTGAATACTCCACCGGTATGAAAAGTTCTTAATGTTAGTTGAGTCCCCGGTTCTCCAATTGATTGTCCCGCAATAATACCTACGGCTTCTCCCAATTCGGCCAGGTCACCATGAGTGGGACTTCGACCATAACATAATTGACAGATCCAAGATGTACTCCTGCACGTAAAGGGGGTTCGAATATATATTGGTTGTGCTCGAAAGGTTATGAATCGATTGACAAGCCCAATCCCAATATCTTGATCTCGAGTGGCAATGCACCGTGGACCCATATATATATCGTCTGCTAATACACGACCAATTAGTGTTTGGACAAAAATTTTTTCCGTCATCTTATTTCGAGGACTCACGGAAATACTTTTGATAGTACCACAATCCGCTCTACGTACAATAATGTGTTGAACTACTTCAACAAGCCTACGCGTAAGGTATCCCGCATCCGATGTTCGTACAGCAGTATCCACAACTCCTTTACGGGCTCCGTAGCAGGAAATTATATATTCTGTCAAAGAAAGCCCTTCGCGTAAATTGCTTTGAATGGGTAAATCAATCATTTGTCCTTGGGGATCCGACATTAATCCTCTCATACCTATTAATTGATGTACCTGAGATGCATTTCCTCTAGCTCCCGAAAAGGACATTAAATGGACTGGATTAGAAGGATCAGTCATCCAAAAATTAGGATTCATTTCTTGTCTCAAATATTCACTTGTAGCATACCATATCTCAATGGATTGACGTAATTTTTCTACCCAGTGTACATTCCCATAATGATGGTGTTTATCCAAAATCAAACTTTGTTGTTCAGCGTCTCGGACTAACCATCCCTTAGATGGTATTGTTAAAAGATCATCAATTCCTAATGAAATGGATATAGCAGTGGCTTGTCGGAAACCTAAAGTCTTTACTTGATCGAGGATATGTGATGTATATGCCATTCCGAAATGATCTATTAATCTGCTAATAAGTCGTTTCATAGCAGTTCCATCTATCACTTTATTGTGAAAGACCAGATCGACCCGTTCTGCCATAAGTACTCCCATATTCTGCTGAGTAGAATTCGACAATGGACTTGAGTCAGTGATTCAAAAACTTCCTTTTCCAAATCTTTATTTGCGCAGAAATTCATAAATTATGATACCAGTGAAACTGGAGAGATCCGAATTGAATTCCCACGGCACGGATATCGCCTAATCTAATTTCTTAGTTTCGATAGCGTATGAGTAGGCCCGAAAAAATCCCTGTACGGCTTCTT
This sequence comes from Chamaelirium japonicum, assembly GCA_947650365.1. Classification (NCBI taxonomy): domain Eukaryota; kingdom Viridiplantae; phylum Streptophyta; class Magnoliopsida; order Liliales; family Melanthiaceae; genus Chamaelirium; species Chamaelirium japonicum. Next base: position 215,342 of record CANTAL010000294.1, read on the forward strand.
CTATTTCTCGATAAAAAGAAATATGACCAACAGTGGTTCGAATGTATACACAACAGATTTCTTTTTTTACACTTCCTACTATTACATAGTGCCCATAAATCTCATGATAAGTACCAAAAGATTCATATTGAACTTCGACGGGAACTTCTCTTGAGCCAATGACACGTTGATCTAGTCGCCACCGGAGCCACAAAGGACTATCTAAATTGATTCGTTTCTGCCGATAAGCTCCAAGTGCATCATAGGAACTAAAAAAATATGGTTCTTTTTCTTTCGTATATTTATCATTATTATTGTCAAGTGTTTTATTTTGAGAGTTTCTGCAATTATATGGATTATACCTATTTGCACAAATACCTCGACGATTCCCGATCGTTAATACGTAGAGTCCGATAAGCATATCTTGGGTTGGTACGGAAATGGGATCCCAAATAGCGGGAGACAAGAGATTCATATGAGAAAACATAAGTAAACGAGCCTCTGCTTGAGCTTCCAAAGCTAAAGGTACATGAACAGCCATTTGATCCCCATCAAAGTCTGCATTGAATCCCTTACAAACTAATGGGTGTAAACAAATAGCACGCCCCTCTACTAAAATGGGTTGGAACGCCTGTATGCCTAATCTATGCAGGGTAGGTGCTCTATTCAACAATACAGGATGCCCCTGCAAAACTTCTTGAAGTATTTCCCATACAATCGGTTCTTTTTCCCGAATTTTACTTTTCGCAATCCCTATGTTAGAAGCAAGATGTTGTCTGATTAGACCACGAATTACAAATGTTTGGAAAAGCTCTATTGCTATTTCTCGAGGTAATCCACATTGATGTAGTGAAAGCGAAGGACCCACGACAATGACGGAACGCCCCGAATAATCGACGCGTTTACCAAGCAGAGTCTCGCGAAATCTTCCCTCTTTGCCTTCAATTACATCTGAAAATGACTTGTAAACTTTATTATGACCATCCCTCATCGGTTGTCCGCGGATCCCATTATCAAGCAGCGCATCCACGGCTTCTTGTACCAACTTCTCCTGACACATTACTAATTCGCCTGGCGCCGATCTACTTGTTGTTAATAGATCGGTAAGAGTATTGTTCCGATAGATAACTCTTCTATAGAGTTCATTAATATCCGAACTCATTAGTTTACCCCCATCTATCTGAATGATAGGTCTCAACTCGGGTGGAAGAACTGGTAATAAGCACAAAACCATCCGCTCTGGTTCTACATTTGTTCGAATAAAATGTTTAGCTAATTCCATGCGTCTAACCAAAAAATCCTTTCTTCTTCTAATTTTTCTATCTTCCCATTCATTTCCAGTGGGCCCCTCGTCCCCTAATTCCTTCCATTCTACCAATGAATTCTCTATAATACTTTGCAAATCCGAATCAGCTAATTGTTCTCTGATAGCACTTGCTCCTGTAGAGATTTCTCGATTTCGAAAGGTCTCAAAACCTGGGGTAGTAAAAAAAAGCGGGATACTATATTTCCGGGATTGGATTTCATATTCGAATGAACCTCGTAATCGTAAGAAAGTAGGTTTTTTAGATATTGGCCTAGCAAAAGAAAAATCGAGATAGGTTCCTATAGAATGGGATTCCCCCCTTAAAAATCGGACGTGAAGGTTTCCTCTCATCCGGCTCAAGTAGTTATACCGAATAAAGAAAGGGGTTCTCATTTTTAAACTTTGTTCAATAAAACCATACAAAAAGCTACTCCTTACTCAAGTTCCCAGTAAGGACCAATCTTTTATGGATTCATTCTTTTTTTGACTGAAACAACTTTCTAAATTACTTAATTTACTTTACGACAAAATTGAAATGTGAAATTATTGAGTAGTCTACTTCCCCGCAAATGATGAATCCCTTTAAAGGAATACTTTGGGATTAATAAGGGATTTACTTGTCTATATATCGTTCCATTCGATCTTTTAGGCCCCTACTTACCTCGATGGTTATGCCATGATGCCCCTTGAAGCATATATGCGATAGATAGACTCCGGCCACCATGCCATATTTGTTTGCTTGAACAGAACCTCTCTCTAAAAGAAAGGGAATGGCCAATTCTATGAAAAAGTATTTTTTTTTTTCACGAGGTATAACTAGCAATTCCTATTTATATCTTACGGAATCGGCCATGGATCAATTCCCCTTTCGTTT
>CANTAL010000294.1:222500-252439 GCA_947650365.1 Chamaelirium japonicum
AGATTATACGAAAGACGATCAAGACTTTTTAATTATCTTACACTACCTATACTAAGGTAGTGTCTGCTGACTCTGTCTGGGATTAGATTGGGTAGGCCGATGGAAAACCCATTTATAGGAAGTTGTGGAAAGGGCCGAAGATATTTTGTGTTCAGACCAGACTCAGGAGAGGCTCTGAGTGCTCAGACATTCAATCAGGAGGATTGGTCGGCTCTTATAGAGTAAAAGTAAAAGTTGAAAAGCAAAAGATTTTCTTTATCATTGTGGGGGGATTAAAAAAAAAAAGAATGTATGTAAAAAAAGAATGTATGTAATAGTGGTAGTGGCGTTTCCTAATTCTTTCACAGAAAGAAATACAATAAGACTTAGATCAAATAGGAAATAGAGGTATCCAATAAGATAGATAGTTATCTATCTTATTGGTATATTTTTATGTCTTTTGTTTATGAAAGAAAGGTAACAAAAAAACAATAAGTCGTACTATTCCTACATCTTACATTTGAAGCATTCCTTTGATATTTCCAAAGAAAGGGTGCGTGTATCGTATTTGTGCTTAATGCTCCCCCATTCTACCAGAAATCTAATAACAATAATATAGGATTTGTTACGATTGGATTCATTGGATTGGCGCATCAATCATCTTAAGTCAGAATCCTATTTTGACTCTGCGCCGTTGATTCGACTATGATTATTGATCAATAATTGAATAATTCCTTGATATAGATAGGGGACATAATTTACATGGATATAGTAAGTCTCGCTTGGGCTGCTTTAATGGTAGTCTTTACATTTTCCCTTTCACTCGTGGTATGGGGAAGGAGCGGACTCTAGGGGTATTACTAAATTGAGTAATCGAATTGTATCAATTGTTTAATGAATCGTTTTACGAATACTTACAAAAAAAGTGTCTCTGTCTCAAAATTATACTGGAATGAATACAGTAATGAATAAGAAAATACAATAATCAATAATAACCATTCTATCAAACAATGAATGATTACCATAGTTATATTTCGAAAATAAAATCTACGCATGATAGGAAATTTCTTCCAACCGAATTCTTCCTAAATATTCTATTTTGATGAACCGGCTTTTACCAGAATTATGGATATTACAACGAGAAAAACCAATCCCCCCCTTTTTTTTGTTACTTTTACTGTTCTAAGTCTAAGAGAAAGTCATTCTGCTATTATGGCGATACATACTTTCTACTGGAAGCAACTAGTAGTTGTCCAAGGAGGTCGGGTTCCTACACATAATAAAATTAGATCTTTCTTCCATTAAGCGATCCGCATATCGCGCATTTCCCCTTTGTTTTAGACTTATAGAAATTTTTTTTTTTGACTCATTTCATGTCATGTTTAAATATGAAAAATCGACAGGATTGACTCTACCACTCTACCCCTTTTCCAACTCCGAAAAAGTTTTCCCATAGAACTCCGCGGATCATGATCATCTGTGAGTGACTCAATCAATGACTTCTTGAAATGGGAATCTAAAAAAATAAAAAAAAAAAGAAATAGAATGAAAGTGCTATTTAGATGTAGTATTGAGATGTACATATATTAGATATACATACATATTGTATATTGATCCATATAAAGCCTATATGTGTATACAACTCTTTCTATTTAATATAATTAAATTTAATATAATTAAATAGAATAGCAGAAATAGTATACAATACTAGATAGTGTGCGGAAAGAACTATATATATAGTTCTTTCCACACACTATCTCAGACACTTCTGATTCCGGCCCGACCATTTCATTTAATTTAAGACTTGGGGTTTGAATCCCTTCCTTTCATTTCTTCAATCATTGATAAGAACTAATAATTCAAGTTTCATTCAAATTAATCATTTTGGCTGACTGTTTTTACGTAGATGATAAGTAAAAAAGCAGTAGGAACTAGAATAAACAGTGCAGTAGCAATAAATGCGAGAATATTTACTTCCATAATCTCATTGTTTTTTTTTGCCTCGCAATAACTCGGGATCTAATCCCATAGAGATGAGATATTTTTCTCCTGTAAATTCAATAGGATAAATTGTATCCTGATGATACTGAATCGGATCAATATTATGAATAACAATATATCTGATCTATCAAATCGATTAATCGTCGAGAATTGAATAGTATAACATAGAAAGATCCTTTATCCATACTAAATAAAAAGGGGATTCCTGATCCAATATAGAATCCTATTGAATTTTTCATCCTTTTCCGCACTTTCTTTTCTATAACCTACCTTCTTTCGTATAAAATTATCCTTCCTTATACTTATACATACTTATGTATTACATACAATTATCCGATGAGATATCATATGAACGGTATTCAATTGTTCACACGTACATTTAGATCCAAAGAAAAGAGTAGAAGTGAGATGGAAAAAGGGACGGGTTAAAAGATCTAATATTTCAACAAATTGACTAAAAAGGGGGTGTTGCTCGGTCTTTTCTTTTATTTTCTTAAAATACTGAATAGAGTAATACCGCCGATTGTACCAATCTACATATGTCTCTCCCCTATCAATCGGTACTAGTATAAGAAATTAAGTTGAAATTACCGTATTTGTCTGATGATAAATGCAAAACGAAAAACAAAAGAAATAAAGATCCCCCACTGGGGATTAGATCTTGCCCCTGTCCCCATTTTCCGGTAAAAGGAGAGCTGAATTGATAAATTGATCGGATCCTAGTCCGGGACTGACGGGGCTCGAACCCGCAGCTTCCGCCTTGACAGGGCGGCGCTCTGACCGATTGAACTACAATCCCAGCGAGGTGTATGGCATACATATTCTTATGGTTTCACAAGAACAGAACGTTTATTCATCGTGTTGTAGCAGAGACACAAACAAATGATATACTGATATCCACTGGTTTTTTATTGCCAAAAATAGATAATTAATGAATCTTTCAATGAGAAAAAAGGGATTCTTTTTCCTTTCTTAATACTTAAGAATCATGAATCTAGATCGTTAGAAAGAAAAGATCAGAACGGATGAGAAAAATATGTATCGAGCAAAAAAAATTTACTCTTGATCTTTCTATTTCTACGGATCGGGCATTTCTGTTTCTGGAGGACAAATTGGTTAGCTCATATTCATGAGCGGCAAATTATTGGGCCGAGCTGGATTTGAACCAGCGTAGACATATCGCCAACGAATTTACAGTCCGCCCCCATTAACCGCTCGGGCATCGGCCCAGGAAGAATGAATTCTGGGCTTAGTGATAAGCCATGATCAACTGCCTTTCGTAGTACCCTACCCCCAGGGGAAGTCGAATCCCCGCTACCTCCTTGAAAGAGAGATGTCCTGAACCACTAGACTATAGGGGCATATCCGCCCGACCGTCATCATACTATGATGATAGTATGATCCGTTTTTTGGAATTGTCAATAATATATATATAACTAGATCCAGAAATCTAGATCTAGGCCCGAAGAGTCTTTTACCTTTATATATACTTTATATACACGATCACGATTCTATAGAATTTTTTTTTTCTTTTTCATTTTTAAAATATAAAAATGGAATTTGGCTCGGGGTACGAATCCCCTCATCACATGATTCAGCAAAATATCTCGAATCCATGTCTATGCCGGATTGGTACAGGTATAAATCAAGCGAATCTTGTTCTGATGGGTCAGTAAAAGTCAACAAAGCAAGTAGGGTCGGTCTTGAAACAATTCACTGCATTCTTTTTTATCAAAAAAAAAAAAAAAATAAGAATTTTATCCACTAAATTAATTACTAATAAATTTAATTTTTTGTTCCCGAATCAGCTCCTAGAAGTCTACTGCATGTATCTATACATATATAGATACATGCAGTAGACTCATAATGGAGAAAATGTCTAATTCATGAATTGAATAAACGGGCCCTTTTAACTCAGCGGTAGAGTAACGCCATGGTAAGGCGTAAGTCATCGGTTCAAATCCGATAAAGGGCTTTTTCACTAAACTCAAGTCTTAGTCTTCGTTTTCATCGGAGAATAGATATATTGTTGATATTTCTAAAAAAAAAAAAAAAAATAAAGAACGGGTCTTCCACCATTATAATGAATTCTGATTATTATGAATCATAGTTAGAATAAATTTCTTCATTTTCATAATGACTAATTCCCTTTATTAGGGGGAGTCTAACCTGTAGTGATATAGTAGTCCTCCTCATCTCTCATTATTCATTTTGTTTTGGGACATCAATATTCTAGTTATCCAACCCGTATTGTTAATCGCCAAACCAAAGTATTCCTACTTCTACTTTGTTCCTATCAAACCCACCATACAATTATAAATCAAGAAAAAATAAGTGGACCTGACCCATTGAATCATGACTATATCAGCTATTCTGATATTTAAATTCGACATAATATAGATTAAATTGTAGAAGCAGATTTTTTTCTTGAATGAAGCAAGAATTTGTCGATATTTCCGATTTAATCTTCTTATTACTGGATGCCCCATAGAAAGAAATCGCTATTATTTTCCGCGACATATAAAAGTTTATTTCCAAAATAGATTTTTCAATATCTTTCCTTGATTTCAGAATCAAATATTGTATTTGTGGTTCCACAAATACAATAGGGAACAAATGCGAGAAAGGGACTTTCATTTATAGTTTATCATTATTTAATAGTTAATTTAGGGTGAGAGAAAAAATAGGGAATTTTTTTGTTTGACCCCTTAAAATAAAAGATATACTCTGGAATATGAGTCATAGAACAGCACAATTCGGGGTTCAAATAGTTATACAGTAAGGACTAATCAAATAGGGTTCATGAATTTACCTAGGCCGGTCTGCGACCCAATAGAAAAAAATGATTTGTATCTTCGAAACCCATTGTAAGGGACATTGAAGGAGGAATCGTCCATAGATAATCGAACTATCGTATCGTATGCCCCGGAAATGATATGAGGTGTTCGGAAATGGTTGAAGTAGTTGAATAGGAGGATCACTATGACTATAGCCCTTGGTAGATTTACCAAAGAAGAAAAAGATTTATTTGATATTATGGATGATTGGTTGCGGAGGGACCGTTTCGTTTTTGTGGGTTGGTCCGGCCTATTGCTCTTTCCTTGTGCTTATTTCGCTTTAGGAGGTTGGTTCACAGGTACAACTTTTGTAACTTCATGGTATACCCATAGACTGGCCAGTTCCTATTTGGAAGGTTGCAATTTCTTAACCGCTGCAGTTTCTACTCCTGCGAATAGTTTAGCACATTCTTTGTTGCTACTATGGGGCCCTGAGGCACAAGGAGATTTCACTCGTTGGTGTCAATTAGGTGGTCTGTGGACTTTTGTTGCTCTCCACGGCGCTTTCGGACTAATAGGTTTCATGTTACGTCAATTTGAACTTGCTCGATCTGTTCAATTGCGGCCTTATAATGCAATCGCATTCTCTGCTCCAATTGCTGTTTTTGTTTCTGTATTCCTGATTTATCCACTGGGTCAGTCGGGTTGGTTCTTTGCACCCAGTTTTGGCGTAGCAGCTATATTTCGATTCATCCTCTTCTTCCAAGGGTTTCATAATTGGACGTTGAATCCATTTCATATGATGGGAGTTGCCGGAGTATTAGGCGCCGCTCTGCTATGCGCGATTCATGGTGCTACCGTAGAAAATACTTTATTCGAAGATGGCGACGGTGCAAATACATTCCGTGCTTTTAACCCAACCCAAGCCGAAGAGACTTATTCAATGGTCACTGCTAACCGCTTTTGGTCCCAAATCTTTGGGGTTGCTTTTTCCAATAAACGTTGGTTACATTTCTTTATGCTATTTGTACCAGTAACCGGTCTATGGATGAGTGCTATTGGGGTAGTCGGTCTGGCTCTGAACCTACGTGCCTATGACTTCGTTTCCCAAGAAATCCGTGCAGCAGAAGATCCTGAATTTGAGACTTTCTACACCAAAAATATTCTCTTAAATGAAGGTATTCGTGCTTGGATGGCGGCTCAGGATCAGCCCCATGAAAACCTTATATTCCCTGAGGAGGTTCTACCCCGTGGAAACGCTCTTTAATGGAACTTTAGCTTTAGCTGGTCGTGATCAAGAAACCACCGGTTTCGCTTGGTGGGCGGGGAATGCCAGACTTATCAATTTATCTGGTAAACTACTCGGGGCTCACGTAGCCCATGCCGGATTAATCGTATTCTGGGCTGGAGCAATGAACCTATTTGAAGTGGCTCATTTCGTACCAGAGAAACCCATGTATGAACAAGGATTGATTTTACTTCCCCACCTAGCTACTCTAGGTTGGGGGGTAGGTCCGGGGGGGGGGGTTATAGACACCTTTCCATACTTTGTTTCTGGAGTACTTCACTTAATTTCCTCCGCCGTCTTAGGCTTTGGCGGTATCTATCATGCGCTTCTTGGACCGGAGACTCTTGAAGAATCCTTTCCATTTTTCGGTTATGTATGGAAAGATAGAAATAAAATGACCACAATTTTGGGTATTCACTTAATTTTGTTAGGCATAGGTGCTTTTCTTCTAGTACTTAAGGCTCTTTATTTTGGGGGCGTATATGATACCTGGGCCCCTGGGGGGGGGGATGTAAGAAAAATTACCAACCTGACCCTTAGCCCAAGCGTTATATTTGGTTATTTACTAAAATCTCCTTTTGGGGGAGAAGGATGGATTGTTAGTGTGGACGATTTAGAAGATATAATTGGAGGACATGTATGGTTAGGTTCCATTTGTATACTTGGCGGAATTTGGCATATCTTAACCAAACCCTTTGCATGGGCTCGACGCGCATTTGTATGGTCTGGTGAGGCTTACTTGTCTTATAGTTTAGGTGCTTTATCTGTCTTTGGTTTCATCTCTTGTTGTTTCGTCTGGTTCAATAATACTGCTTATCCTAGTGAGTTTTACGGACCCACCGGGCCAGAAGCCTCTCAAGCTCAAGCATTTACTTTTCTAGTTAGAGACCAACGTCTTGGGGCTAACGTGGGATCCGCCCAAGGACCTACCGGTTTAGGTAAATATCTAATGCGTTCCCCGACCGGGGAGGTTATTTTTGGAGGAGAAACTATGCGTTTTTGGGATCTCCGTGCTCCCTGGTTGGAACCTCTAAGGGGTCCAAATGGTTTGGACTTGAATAGGCTGAAAAAAGACATACAACCTTGGCAAGAACGACGTTCGGCGGAATATATGACGCATGCCCCTTTAGGTTCTTTAAATTCCGTGGGTGGCGTAGCTACCGAAATCAATGCAGTCAATTATGTCTCTCCTAGAAGTTGGTTAGCTACCTCTCATTTTGTTCTAGGATTCTTCCTATTTGTGGGGCATTTGTGGCATGCGGGAAGGGCCCGTGCGGCTGCAGCGGGATTTGAAAAAGGAATCGATCGTGATTTGGAACCTGTTCTTTCCATGACCCCTCTTAGCTGAGATTTTCTTATTTATATCTATTAAATTTCTATATATATTATTTTTTCTATTATGGCTCGGCTAGGTGGGATAGCCGAGCCATTCTTTTTTATGATAGATAACGGGCCGGGCCAAACGAATAAAGAAAAAAATTTATTCAACAAGTAAAAGGAGAGAGAGGGATTCGAACCCTCGATAGTTCTTTGTTCAGAACTATACCGGTTTTCAAGACCGGAGCTATCAACCACTCAGCCATCCCTCCCGGAGGAAATCTCTATTTATTTTATTCCTGCGAATAGAACATGACTATATGTATGAGACGATAGACTAACTATCGGTAGAACCAGATGATGCGAATCTATATTTCGATGTATCTATTTGTATACTGTATATATAGATATATGCATGATCTAGTATGTCCGTTTGTGAAGTAAATGAAATTACTAAACTCCTCTCGATTCCATGTCCTAGTAAAAAGAATCAATTGATTCATGGTCAAATCCCTCCACGATGCATTTTTCTTCTATTGCAGTTTTGACGAGGCGAGGGATCCAATGGTATAGTTTATTTGTTGATAGCTTGGAGGATTACAAACATGACTATTGCTTTCCAATTAGCTGTTTTTGCATTAATTGTGACTTCATCAATTTTACTGATTAGTGTACCGGTTGTATTTGCTTCTTCTGATGGTTGGTCAAGTAAAAAAAATGTTGTATTTTCCGGTACATCATTATGGATTGGATTAGTCTTTCTGGTAGCTATTCTAAATTCTCTCATCTCTTGAACTTCTTTAGTATTTCTCCAATTAAAAAATACCACTCCTTCTAAAAAATTAGAATTGTGAGACACATCACATTAAGATTCAATCCGAGTTCCAAAAATAAAAATGAAATTAATGGTTATTAATTGGATATAATAATAAGAATAATAAGAAGATCTTAATTGGAATTTGTATAGTATCTGACCCTGCGCAAATATGATCCAGACGCATATATGATATATCATATATGTCATATATGTGTGGACATATGTGTGCGTATCAGGACCGAAGAAAATGCGGATATAGTCGAATGGTAAAATTTCTCTTTGCCAAGGAGAAGATGCGGGTTCGATCCCCGCTATCCGCCCATGTAATGTACTATGATACAAAATTTTGTATAGTTGACTACTATACTATACTATACTATGGTAGTTAGTATAGTAGTTCTATCTTCCCTTTTCTTTACCTCCCATCAAAAAAAAAAACGAAAATGTTCATTAATTATTAGGTAACAGAATCACGCCTAAAAATATATTTTTTGTAAAAAAAAAATGTTGCGGAGACAGGATTTGAACCCGTGACCTCAAGGTTATGAGCCTTGCGAGCTACCAAGCTGCTCTACTCCGCGCTGAACAATGGGGAACCAATAAACGAAGAAAGATTGGATATGCCCCTTTACCATATCTATACAAATAGAATAGTCTATTTATACAGAATGGTAAAGAGGGCACCTCTATGATCTATGATCTATGATCATAGAGATCTATACAAATATGAAACAATATTTTTATCCTTACCAACTTGATCTTGTTGCGCCTGGTAACAAACATGCATGAACCATTTCTCGAAGTATGCGTCCGGATAGCCCAAAGTCTCGATAGTTAGCTCTAGGTCTTCCAGTCACAAAACAACGGCGATGAAGACGTATAGCTGCACTATTACGTGGTGGGGATTGCAATTTTCCATGAATTTCCCATTTTTCACTCAACGATAGAACTTTGCTTATTTCTTTTTTTGAGGATCGGCGAATCAAATAATATTTCTGTTCCAATTTCTGCCGCTTCTTCTCCCTCTGAATCAAACTTTTTCTTGCCATAATATTCAGTTCCTATTATTATCAATGATATGGTTCGGATCCTAGATGTAAAAATATAAGAACCCCTATACATCGAAACAAATGAAATTGTTGCTGATACAGTACATAAAAAAAAAAACAATAAATAACGAAATTAACCAAATTTGCCTGATGTAGAGGCAATTAAGAAAGCTGCATAAGTGAATATATAACCTACGGAAAAGTGAGCTAATCCAACCAATCTTGCTTGCACAATGGAAAGAGCCACTGGCTTATCTCTCCATCGAATCAAATTAGCCAAGGGTGTGCGTTCATGAGCCCATGCTAAAGTTTCAATCAATTCCTGCCAATATCCCCGCCAGGAAATTAAGAACATAAATCCAGTAGCCCAAACAAGATGTCCAAATAAAAACATCCACGCCCATACCGATAAACTATTCATACCAAAAGGGTTATACCCGTTGATAAGTTGTGAAGAGTTTAACCATAAATAATCCCTTAACCACCCCATCAAATAAGTGGAGGATTCATTAAATTGTGAAACGTTACCCTGCCATAATGTGATGTGTTTCCAATGCCAATAAAAAGTCACCCATCCAATGGTATTTAACATCCAGAAAACTGCCAAATAAAATGCGTCCCAAGCAGAAATATCACAAGTACCGCCGCGCCCGGGGCCGTCGCAAGGAAAACTATAACCAAAATCCTTTTTATCCGGCATTAACTTGGAACCACGTGCATCTAAAGCACCTTTTACTAAAATCAATGTAGTTGTATGTAAACCTAGAGCAATAGCATGATGAACCAAGAAATCTCCAGGACCTATTGTTAAGAAGAGTGAATTACTATTCTCATTAATAGCATTCAACCAGCCGGGTAACCATATGCTTCGGCCAGCATTGAATGCTGGGCCATTCGTTGAAGATAAGAGTACATCGAACCCATATGAAGTCTTACCATGAGCGGATTGTATCCATTGGGCAAATATGGGTTCGATCAAGATTTGTTTTTCCGGAGTACCAAAAGCGAGCATGACGTCGTTATGAACATAAAGGCCCAAGGTATGGAACCCCAGAAACAGGCTGGCCCAACTTAAATGAGATATGATAGCTTCTTTATGGTCTAACATTCTTGCCAATACATTATCTTCATTCTGTTCCGGATTATAATCTCTAATGAAGAATATAGCTCCATGAGCAAAGGCTCCTGTCATGATGAACCCTGCGATGTATTGGTGATGAGTATATAACGCAGCTTGAGTAGTAAAGTCTTGTGCTATGAATGCATAAGCAGGTAAAGAGTACATGTGTTGAGCTACTAAGGAAGTAATAACCCCTAAAGAAGCTAGGGCAAGACCTAATTGAAAATGAATCGAATTATTGATTGTGTCATAAAGACCCTTATGCCCACGCCCTAATCGACCCCCCGGAGGAATATGTGCTTCTAAAAGATCTTTGATACTGTGCCCAATCCCGAAGTTAGTTCTATACATATGACCGGCAACGAGAAAAATGAATGCAATAGCTAAATGATGATGAGCAATATCGGTCAGCCATAAACTTTGCGTTTGTGGATGGAATCCCCCAAGAAGGGTTAGAATGGCAGTTCCCGCTTCTTGGGAAGTACCAAATAAATGACTATTTGAATCGGGGTTTTGGGCATAAAGATTCCACCGACCCGTAAGAAGTGGTCCCAACCCCTGGGGGTGCGGCAATACGTCTAAGAAATTATTCCATCTGACGTACTCCCCCCTGGATCCGGGAATAGCGACATGAACTAAATGTCCTGTCCAAGCCAAGGAACTTACTCCAAAAAGTCCTGACAAATGATGATTTAGACGAGATTCGGCATTTTTGAACCAGGAAACGCTCGGTTTCCATTTTGGCTGTAGGTGTAACCAACCCGCTATTAAGGATATAGCGGAAAGAAATAATAGAAAAAGAGCTCCAGTATAAAGATCTTCATTGGTACGTAATCCGATTGTATACCACCACTGATAAACACCAGAATAGGCGATATTCACTGGGCCGATAGCACCTCCCCGAGTAAAGGTTTCTACGGCTGGTTGACCAAAATGAGGATCCCAAATTGCATGAGCAATAGGTCTTACATGTAAAGGGTCCTGTATCCATGACTCAAAATTTCCTTGCCAAGCTACATGAAACAGATTTCCGGACGTCCACAGAAAAATTATTGCTAACTGGCCAAAGTGAGAAGCAAAAATGTTCTGATAAAGACGTTCCTCAGTAATATCATCATGACTCTCGAAGTCATGTGCGGTAGCAATACCAAACCAAATACGACGAGTAGTGGGGTCCTGAGCTAAGCCTTGGCTAAACCTTGGAAATCTTAATGCCATAATATCTTTCAAATCCTCCTAGCCATTATCCTACTGCAATAATTCTTGCTAAGAAGAATGCCCATGTTGTGGCAATTCCACCCAGAAGGTAATGGGTTACTCCTACAGCACGTCCTTGTACAATGCTTAAGGCTCTAGGCTGAGTAGCAGGAGCAACTTTTAATTTGTTATGAGCCCAAACGATGGATTCAATGAGTTCTTGCCAATAACCACGGCCGCTGAATAGAAACATTAAACTGAAAGCCCAGACAAAATGAGCACCTAAGAAAAAAAGACCATATGCGGATAATGAAGAACCATAAGACTGAATTACCTGAGATGCCTGTGCCCATAAGAAATCCCGTAGCCACCCATTAATAGTAATGGAACTCTGTGCAAAGTTCCCCCCTGTTATATGAGTTACCACCCCTTGATCACTTATAGTACCCCAAACATCCGACTGCATTTTCCAACTGAAATGAAAAATGACTACCGAAATTGCATTGTACATCCAGAATAGACCTAAGAAGACATGATCCCAGGCGGATACTTGACATGTCCCCCCTCTTCCAGGTCCATCACAAGGGAAACGAAAGCCCAGATTTGCTTTATCGGGTATCAAACGGGAACTGCGAGCAAATAGAACACCTTTCAGTAGTATCAATACAGTCACATGAATCGTAAATGCATGAATGTGATGAACTAAAAAATCTGCGGTTCCTAATGGAATAGGTAACAAAGCGACTTTACCGCCTACTTCTACTAATTCACTACCCCCCCAAATTAAGCTGGTACTTGTTGTTGCACCAGGAGCTGTTACGCCAGGCGCTAAAGCATGGGTGTTTTGTACCCATTGAGCAAAGATGGGTTGTAATTGTATAGCAGTATCTGAAAACATATCTTGAGGACGCCCCAAAGCGCTCATGGTATCATTATGAATATACAAACCAAAGCTGTGAAAACCTAGAAATATACATGCCCAGTTAAGATGTGATATAATTGCATCACGGTGCCTAAGGACACGATCTAATAGATCGTTGTATCGAGTAGTTGGATCGTAATCTCTTACCATAAAAATGGCTGCATGCGCAGCAGCACCAACTATGAGAAATCCACCGATCCACATGTGGTGTGTGAACAAGGAAAGTTGTGTACCGTAGTCAATAGCTAGGTATGGATAAGGGGGCATGGAATACATATGGTGAGCCACAACAATGGTTGAAGAGCCTAACATAGCCAGATTAATAGATAATTGAGCATGCCATGATGTTGTTAGGATTTCATAGAGGCCCCTATGACCTTGGCCCGTAAATGGACCCTTATGAGCCTCTAAAATGTCTTTAAGGCCATGACCGATGCCCCAGTTGGTCCTATACATATGGCCGGCGATCAGGAAAAGAATTGCAATCGCTAAATGATGGTGTGCAATATCGCTCAGCCATAGGCCCCCTGTTATTGGATTTAATCCTCCACGAAAACTCAGAAATTCCGCATATTTTGACCAATTCAAGGTAAAAAAGGGGGTTGCTCCTTTGGAAAAACTGGGATAAAGTTGAGCCAAAAGATCCCGATTCAAGATGAATTCATGAGGAAGTGGTATCTCTTTAGGATCAACTCCAGCATCGAGAAATTGGTTAATCGGCAAAGATACGTGGATTTGGTGTCCCGCCCAAGAAAGAGATCCAAGTCCTAGTAACCCCGCTAAATGGTGATTCAACATAGATTCTACATCTTGGAACCAAGCCAATTTTGGGGCGGCTTTGTGATAATGGAACCAACCGGCAAAAAGCATTAACGATGCAAAGACCAATGCACCAATTGCAGTACAATAGAGTTGTAATTCACTAGTTATTCCAGATGCTCGCCAAATCTGAAAAAAACCGGAGGTTATTTGTATTCCTCGGAAACCCCCGCCCACATCACCATTCAATATTTCTTGACCCACTATTGGCCAAACTACCTGAGCACTGGGCCCAATGTGAGTAGGATCACTTAGCCATGCTTCATAATTGGAAAAACGGGCGCCGTGGAAGTACATGCCGCTCAGCCAAAGAAAGATAATGGAGAGTTGACCAAAATGAGCACTAAATACTTTTCGAGAGATCTCCTCCAAATCACTGGTATGACTATCGAAATCGTGAGCATCAGCATGTAGGTTCCAGATCCAAGTGGTAGTATCAGGGCCCTTAGCTATTGTTCTTGAGAAATGGCCCGGTCTGGCCCATTCGTCAAAAGACGTTTTTACGGGATCCCTATCTACAACAATTTTAACTTCTGGTTCCGGCGAACGAATAATCATTAAGCCCTCCTCTTTCCGGACAACACATATAAAGAGACCTGCCAACAGTCAAGTTTTTGGTGAAACCCCTAAAAGATGGATATTTTATTTATGATTAATCCCTTTCTTTCCTATCTCTCATTTATTTAGTTATTCATAGTTATTCACTAGAGCAATTATGATATCGAAGTTGATCCAGGGCAAGTGTTCGGATCTATTATGACATAACGATTAGGTGCCCAACGGACAAAATATTTACTGTAAAATACTTTCCTGGCGTGACGAAGAAACTCTTTTTTTTTGCAACCCAGTCCTAGTGTATTTATATATGAATGTATAAGTGCCTATATGGATCTACTTCCATGAAACATCTTATTATTATATTCTAAATCACAAGATCATTTATTATAATTAATAAGATCTATTGTGATATCTATATTTAGTCATTTGAGGGTATCTTTTATTTATTTTATGAACTTTATTTTATTAACTATATTCTATACTGCAGTATCCGTACCATTTATCCTTATGAGATACCATACAAAATATAATGATTGTAGAAGGAATGGGTATAATGAAATTCTTGATTGGATCTTCTCAGAGGAACGGTCTATTTTATTTGATTGATGGATCCAATAACCTTAATAAATTTAAAAAGAGGGTGGTTTTATTCGAATTCGAAACGCCCCGTGATCTTCAACCAATTATGTGCTTCAATATAATTACCTGGAGTAAGCGCTATAGCTTGTTTCCAATACTCAGCAGCTTGATCGGACCAAGCCTCCGCAATTTCAGAATCGCCCTGTAGAATGGCCTGTTCTCTCCCGGTCGGAATAGGTAGGTTAATGTCAATTCCTTCCCTTAGAACCGTACTTGAGAGTTTCCTACCTCATACGGCTCCACAATCGATTCTTTTTGTGCCCCATCTTATTAATTTACCCTATTGCTAACGGAATTCGATTTTTAATAAACCTATCCCCTTTTTTATTGGGTTAACCAGAAGAAGTTAATTACATAAGTTTCAAACTCTAATCTAATATTGATCAATAATCAGTTTTATCTTTTCTCCCACACCTTCAGAAGAATGAAGAATAGATATCCCCCTATATCGTTTGAATTTTTCTGAAAGGTAACTATCTCGGTTTCATTTCATATATGAAATTTATATAGAATCGTTGAAAAAGACTTTCCTCCGTAAGAAAAAAGAACTTACTATCTTTGGGATTTGGTACTACACCGCTGCTCAATACCTTAGTGGATCGACTATATTACATAAGTTGATTCCGAACTTTGATCTCATATCATGACATAAGTAAAGTAAGCAGTTCTTAACTGTATCGACCCAATAGCTTGCTAATTGATCTTTACGGCGCTTTTTCTATCAATTTGATCCTTTATCCATAGAGTATATAGGCGTACCTCTTTCTTCATATTTTGGTTCTTGTGAAGTCTCTTTCCTTGCTACAGCTGATAAAAATCGTTGCTTTGGACGATGCATATGTAGAAAGCCCCTTTTTTTCTAGTATTTACTAGCCGATTTGATCTTTTTTTCCTTCTTTCTATAGTGGAGATAGTCGCACGTAATGACAGATCACGGCCATATTATTAAAAGCTTGTGGTAAGAATGGGTTTCGTTCTAGTGCCCAAAAATAATATTCCAAAGCCTTCGTATGCTCTCCGTTGCTTGTGTGTATAAGGCCTATGTTATAGAGTATATAACTTCGATCATAAGGATCAATTTCTGGGCGCGTAGCTTCATAATAATTCTGTAAAGCTTCCGCATAATTTCCTTCGGATTGAGCCAACATCCGTTACGGTCGTTCATTCTATTCAAAGAATCTCCGTTCCAGAACCGTATGTGAGATTTTCATCTCATACGGCTCCTCCCTCCTGTGCATAAAGTACTAAAGGAAATAATCTATTCTATAGGATTCAAATTTCACTATTCTCATTATGAACTGACAGGGACTAGTATTTTTACAAGAAATCTCTAGCCAGCCTTCCCGAAAGGGGTTTGTTTTTTCTTAACACCAATCATATTAGTGCTAGATGGAAATGGTAACTCCAACGATTTATTTGTCCTCAACGCCCCCTATTTCCAGAAATTAGTCACTTCAACGATCTTTGATGGTTATATGGGTATCAAAAGTACGAACGAGATGGATGCTTGTTGTCCCAACCATTCTTGTTAGTCCCGATACCGATAAGGAAAGGGGAAATTTATAACAAAGTTTTCGTGTTGTTGATTCCTAGGAGTAGTGCTTCTTCCCCTATGCGGCCTATTGGTACTAGTGGAGTAGGGTTGACCCACAAACCAGAACCTATAGTATAGGTGTAACCTTTCGCTCAATACTAAAATCAATAATTAAAGCATCTGAGGCTGCATCAATCGAGGATACACGACAGAAGGAATTGTTCTATCTCTAAACTTCACCTTCACTAAGCGTAGGTTTATTTCAATAATTTGTTTCTTTCTAGCCCGAATCGGGTCTCTTTCTCTCAGACTAAGGGCTAAAAAAAAAAATAATCAAATCGCACCATCTCTGTAATAGGTAAATGCCTTTTTTTCCCCTGAAGTTGTCGGAATTATTCGTAATACGATATTAGCTACAATTGAAAAGGTCTTATCAATAAAATTTCCATTTATCCGAGATCTAGGCATAATTAGCAATCCATTCTATAAATTCTTCTCATTATCCCTTTTTGGAAATAATCCCACAAACAAGGAATTGTACAGAGTAGTACGAAATATCATAAAAATAGACTCAATTCTAAAAAAATGTGGGCCGTCCGCTCAAATTGTTCGCTTTTTGATAAGGAGAGATATGAAATATTTGAATAAGATTGGATTTCATTCCAATTTAGTAGTATACTGATGCACGGAACTATTACTATTTGAATACCAAAGGGCTTTATTTTACTACGTATTCTGGTAATTAGAGAAGTTTTGATTTGGTGATGATCAAAAAAGTAGGAAAAAGAATGGAATAATTATAATTATTATTCCATGATAAAATAGAGTAGAGTAACCATCCGTTTTGTTTTGATAACGCGTATACGTTATACAATTGAAATAGAAAAATCCATGGGACAATTCATGAATTACTAATAGATCTAGTAATAGATCCATGGGATAACTTAACTGATGAGAGAAATTGTTGTTGAGAAATATGAAATTTGAAAAGAATTTTTTTTTTTCCTATGAAACCGTGGATTGGTCGTACCTGCACTGCAATAATATGAATGACTCGCTATTCACTCGGGTTCTGGTTAATAATAAGAAGAGTAGGAGAGATGGCCGAGTGGTTCAAGGCGTAGCATTGGAACTGCTATGTAGGCTTTTTGTTTACCGAGGGTTCGAATCCCTCTCTTTCCGTTTCTGTTGATTCACCAACGTTACCGACCACAATGTAGCAAATCAAATAACAATGGATACATTAGTCCAGGTCCCAGAGTAAGACCTTTATTTGATAGAAATTCTCTATTCCTAATTACATTACTGTGGTACGTAAAATAAAAATATCGGAAAGAGCAAAAAAGAAATAAAAAAATCCTACCGCGGATCTATTTGTGATACATGAATGAGAAAAATTTGTATCAAGGCCCTTCAATCTATTTTCCTCGAAAAAGAGGGGGCAAAATTGTCTGAACCTTTCTTTGTTTGTTATTTTCGTTAGGTTCAAGTTTGGCGGGAATAATATTCCACGACTAACAACTCATTTATTTTCAAACCGATCCATTTACTATCTATTATTTGATTTACTAATCCTTTATATTGGAATGAGTCGATAGTCAAATGTTTTGGCAATTCGTCTTTGGAAGATGAAGCAATAAAATTTTGAATCAGAGCTTTCGATTTTTGTTTATCCTTCGTAGTAATAATATCTCGGGATTTGCAACGATAACTTGGTATATCCACTACACAACCATTAACTAAAATATGTCTATGGTTAACTAATTGCCTGGCCCCAGGAATGGTCGAAGCCATACCCAACCGAAAAAGTATGTTATCCAAACGCATCTCAAGTAGTTGTAGTAAAACCTGACCTGTTGACCCTTTGGCTTTTCCAGCGATATGCACATATCTAAGTAATTGTCGCTCTGTCAGACCATAATGAAAGCGCAATTTCTGTTTTTCTTCTAGACGAATACGATATTGCGATCTTTTCCCAGAACGTAATTGGTTTTTAAGATCATTCCCATATCTAGACCTTTTACTAGTTAGTCCTGGTAAAGCCCCCAGACGGCGTATTTTTTTGAAACGAGGCCCTCGGTAACGAGACATAAAATAAAACTCCTTTTTTAATTTATTTAAATTTCATTTTACAGAATAAATCTAAATTAAGACTGAACTAAAGGATAAACAAAGCAAAGCGAAATCTACTAAAGTACTACAAAGTAGAAAGTAGAATGAAATGAATTGTATCAATATCCGGATATTTTTTATATATAGGAAGTTAAGGCTCCGTTTTATGATTTGTTTTGTAGAGATCTAATTTCTCCAATCCTTTTTTTGATTCCTAGTTGCAAGTTAACACGACCATTTAGAGAAAAGGGTAGGAGAGATTCTCAATCACGGAAAAAATCGATAGAGAAAAAAGCCAGCTATCGGAATCGAACCGATGACCATCGCATTACAAATGCGATGCTCTAACCTCTGAGCTAAGCGGGCTCACATAACAGAAATAGAAATAAAAATAGTGAATAGGATTCTATTCTAGTAATAAAATGGCAAATTAGATATATGACTAATTTGAATTTAAATTCTCTCACTATATTACACTATAATTTATTAATTATACTTATTAATAATATAAGATAATAATAGATGATGATACTTAATAAATTATAAATTAAGTTATATAGAAGTAAGATAATAAGTAAGATTTCCATATTATTATTTTATATTATTAATAATATAATATAATAATATGATCTCAAAAATATTAATATAATGATATTAATAAGAATTCTAATTTAAAATTTTTTATTCTCAATTTTAGAGAAAATCTAATTCTTTTTTAGAGCAGTTATAACAAATTATGCTAATTATATTATTTATATAATTACATAATTAAAAATTATAGCGAATCGATCCTAAGAAAAGGATAAAGATACAATCAAAATTATCATGAGACATTCCTCCGGTTTCATTCGGACGAGATAAGATAGGACAAAAAAAAAAGAAGAATGAATATCGACCGTTCCAGTATTCTAAATCGCGCTGTAAAAATGAAGGGGGAGGGGCATTCATATATATGCGGGATATATCTATCCCGTATTGAATTGCGGATATATCAATAATAGAATCGTATCTGATTGAGATAAATAGGGTTCATCCAATACAATAGAGATGAAATGATAGAAGATGGTAAAAAAAAAGATAAATCAAATGCGTCATACACTTTGAATCATTAGATAATGAATTCAATGGTTCCAAGATAAATGAAATAAAATAGGTGAGTGGAATTACAACTAGATCCTGATCTCAAAGGGGGATATGGCGAAATTGGTAGACGCTACGGACTTGATTGGATTGAGCCTTGGTATGGAAACCTGCTAAGTGGTAACTTCCAAATTCAGAGAAACCCTGGAATTAAAAAGGGGCAATCCTGAGCCAAATCTTTATTTTGAGAAATTGAGGGTTTAGTTTCTAAAATAAAACTAGAATAATAATATAATTAAAAGGGATAGGTGCAGAGACTCAATGGAAGCTGTTCTAACGAATGAAGTTGACTACGTTGCGTTGGTAGCTGGAATCTATCTATCGAAATTAGAGAGAGGATGGCCCTATATATCATATATTATATATTTTATATATTAATAAATTCAGAGTTATTGTGAATCCATTCCAATCCAATAGAAGTTGAAGTAAGAATCGAATATTCAGCGATCAAATCATTCATTGCAGAGTCTGATAGATCCTTTTAAAAACTGATTAATCGCACGAGAATAAAGAGAGAGTCCCATTCTACATGTCAATACCGACAACAATGAAATTTTTAGTAAGAGGAAAATCCGTCGACTTTATAAATCGTGAGGGTTCAAGTCCCTCTATCCCCAATGAAAAGCCCATTTTACTTCCTAACTATGTTTTTTATCCACTTTTTTTTTTTTTCATCAGTGGTTCAAACAAAATTTACTGTGTTTCTCATTGACTATACTCTTTAACAAATGCATACGAACAAAAAAAACCTTTTGATCTTATCCAAACCCAAGTGTTTTGGATAACTATGATATCCCTACAAATGAACATATGTGGGCAAGGAATCTCTATTATTGAATCATTCACAATCCATATCATTATTCTTACCAAAGAAAGTTTTTTTTTTTTTATTTTAAGATCTAAGAATAAGAAATTCGGGGATTGGGTAAGATTCTTTAATACAATTTTATTCCCTTTAATTGACATAGATACAAGTAGTTTACTAGGGTAATGCACGGAAAATGGTTGGGATAGCTCAGTTGGTAGAGCAGAGGACTGAAAATCCTCGTGTCACCAGTTCAAATCTGGTTCCTGACACGTGAATAATGTATCGGATAATTATTCATACAAATTAATCAAGACGGATCGGGATACATATACATATACATATGGGTTAATATGTATAGAGCATGCATGATATATATATATACGTATTCATCTCGATATATAGCTAGTGTATGGATATATACTTCCTTCGAGAGGGGTAAAAAATAATATATGTATGGTAAAGAAAAAAATGGGATCATACTCCCTTTTCTTTTTCTTTCTTTTTTGTTTCTTCTTCTTCTTTGTTCATACTGTGCTTTTTCTCACTCAAAAAAAGAATGTGAAGTCTTCATATATATCTAACATATATATCTAAAATAATTGGTTAAAAAAAGTCTAGAAGACTTTAGGAATAGGCAGGATGCATTTCAGACACAGTACAACTAAAATCCAATCCCTTTTCATTTCTGAATTTCATATTTTCTTTTATAGTTATTCTATTTCTTCACTCCTATTTATGTCCCTTTCTGGGGCCCATCTAAGTGATGTGCGCGGTACAAAGTTCACGGTACAGGATTATTTTGATTCATCCTATTCTTTCTGCTCATACGAAGTGGATATGTATGATATCTTTCAAATTAGGGAATATCAATGAAGCCCTTTTTAGTTCATCCATAATACGAATTAGAGTCTAGTTACTCTGTTTGTTTCATCTAGAACAGAATGTAAATATTCCTTGACTTGAATAAAATCTGGAGTCGTTTGTGTTGTATAAGTAAACATTAGTTTATTACCATTCAATGAGCATCTTGTATTTCATAGAAATTTTGGGTAATATAGTCCTTACGTAAGGGCCAGCCTACCCAACTTTCGGGCATCAAGATACGTTTAAGACGTGGATGATTATCATAAGAGATTCCCAACATATCATAAGATTCCCGTTCTTGAAAATCAGCACTTCTCCAAATCCAGAAAACGGACGGGATTCTAGGATTACTCCTTGGGACAAATACTTTTATGCATACCTCTTCCGGTTTATTTATACCATATCGTATTCTCGTAAGATGATACACACTAGCTAAAAATCCGCCTGGTGCTACATCATAGGCGCACTGGGAGCGTAAATAATTGTAACCATATACATATGAAATGACAGCAATGGCGTCCCAATCCTCGGTTTTTATTTGTAAAGTCTCTATTCCTTGATAATCAAAGCCCAAAGATCTGTGAAGTAACTCATGCTTGACTAGCCAATCAGATAAATGACCCCGCTTCATCTTCTTGATCTCTCCCACATTTGTATGAGTATTTCACATTTACAATGAAATTTTGAAAGATTGACCCGCCCCGATGTTTCTTATTCTGCACAAAAGAACCCTGTCTAATTCACTCATTCGCGGGAAGATACTGAATTTTTGGATCTGACAAATGTTTTAGAAGGTATCTCTGAAATAGATGGTGATTGATCAAGCAATCCTTGATCGTAATTTCCACTATGAGTACTGCGCCGAACATAAAACTTGTGGTTGATAGTAAAACATCGATTTTCCTGTTGAGACACAGTTCTATCTTCAGAGATTTCTCGAGATATCTTCTTCCGAAGTTTCGTTATAGCATCTATAACTGCCTCTGGTTTAGGTGGGCAGCCCGGCAAATAAACATCCACAGGAATTAGCTTATCGACTCCCCGAACAGTACTATAAGAATCAGTACTGAACATCCCCCCTGTAATAGTACAGGCTCCCATAGCAATGACATATTTTGGTTCAGGCATTTGCTCATATAATCTCACTAAAGAGGGAGCCATCTTCATTGTTACTGTGCCAGCTGTTAAAATGAGGTCCGCTTGCCTAGGACTCGATCTTGGTACCAATCCATAACGATCAAAGTCGAATCGCGAGCCTATTAATGAAGCAAATTCAATAAAACAACAACTGGTACCGTAGAGAAGTGGCCATAAACTGGAGAGTCTTGACCAATTCGAAAGATCATTCGATGTAGTTGAAATAATTGAATTGGGTATTGTTTGGTCAAGTAACGGAAACTCAATAAAATTCATAACTGTCTCAATGTAATCTTTTCCTTCTTTTTTATTTTTATTGTCTGAATATTCAGCTAAGACCATTCTAATGCTCCTTTTCGCCATGCATAAACTGAACCAACAATTGGGATAAGCACGAAAATGAAAGCTTCTATAAATACGGATACACCCAATACATCGAAACTCATTGCCCATGGATAAAGAAAGACTGTTTCAACATCAAAAACAACAAAAACTAGAGCAAACATGTAATAGCGTATTCGGAATTGTAACCAAGCATCCCCCATGGGTTCTATACCTGATTCATAACTAGAGAACTTCTCCGGTCCTTCAGTAATAGGCGCTAAAACTCCGGAAATTACAAATGCTAAGATAGGAATAACGCTTGATATTATCAGAAATACCCAGAAAATATCATATTCGTAAAGCAGAAACATAAATGTACTCCTATTAATTATTAATGTGGAATATGCTGAATTATTCCATTCGAATTGGAATTGTCAATTCATCCGGAACTTCTTAGGCGAAACAAAAACTTATTTTGATCAAGTCAAACCGTATAATTTATAGTTTGTTTGATGTGGGACGTGTTTTGTTTAAAGATTCATTCAACAGAATCCCATTTAGATTTTTTTTTTTATTTCAATTTGAAAATAAAGTATTTATTATTTTCAGAAAATAATAATTCAGGTAGAAGATCATTGCTTCTATTAATTCGATACAAAACAAATACAGAAACATAATCTAATGCATCAAACGATTATATTTTATCCCCTTTCCTTGTCCTAAATTTAATTTCTATTTTTCTTAATGGATTTGATTCAGAGTTGTGAGGAACCTTTACATATAGCAATTCATATCTTTCTATACCAAAAAATTAGAAACTTTTTTCTTGTACTATCCCACTGACCCTCTCAGAATAAAAAAAAAAAAAGGTTTGTTTTACAGCAAACCTACGCTACGCAATGAAAGATAGTACAGCACAGGGTGGTATAATCGACGGAATCATAAATTACATAAAGAGGAAAAAGTTATATGTAATTCATCCACAAAAATGAATGAAGAAGTATGGGTATGTTATCCGAGATTTGACAAATACCGTTTTTATTTATTGAAATGCATTGTTGTTGTTTTTATTTTTGTCTTCCTATGTACTTACATAAACATGTGGTAATGCTTTCATTTCTATGGACCAATAAATTGGCCAGGCCAGCCCATAAACAAGTACCTAATGAGGAAATAAAACCTATACTAAACTAAAATAGAATGTCTATACAAAAATAGAATGTATTAGGGCTATACGGACTCGAACCGTAGACCTTCTCGGTAAAACAGATCAAACTTCTTATTATCAAAATGATTCAAACTGTTTCAAAGACCCAACATGCATTTTGTTGCATTGGGCTCTTTCATTAACTGATGGAAAGATCAGTTAGTTCACCATATTTTGTCTTTCCTTTACAGGAAGATAAGAAGATAATGAGATGGCTCCATGTGCTCTGATTCATTATTTATATTCTAATCCAGGAGCAATACCAAAGTGTTTCAAAGAGGGGGTACCTTGACTTAGGTCTGCCTCCGGCCTAGATCAACTTAAGTTAAATGGAGTCTCCACCGCTCCGCAGCAAGAGTCAAATATGAGACTTCATACACCTTAAAGTTCATAGAACGAAAAGAGGTTATTTTGAGGCCCTTATACTCATTATGCCTGGCATTGAATGGACTGGCTATTAACCTTATCAACTACCAAATCGATGGCGGGTTCTATTTGGCACCTGCATTCGCACTTGAATCGTGCCGAACCAAATATTTGTCAGGCTATTGTTCTCTTGTTCCCTCGAATCTATGGAGTAAGACATCAATTTCTCAATAAGATGAATTATGTTCATTGCATAATTGGCTCCCTTGAAAAGCGTTGGCGCACGTGTAAACGAGGTGCTCTACCTAACTGAGCTATAGCCCTTGTCATAGATATATTAACATCTAGATAATTTTTTGTCAAGATGGAATGGATATTCCGTGATCCCACATGAGAGTTCTTTGATCTGTTTACTGTTAATGGATTCGTATTGCTTAGAAATATTATTCCATCTATAATTCCCGAAGTGATGGGCCGGTGATACGTGACCTACTTAACTCAGTGGTTAGAGTATTGCTTTCATACGGCGGAAGTCATTGGTTCAAATCCAATAGTAGGTAGAACTTATTAAATACCGGAGTCAACGGTATCTAATAAGTTTTTCTACCCATCTTCTTTATTTTTGTTGTATCAGATTAGACTTGATTGTGTTCAATTAGTGGAATAAAAATGTGGTGTATAATTATAATTTATAATAAAGAACTTCTACTTCTAAAAAAGTTCTTTTGATTATTTTGATGTATTTACTAGTAGGAAATAGCATTAATAGCCTCTACTCGTGTCCTAGCCCGTCTGAGAGCTAGATTCGCCTCAATTGCTTGTTTCTTACCCTCGACTCTACTTAAGTTAGCTTCAGCTATTTCAAGAGTTTTTTGAGCTTCTTGTGGATTAATGTCAGTACTCATCTCCGCATCATTTCCTAAAATAGTGATCTCATTATTACCTATTCTAGCGAAACCACCCATTAGAGCCACCGTTAACCATTGGTCGTTGAGGCGTATTCTCAAAAGACCTATATCTACAGCCGTGGCAATAGGCGCGTGGTTTGGTAATACGCCAATTTGGCCACTATTAGTAGATAAAATGATTTCTTTCACTTCTGAATCCCAAATAATTCGATTAGGAGTCAGTACACAAAGATTTAAGGTCATTTCTTCCATTTGCTCTCCACTTCTAAGTTCATAGCTTTCGCGGTAGCTTCATCGATGTTACCCACCAAATAAAAGGCCTGCTCGGGAAGACCGTCTAATTCTCCGGAAAGGATCAGTCGAAACCCCCTAATTGTTTCTGCGAGACCAACATATTTTCCTGGAGAACCAGTAAATACTTCTGCCACGAAGAAGGGTTGTGATAAGAAACGCTCAATTTTTCGTGCTCTTGCTACAGTTAAACGATCCTCCTCGGATAATTCGTCCAACCCAAGAATAGCTATAATGTCCTGAAGCTCTTTGTAACGTTGTGAAGTTTGCTTAACTCTTTGCGCAGTTTCATAATGTTCCTCGCCAACGATCCGGGGTTGTAGCATAGTTGACGTAGAATCTAAAGGATCTACCGCTGGATAAATACCTTTGGCGGCCAATCCCCTTGATAATACGGTAGTAGCATCTAAATGTGCAAATGTCGTGGCAGGGGCAGGGTCGGTTAAATCATCCGCAGGTACATAAACTGCTTGGATCGAAGTTATAGATCCCTCTTTGGTAGAAGTAATTCTTTCTTGCAAAGAACCCATTTCTGTACTAAGGGTAGGTTGATAACCCACTGCGGAAGGCATTCTCCCCAATAAGGCGGATACTTCTGATCCTGCTTGGACGAAACGAAAGATATTGTCGATGAATAGAAGCACGTCTTGCTCATTAACATCCCGGAAATATTCTGCCATGGTTAGGGCAGTCAAACCAACTCTCATACGAGCTCCCGGCGGTTCATTCATTTGACCATAGACTAGAGCTACTTTTGATTCTGCAATATTTTTTTTCATTAATCACTCCGGATTCTTTCATTCATGTAGGTCATTTTCCATTAAACGACCAATCAACGAAACCAATCCATCACGAGTACGTTCACCTACTCCGCCAAATACGGATACGCCTCCATGAGCTTTGGCAATGTTATTGATCAATTCCATGATGAGTACTGTTTTACCTACTCCAGCTCCCCCAAATAACCCGATTTTTCCTCCACGACGATAGGGAGCTAAAAGATCCACTACTTTAATTCCTGTTTCAAAGATTGATAATTTCGTATCTAACTGTATAAAGGCAGGCGCAGATCTATGAATAGGAGATGTTGTGCGAGTATCTACAGGGCCTAAATCATCAACAGGCTCTCCAAGAACGTTGAAAATTCGTCCGAGAGTAGCTCCGCCGACTGGAACGCTTAGAGGAGCTCCCGTGTCAATCACTTCCATCCCTCTCGTCAGACCGTCTGTAGCACTCATAGCGACAGCTCTAACTCGATTATTTCCTAATAATTGCTGTACCTCACAAGTAACATTCATTTGCTGACCGACAGTATCTCGACCCTTAACTACCAAAGCGTTATAAATATTAGGCATCTTCCCCGGGGTAAAAACGACATCGAGTACCGGGCCAATAATTTGAGCGATACGCCCTAGGTTTTTTTCTTCAAGCGTAGAAACCGCAGGACCAGAAGTAGTAGGATTGATTCTCATAATCATAATAAAGTGAAATATGTCAAAATTTTGTATTTGTATATTTGTATTGTATATAGTACCAAATCAAAAATAAATGTCCGATAGCAAGCCGATCGGTTAATTCAATAAGAAATAAATGGAGTTAGCATTTGATTTAGTTGGTACCGCCAAACCGAATCCAATTCAATCGTTTACTCATTGAATGAGTAAATTTTCAAGTTCAACCAATCCCCCCCTTTTTTTAAATATCAAGTAAATGAATAAGAATCGTGAGTAAGTGTGTTTCATTTTTCTATCATTATCGAAGATACCATCCATATCCATATTATCTATGAGAATTCGAGCCCGGACTCGATTTATGTTCTATCTCGCCGGCCATTGTTCTTTATTTTTTTATATAAATTTCCGTCGATTTTTTGTTTTATACCTTTTCATGGATGAATTATGCCTATTTTCACATCTAGGATTTACATATACAACATATATCACTGTCAAGGGGGAATTTTTCTTAGTATTTCTTAAATTAATAATAAGAGGGGGATCAATTAAAAATTATAAATTTGCAAAAGAAGGATTGGGTTGCGCCATATATATCAAAGAGTATACAATAATGATGTATTTGATTCATCAAATACATGGTCTAATAACGAACCATTTTAACATTTTCATTGGTTGATAATATTAGTTGAATCTTTTTTTTTTTGAAATATTTTTGTCAAAGGTTTCATTCATTTATGCCCAATCCATATCGAGTAGACCTTGTTGTTGTGAGAATTATTAATTCATGAGTTGTAGGGAGGGACTTATGTCACCACAAACAGAGACTAAAGCAAGTGCTGGATTCAAAGCTGGTGTTAAAGATTACAAATTGACTTATTATACTCCTGACTACGAAACCAAAGATACTGATATCTTGGCAGCCTTCCGAGTAACTCCTCAACCTGGAGTTCCGCCTGAAGAAGCAGGCGCTGCGGTAGCTGCCGAATCTTCTACTGGTACATGGACAACTGTGTGGACTGATGGACTTACCAGTCTTGATCGTTACAAAGGACGATGCTACCACATCGAGAGCGTTGTTGGGGAGGAAAATCAATATATTGCTTATGTAGCTTATCCTTTAGACCTTTTTGAAGAAGGTTCTGTTACTAACATGTTTACTTCCATTGTGGGTAATGTATTTGGTTTCAAAGCCCTACGAGCTCTACGTCTGGAGGATCTGCGAATTCCTCCTTCTTATTCAAAAACTTTCCAAGGCCCGCCCCATGGCATCCAAGTTGAAAGAGATAAATTGAACAAGTATGGTCGTCCCCTATTGGGATGTACCATTAAACCAAAATTGGGATTATCTGCAAAGAACTACGGTAGAGCTGTTTATGAATGTCTACGCGGTGGACTTGATTTTACTAAGGATGATGAAAACGTGAACTCACAACCATTTATGCGTTGGAGAGACCGTTTTATATTTTGTGCCGAAGCAATTTATAAGGCGCAGGCCGAAACTGGCGAAATCAAAGGACATTACTTGAATGCTACTGCGGGTACATGTGAAGAAATGATCAAAAGGGCCGTATTTGCTAGAGAATTGGGAGTTCCTATCGTAATGCATGACTACTTAACTGGGGGATTCACTGCAAATACTAGCTTGTCTCATTATTGCCGCGACAATGGCCTACTTCTTCACATTCATCGCGCAATGCATGCAGTTATTGATAGACAGAAAAATCATGGTATGCATTTTCGTGTACTAGCTAAAGCATTACGGATGTCTGGCGGAGATCATATTCACGCTGGTACAGTAGTGGGTAAACTGGAAGGGGAGCGTGAGATGACTTTAGGTTTTGTTGATTTACTGCGTGATGATTTTATTGAAAAAGACCGAAGTCGTGGTATTTTTTTCACTCAAGATTGGGTCTCTATGCCAGGTGTTCTGCCCGTGGCTTCCGGGGGTATTCATGTTTGGCATATGCCTGCCCTGACCGAAATCTTTGGGGATGATTCCGTACTACAGTTCGGCGGAGGAACTTTAGGACACCCCTGGGGAAATGCACCTGGGGCAGTAGCTAATCGAGTGGCTTTAGAAGCGTGTGTACAAGCTCGTAATGAGGGACGTGATCTTGCCCGTGAAGGTAATGAAATTATTCGTGAAGCTAGCAAATGGAGCCCTGAACTAGCCGCAGCTTGTGAAGTCTGGAAGGAGATCAAATTCGAGTTCGACCCAGTAGATAAGCTAGACCTGTAGATAAGCCAGATACATAGAAGAAATAAGCGCGCGTAATTCCTGTTTGCTCTTCTAATTGCAATGAAATTCGGCCCAATCTTTTCCTAAAAAGAAGGATTGAGCCGAATAAAGAATAAGTATCCTATACTAATACTAATACTATAGTATTAGTATTTGCATATATCTTTCATATGTACGGATACATATGTACAGATCTTACCTATATGTATATACACAAGATCTAAATACAAGATAAGATCGAAGGGTAAATAACCAAAGATCAAACCAGGGAAGGGCTCCTTTTATCCATCCTGTATATTGTCTTTTTCGTTCTATTTCAAATTGAGGAAAAGATTCTATGATATTCTATCATAATATATATATATTATTGAATATATATATCGAAGTGAATACCCCCGATCCCCCCCCCAAAAAAAAAAATAAGAATCATTTCTTTCAATAGTCACTCATTGTTAGTTAACAATCCTAATGATTGGATCCATATGCTTAATTCTGATAGGAAATAAAAAAAACTATTAAAATCTCGAATGACTATTCATCTATTGTATTTTCATCAAACAGTGGGCGGGAAGACTCTATGGAAAAATCGTGGTTCAATTCGATATTGTTTAACGAAAAGCTAGAACATAGGTGTGGGCTAAGTAAATCAACGGATAGTTCTAATGCTATTGGACATACTAGCGGAAGTGAAGAGCCCATTATAAATGATACGGGGGAAAACATTCCTAGTTGGAGTAATAGCGGCAGTTATACTTTCAATAATGTTGATTATTTATTTGATATCCGGAATATTTGGAGTTTTATCTTTGATGAAACTTTTTTAGTTAGGGATAGTAATGGTGACAGTTATTCCGTATATTTTGATATTGAAAATAAAATTTTTGAGATTGACAATGATAGTTCTTTTCTGAGTGAACTAGAAAGTTTTTTTTCTAGTTATTGGAATAGTGGGTCTAATAGTAACAATCACTACTATTATCATTACATGTATGATACTCAATCTAGTTGGATCAATCACATTAATAGTTGTATTGATAGTTATCTTCGTTTTAAAGTCAGTATTAATAGTTCT